>SMGT01006397.1:146854-181514 GCA_004794575.1 Lanistes nyassanus
CCCCCCCCCCCCCCCCCCCCGTACTCTAAAACTGCATTCAAAGTCCATTTTTTGTTTTTAAGTATTGTCTCAAACCAGTGCAAGCCATGTACTTGCAATTTGATGATTTGTTCCAGTGGTTTATCAGTAAATGCCCTTTGGTAGAACAAAATATTCTTTGGCTTCCTAATGGGAAATGTGCAGTAAGGAGGAATTGTATGTAAACTATCAGCGAACAGTATGTTTGCTGCAGACTGGTATTAAAAGGCCTTTGTCCTCTTTTTCATGTAATATACCTGCAGACTAGCAATACACTGTTTTGACATATGTTCATTACTGCTTCATTCATCTGTGATCTTGCCTTTTGGTATTTCTTTTTGTAGGAGTGTACTGCAGGAGTACTAAAGATCTAAAACACACTACTTGAGCATCTTGTGTACATATATAGGTGTACAGAGAATGATGCCTACACATTGGTATGTTCTGGATATTTTGGTGCTGATTACACTAACATACAATTGTGCATAGTACATCTGCTGAAGGATACGTTGTTGGTATGATTAGAATAAATGAGTGTTCCTTTTGTCAGTATCGTGGTACTCATTTCATGTAATGTAAAATTATTGCCCCATATCAAACTGGCACTAAAGTTTTGTGATGTGTGTCTTGTTATGCCACTCTACGTACAGACAATCGTGTTGTGGGATGGGACTGGTTGCACATGAATATGTTAGTTGCATGGAGCAAGCATATCCACCTCATCTACCGGCATGTTTCATAGAACTCATTGTTATGAGTTTGCTGTTTGAGAGGGGCGGGGGATGAAAATATAAATAAGGTATTTTAAGAAATGAATAACCAGGTCTGTAGGTTTTTTAATTTTCAGTCAGATTTGGGTGGACCAAACTGTCAGAGTTCTAACTGCAGTGTATTGTGGTTGCTTTTTGGGTGAACACTTGTCATTGGTGTAATGGAGATTGCTTTGTCTCTGTAGAACCCCCCAACTTACAGCCATTAACAAATGACATTTCAGACATCTGTGATAAATTATTGTAAAAGCCTAGAAAGCATGGCTTTTAACTGCACACAGGTGGAAAATGCAGAATTTATACAGGGTAATGACTTCAAAAACTGTTCTTTGTTGCCATATTTCTGAGTTGATTGTGTTTCTAAACTTGAAGTTTGCTTGTTTAGTAGCTGCCATTTCATAAATTATACAGCAACATTTGTGTTTTTCTATTTTGAGTTTTAGTTTATTAGGAGATGTATACTATAGTTTGAAAAAAGTATTTGTTGTAGATATCTGACTCGGATCAAATATGCAGGGGTATTGATAATGTAGCTTGATAAAAGGGAATAAAGGAAATGCATTTTTTGTTGTTTTAGGATGGGAAATATGTGAGAACTGTCAAAAATGATTACATCGTCTAATTTGATCATAATCAGTTTTGAAACTTTTTTTATTTTTGGTACTCCTGAGATTAAAGCCCTTATTAGACTTCTGTTGCTTACAATTTTGCTTGTTTTCTGATGCATGGCAGTTAGTATTGTTACATTTCCATTGCATCACAGATATATAGTGAAATTACTTATTTTTATGACTGCTACGTTCTGCTGTTTTGCAGTCACATTTGGTAAATTTCTCCTATGTACAACTACATGTACTACCTGTTAAGAGATCAATACTGTCTAGGATGGAGCCATTGGTGATGGCAGAACCCTAATTAAGACTTATGCATGCATCCTAGTTCAAGACTCCAGAAAAATGTTTGGGTCTGGGTTGCATGAGCATTAGCACTGACCATTTGTTGGTAAAGGTGCCCATAAAAAATTATACAGGGTTAACAAACCTTATAACCACCCGTATTTGATTGGACAGATAACCAAAGACTGCTTTTAAAAAAAAAGCTTTGCAGCTTACTAGCTTGGGTTATATGGATCTGTGATGTTGGCACCTTTACCAGCTTTGCTGGGCACCACTAGGATAATTCATGTCCTGCATTTTACCTGCTTGCGTCATGGGACAGCCTTTCTCCTGCATAGCCATTTTTATCTTTGTATTCCCATCCTAAAGACAGGGTTTGTGCCCTGAAACGTTTGTCTGCTTTGTACCTTGGGTCAGCATCCTAGCTTCTTGCCATTTCCAGGTTGCAATTACATTTTTTTCTACTGCTTCTCATCATTTAGTAGCTGAATTTGCATAATCACTCTGGACACATACTAGTGCAATGCAACACTGTGGGTGGCTGTCAGCTTATTGCTTTGTGTGAACACAGTGCATGCATGGTTTTGAAGAGTCGAGAGCCAACACTTGAAAGATTTCCGTTTCCCAATCAGAAAAGTTGCTCTCATGCTTTCTTTGTACCCTTTTCAGTTTTGTGACATCCAGTGCAAAAAAACTAGTAGTGTAAGCTGTGGAACAGCCAGAATGTTGATGGAAGTGTAGAAAGTGCAAAAATTGTCAAACCTTTACCACAAAATGTACAAGGCACGTCAAACCTTAACACCAAAACATACAAGGCACAACTGTTGAGGACCTTTAATTTCTTTAAAACCGAGGAAATGACACCATTGGGGGATGATAAATGAAATGGAGAAATTTAATAAAAAAAATAAGTCCTGAATGACAGACCTCCAGTCCAGCACCTCTGTTCAGGATAGAATATTATAAAAATTAGTTTGAACGTCAAAGGCCATAGATTTTCTTCCTTGCAATTAACCCTGATGACAGCTAAAAGTAATTTCAAGTTTTTATTAACACAAGTAAACGCCAATTAAAGAAGCACACATCAATTTTTAAACATCCTTTGTACAAAAACCATGTCGCAGCACCACCAGTGTTGCTGTTACTGCTACCAACCACTAGATAGCACAGTCCGAGTTACTTCTGCGTCTCGAAAAGGGAAGCAGGGGGGAACAGGCTATTGAACTGCATACATCTTGTGAATCAAAAAAGTTAAAAGTTCTCTCCACTCTGACAATTTCTCGGCAATAAGCCAAAGCTGGGAGAAACAACCACCTGTGTGATTGAAAACTGTTTCAAATAAGCTCTCTGGCTGTTCAAAGTGTAATCATCCTGTTCTGAATGTGTTTTTAAACAAACTAACTTGCCATAATTTCTCTAGACAACTTTAGGGGGAAGAAAAACTATCACACAGTTTTTATGCTCAGGACTGCTTTTGTCTTGCATATTATAACACCGTGAATAATAGCCCTCAACATAATTATCTTGTCAATACAAAGAGTTCAAAATTGCCTATAGGCTTTATAGCACCCCTTACAGCCTTCCACATCTGAAGCCAAAAATTAAGTGGTGGGGTTGTCAGCATCTAACAATTTGTGTTTACAAAAAAAAAAAACAAGGGTGACTTTCATATCTGCGGGCTCATGATGTACAGGACAGGGGTGCAAAATGTTCAGCAGTTGCTATCCAAAGCTAAGACTGCAAGGAAGAATACTGGGGCTGGCATTCAGCTGACAGAACCAAAGCTTCATAGTGGACTTCCTGACCTGCTGCGCTGACCCATGTCACCCCCATCATGGTGGTCTACATGCTCTGTATCCTCTCCATTTTGTACCCCAGGTGAACGGCTTTTGGACTTTGATGGACTGCGAGACTTTGAGCGACTGTGAGAGCGACTCCGAGACTTGCTTCCAGATTTTCGGTCTGGTGATTTGCTTACAGACTTCTGGTCATGGCCCTTGCTTCCAGAACGGCTTCTGCGGTCACGGGACCTTGACCTTCGAGATTTACGATCACGAGATCTTGACCTAGACCTCTTGCGGCGGTCTCGTGATCGGGATCTTGAATAGCTGCAGCATAAGTGTAAAAAGCACATTACCAAATGGCCACACTTTTATTTTAAAACTCCCCCTTATATAATAACCTGCACACAGCGCATTGCTACCATATTATGGAGCTGAAGAATAGCTCCGATAGTGGTGCTGAGATAGTTGCCAATACATCTACACTTGCAAATAAATATTAGCCCACACGAACTGTAAGCATATAACTATAAGCTGCATGTACCTCCTTCGACGCCTTGGACTTGGAGACCTCCTTCTGCCACCTGATCGACGGAAACCAAATCGCTCTTCGGGACAGTCTCTGGCCCAGTGACCAGGGCGATGACAGCGGTAGCACTCATCATATCCCTGTTGCTGTCGTCGGAACATTTGTCATAACGATGTAAAACATCACTACAAACAAGTCAAACTTTTTCTTGTCAAAAATGGTTCACATCAAACTATGTCCACAAAAGCTATCTTTATGTTCTCCATTTCTTTCACCATTTTATGCAAGTACATTTTAAAATATTAGCAAAAGGTATCATAAAAACAAGAAACAAGCAAAATCATGAACCATACGACTTACTAAGGGTCGACGTGGATTACCCTTGGCCCACTCTACGATGATGCTGGAGCCGCACACCTCTCTACCATTCTCATACTTGATACAGTCCTAGGAGACACATCCATGTTTTTCAAAATGTTAACATATGCAAACCTCAGGTTTTTGTAACAATTCATGCAAATGTCCCAAAAAATAATGCACTTAAACGAAGAAACCAGACTCAGCACTTAAGCACACAGTAATGCGCATGTTTCTACCATGTTCAGAAAAACTTCAATGTGGTGGTATTCAACCATGAATTTCACTGCCTGTCCTTTAAAACATGCACCAAAATGTGCACGACTTCATTATAATTGATGGATTTGGGTTCTAACATTTAGGTGTGACAACCATTTCTTGCTGCCCAACAGGTGTACAGCATGTAACCAGCCTAACCAAAAATGCCAACAAAGATGACCTGCAAAGGAGTCTTGTTGGTGGGTATTATAATAATAATTAAAGATGATTTTATCAGCCAAAACTGATCTTTCACCCAAAAGTGCATAAACAGTCAAAGTATCCTAACAGTTTAAAAATTATTTTAACCTCTTAGGGAGAACATATTTTTCCCTTAAGAAGACTAACTTGTTTTACCAACACTCTGGAATTAAGTTATCCTTTTCCATTTCAGGGCCGAGTAGGCAGTTACATCAGGCACCATAGCTGAAGGACACCATAAATCAAGAGTTTTACATGCCAGTAAAACACGGAGGTTTCCCTATGTGTAAAAGCCCAACACTGAAATTAGCTGGGTGAAGAGGATTATGTCTGACAGCCCATTTGCAAGAACTTTTTGTGAAAACTCTGAAGTCACCTCTTTTCCCTGCATTTAAAATTAAAAGCTTACGTCTGATGATCACATAACTTCTCACCTCTCCTTGTAAAAATTCTGCTGTGAGCATTTGCTTACTGAACACTACAACTTTTAATGAATGACAGACTTTAACAAATAAGGAAGTCCAGTTATATCTCAAGATCACCTCTGCAGATAAATATACATATTTCACAAACTATCACTGTAGTTTTATACGTCATCATCAGAAGTAGGTCAAGCAAGTGGTCCTCCTATGTGGGGACTGCATAATGCTTTATATAGGCCAAAGGTTGCCTATGGCACTCTTGATGTTCACATCCACATTATTCAAACAGATATGTGAACAAAAACAAAAGAAACATGAAGAGATTTAAAAATAAGGTGGATAGAGCAAAGAGAACAGATACTGAAGATAGACAGGAAAAAAGAGCTGAGGTTAACAAAACCTCGTCATCACAACAAATAGAACTTAATATGTGGGGACTAAAATAATAACCACAAAGTGACAGTCATCTCAGAACACCTACTCAGCCCAGGCACAATGGTAAGCTGCCTGAAGACATGACCTGGCCGGCTGGTGGCGAGGCCTGGTCAGGGTGGCAAAGACCAGGCATGGTCAGGCTTGCATTATACCAGGCGGGGTCTCACTGACGAGGCCCCGTCAGGGTCGGAAATGGCATTCTCATGGCGAGTCAATATGGGTGGGACTCAACAGACTAGTGGAAGCAGACTTGGCCATGAAGTGGCTCTTTACTGGCTGCTTGATACCACCAGGGCTCCGACAGCAGGGGATTTTGGCAAAGGTCACGGCTTAACTGCTGACTTAATGGACCCATCTTTAAACTCATCAGCCGAGAGGTTGACACAGGTTAGGCAAAGGCAATGGCAAGGAGCCGATCGGTTGGGCAAGCTGGCTGCTGAGGGAATCAGATGGGGGTCGGCTCTGGCTTTGTGTTGTGGAATGGCATGGCAACAGGCAAGCCTGGCAAGGTGTGGCAAGCTAGTTTGGTTTAGTGATAAATAAAAGATCATAAATTATTTTCATTAAAGTGCTAAAGCTTCTTTTGTTTACCACCACAAAATGTGATCCAATCTGTTGCTATACTTTCCACATCTGAATGTTTTCCCCAACCCAAAATCAAAGGCAGTAAAATGTAAAGTGATTGTCAGGTACAAAAACTTCAACGTTTTAAAAATGTTTATCATAAAAATTCTGCCGATAATGTACATCAAAATGGTAGCTTTCCCTACTTTACAGCATCAGCAAAACTGGGACTGCTGCAGGCCAACTGAAGCATTCTTGTGCACTGCCAGAGAAATTATTCATCTCACCTTTGCACAGGTGCTGGACATTTCACGCCAATGAATCATTGCCCCAGAAACCTGTCCCATTGCCCCAAGGTCATATCACGATCCCCCCAAGCCAAAGTCATGTACATACCACTTTGTTCCAGCTAAGTATTACTCTTGCAATATGCTGAAAACAAGTACATACTGCTTAAACACACCACTTTGTTCTAGCTAAGTATCAGTGCATCAATTTTTTTAAAACCAAGGTTCAAAACCACCCTCTAGCCTGAAATCTAAAGGTCATTTTGTAAAAAGCAGGGGTCAACCCAAGCAGCTTCTGGTGTTAATTTGCCTAATGTTAAAAAATATGTGCACCACTGTGACTTATGGCTTTAAAGTCTCTGCATCATTCTTGAATTTGTGTGTAAAGTACCCCCAGTTGTGCATTATAAGGAGCTCTGAATATTCTTTTGACATGCTGAAAACACGTTTTTAAAATGCCATTCACTTGTATCACAAGCCTGTGTACAAATATGTTCCTATTAAAGTTTGCGCAGACACAAGCAAAGGGGAAAACATTTTAAAATATGCTTTCAGCATTACACAAGAACATCAATCAGCTAAAATAAAGTATTTCGGAGCAATAAGTACATGACTTTATTAGGCTGCTTAGACTCGGGGTGATCGTGACATGCTCTTGTGGTTATAGGGCAGCTTGGGGGTGATGAGGCATGGGGTGATACGTCCATAATCCCATCACTCTTTTTTTTTAAAGGGTTAGACCATCTGCTGAAATATCAATGAAGTTCAGCTCAAATAAATCAATTGTTTATACACTATCTCCTGCCTGTTTATACATTTGTTTAAAAAAGCGTGCTCCCATCAGAGCAGTATGTGAACATGCCATTTCCCCAATGTCTTGTTATTAGAAGAAATGTGGAGTCTAGTCAAACAATACTGAACTAAAAGAGAAAGAACTCCTGTTGTGACCCTAGAATTCTGCTACGGACATAAACATTGTTTACCTCTGCATCTCTCCTGTCTTCATAGTCAACAAAAGCATAGGCTGAAAAAAATAACACCACCAATTAATTTTATTTTACTTACTCAAATTAAGGACATGACTGACAAAATGACTCAAGTGAACCGACTTCATATTAATATAAAATAATGATGAAAACTTCAACTAAAAGACACTTTCGGTTTGAACACCAAGACAGACCAGGCAAAGAAAACACATCTCTATTATCAGCTTTTATCACAAAATACATTTTTTTGTTTAGTGTTAGGAACACAGATCACTTAGACCTATTTATGTCTAAATGAGAATAAGACTGATTAGTGAACGCCAACACAAACTTACCCATCTCAGCTCCTGAAAAAAAGGAAAATGACAATGATATTAAGCAAAGTATTTGTGAAGATGACAATAAAAAGTTTCAAAATTAAAAATAAACGTTAACATTGGGCTGCAGCAGTTGCATGTCAACAACCCTCTACATTGTTTCAGATTGACCATTGTCCATTGCAAGAGTAAAGTACAGTTGTAGCCAAAAGTTTAAATTGAAGCTTCTGTAATAAAGAACAAATGAGGACCGAGCGCTTAAATTATCTAAAGATAACTCCAACGTAAGTACTGGCAGTGCTCAAACATAGCCATATGCAGACGTATGTGCCCAAGGGAGCTTACCGTACCCAAACACGTAGCAAAGAGAGGGCCGAAAAGATCTGCCATCCCTTTCTTTATAATGGCGCTTTTCTTCACACAGCTAATCCTCGGTGCACAAAGTGTGCATACAGAGAATCCAATTTAATGTAGTCAGCCCGCTCTATAAGTGTATGCTGACAACTAGGATTCAAAGACGAACACAACATAGGACAAATACATGAAATCCTCAAGGTGCAAATTATAATAAAGAACAAATGAGGACGGGGTACGGTAAGCTCCCTTGGGCACATACGTCTGCATACGGCTATGTTTTAGCGCTGCCAGTGCCTATGTTGGAGTTATCTTTAGATAATTTAAGCGCTCGGTCTGATAAGGGAGCCACTGAAGGACAAACTGCTGATATACATGGATATGCATCCTTGCACGATATCCATGATGGCGCCCCATGCCAGAGCGAAGAGTACCTTCAGAAGGTCAAGGTCAAAACGCTGGAATGGCCCGGAAACAGCCCGCAATTAAATTGTGGGTCCATATGAAAAATAAGGTTGACGACAAACGACTATCCAGTGCCAAGACGTTTGTTGGCGCCATTAAGAACGCCATGGCACTTCAAAAGATTATTCTCCTTCACCATGCCACAACGCATTCATGCGGTCATCAAGGCAAAAGGTCACTTAATAAAAGATATTATGCGAGACAAAGGATGTTAAATAAAACCGACAAAGTGAGAATTTTCTTTCAGTACAGCGTTTAAGTCATTTTCGTTGAAAATGTTTGGTCTTAAAATTTTGGCCAGGACTGTAGATCTAGTGGTACTGGTAGTAAAGATACTTGCCACCACGATTTTGCAAAGTGCAGTCAACCAGTCAAATATGAAACTGGTAGTTTTGCTTATGTTTTGAACTCCGTACTTTTTTTAAGCCACTTACCTACATCAGCACGTGATCTTTTATTGCGACTTTAACGCGACATAAATGAAAATCTACAATGCCTTTGGCAAAGAAGTGATATGGTGAAATGCCAAAATGGCGGTTAACTTAACAGCTATCGGTACTAACGTCTTCAGGAAGATTTGGCAAACAACAGCGTCACGCACATCACAATATACTTACCATATTTGATATCGCATCTGGTCAAACGCCCATACTGTTCAAAAATTTCTTCTAGATCACGAACACGGGTACTTTTACTTAGTCGCCCGATAAAAAGTGCCCCATCTCCTCGACGCGACATGGTGGTCTCGAAAATATCCCGGATGCAGCAACAGAGCTAATAAACATAGTTTAACATAAAGAACAGATTTGATTTTACTACATAATCAGATTTTTATGTCACATTAACACAATTTATGAATAACACTACAAAGGCAATTAGAAATATATATAAATAGAAAAATAGTAATACGAAACTTAATAGCTGCTTCTTTTCTCTGTATCAGCGCAGAAGACTGCTTCCGGTTGCGACACGTCGCCTAGTACCTGACTCACGAGAGAATTTTAAAAACATGGGTAGGTTATAGCTAGAACCTATCTGTTAGTGATGCAAAGGGCTATAGTCATTTCTAGATATAAATATGATTATAAATACACTATGTTTTGTACGTGTTTTTAACATTTAGATCTGAATAGCAGCGACCCTGTAGTAATCGTACCAAACAGAAACACCATCTCACATCTGTCCATGGCAGTTGACAAATGATTTGTGATTTGATTGATTCAATGATTGGGTTGCAAAACTGGAAACAATATTACAATGAAAAATCGGTGTAGCTCTCACAGTCTCATTTTAAAAGACTACAGCTTATTTTGGGGGCTAATTGTTGCTGCAGTAGCATTATTAGTTAAATGGTCGTGCACTTGCCAAGTAATGTCTTTTTTTAATCTTTGTAACTGGCTGTTACAATTTTCCACCAGATAAGGCAGTCGTTCGTTTCTATTAGCGTATGTCAGCTCTTCGAAATTAGCAATTTTGTAAACAGCAACTTTGCAATAAAGAATAAGTTTTCACATTTCGTGGGGGGGGGGGGGGTAAATACTGTGGCCCCTGCCATGCTGAAAATAAGCGGCGGTTGTGCACTGCTTGGCTTAATTGTAAAACTCAGTCCAGTGGAGATCAACTTAACCACAATATATGCACAGCAGTTTTTAAAACATAAATAATGTAGAACTAGCACAATGCAGAGGAATGCAGTTTGCTGACTAGTGAGTTTGTCAGGTGTTGAAGACATCAGGTCTGACATTTTTGTCTTTTTTTTAACAGTTTGCTATTTTCAGGATGATTGTCTCTTCTTTAACTTTTCCATTTTGTGTTGCCATGTGTGTGCGTGGGGGGGGGGGGGAATGTCACCTGCTGTGTACTCTTGTGAGGCTACTCCTTAGAGTTAAGATTATTAATTTTGTGGTGGTTTCGGCCTTTACATATACCTCCCAGGATAATGGACAGTGAGCAAGTGATTTCACCATATAAGTAAACTGGTTATTTTTTTGTTCGTGAGCATTTGAATAATGTAGCAACCCTATGTTTTGATCTTGCTCTTTGCTGTCCACCTTTAACTTCATATCTGCCTTTGGGCCTTTAAATGTTCTTGGTGTTAATTAATGAGAACAAATGATATGTAAACCAAGTTTTACGACAAAAACGGACAAAGTCGAGGTTTCTGGGCATTACCTCTTCATCAGAACTGACAAGGAATAAACAGAGACAAAACACAACGATCGAACTACATATAGACAGTAATTCTTGTTTTTTATGATTGCTTTTAGTTTTGTCATTTTTTCGCCAAATAAGAATTTGAATATTATTTTATATAGCCTTATAAAATCTCTCTGGCACTTTGGAATGGGTGGTGTTTTTTCTCTAATGCTTTTTTTGGGGTAATTTTGCAGGTGGACTTATCAGTTATTTTTCTTCATTGTTCGGCTCAAAAGAGAGAAGAATTTTAATTTTGGGTTTAGATGGTGCTGGCAAAACTACAATTCTTTATCGTCTGCAAGTTGGTGAAGTAGTGACTACCATTCCAAGTAAGTTATAGCAAATAATTTTTCCCATGCTGTATTGTGACATCAGAAATATTAATTTAAACATACAAGATGAATCCATTGCCATGCTGGAATGGTCTCTGTAAATGTCAGCCTTCTCCCCCCGCTCTCCCCCCCCACACACACACACTTTTTTTGCTGCATGAACGTGCTAATAACCTGAGCAGTGCAATAATGCTCTTATGCACAAAACAACCTCCTTTGTATGATACAACTTTTATAAGTTGCAAAACCCTCTTGTTTGTATGATACTTGTTACAAAAAACCTTTTAGTTAGTATCACGTATACACATCACAAAACACCCTGTATGATATACGCTACAGAGCACTAAACCTACTGATAAATCAAAACATCTAAATGCAGCATCAAAAACACATTAAAACGATGCATTTTATATTGCTGGTTTGTGAAACGTTTTATGCCAGTTGTACAGCATTTCAAAAATGCTGCATGGAAAAGAAATCATGCATCTGCACCCCCACATATTTTAGAGGTAACACCAGTCAACATTGGTTGGACACCATTGTGTCATGCTTTCTTTTTCAGCTTCACATACGATGCTGGGTTATTCTTTTAGTCTGTGTTTTTTTCCTGTACCATATTACCAAGGCTGTTGTCTTTTGCGTAGTATTTAACATGGTTGCTTAATTGAGAGATGGTGACATTTTCTAGAACCTGATGGTTTTTGGGCGTTCAAGATGTGCATCATGAGTGCTGAAAATAAATATTTTTCTACAATAGTGTTGTCACTGGTTTCAAGAAAATCTATAGGTTGTCAAGTATTGTCCTAAATAGCTCCCTACAAAGGTTCGAGATTTGATTTAGTTTGAAAAGGAAAAAATATGATTTGAGAATTTTGAATAGGCATTTGCAGTTGGCATTAGTAAAAGATTTTGCATGGTCAGGAAATGTTTTTTTGTTGTTGTTTTGTTTTTTATTGGTGCTTGTCAGTTAAAGAAAAACACATCTGTATGGTCCATTTTGATTGGAATTTTTTTTATATGTGCACACATGCCTGTTGATGGGCTATGCACATGGTGGCCAGGGATGGGGTGTACCCGAATCTTTACTTCACCATCACACAGTTTCAGTCATTTATAGTTTTGGGACTGCCAAGTTTGTTTGTATATCTAATGAAGACAGCAGCTATTGTAAATCACTTTTCAACTCAATTGAAGACTAGTTTTTTTTTAAATCAGTCTTTCCTAATTTAGTAGGAAGATAGAAAAGTGAATTCACCAGATTCTAGTCCTGTTAAGCTTTTCGGATCCTTGTTCAATCTTTCTTACATTATCAGTGGGATTTTTTTTCCTTGTCTTTCAGCAATTGGATTCAATGTTGAAACTGTCACATACAAAAACTTGAAATTCCAAGTCTGGGATCTGGGTGGACAGACAAGTATCAGGTACAAATGTAAATCATTGTCATCCTCATTGTCATTTCATGTAATATGACTTCACACCGTTGGTACATAAAAATGTGTGTGGGTGGATGGCTGTATGGTTGTACATGCATGGAAGCATGTGTTGTAGTCATCAACATAGTCTTTATGAATGTTTGGACATTGGATGCTTGCGCACAGTGCATATGTGGTCATTAATAAAACTTTAAATGAAATCGTCCTTGTTGATCAAGTTGGGGAGGGGGTTGTTTTGTTTTTGTGGTTGCAGACCATATTGGAGATGCTACTACTCAAATACAGATGCCATAATTTATGTGGTAGACAGCATGGACAGGGACCGCATTGGCATCTCAAAACAGGAGCTAGTAGCTATGCTTGAGGTAATGGTGTAAGTTGGATACTGCCATATCCATCACGAAATGTTGTGGCTATTTTTTGTTTTGTTTTTTTACTGAATGCAATTTGTGTGTTTTAACCTAAGTGTAAAATTAAACATAGAGCTAACATTTCTTGAGCAGGAATGTTCTGAAGGGTTGCTTTCAATCCATGTTCTGATATTTAATTAGGCTGATTCTTAAAAAGTGTGTCTTTCTTGTGCAGGAGGACGAACTGAAGAAATCCATTCTGCTAGTATTTGCCAACAAGCAGGACATTGAAGGGGCCATGACAGTGACAGAAGTTGCTAACGCGTTGGGGTTACCTGCACTAAAAAACAGAAAGTACCAAATTTTCAAGACATCTGCCATTAAGGGAGAAGGTTTAGATGAAGCAATGGAATGGTAAGAGTGCAAGTGTATCAGATTTATGCTGTTTGTGCAGTAGGGTGATTGATGATGGGCTCTTTAATGCATGTAGTAGTGAAAACTACTGATCAATTACTCAGGTATCTTAGTGAATGTATTTTAAGTCTTGTTTATTACTAGATTTAGGCTCTACAATTAAGACGTTTCCTCCATAGAATTACACCTGGGAAGTCGTATTATTTCATTTACATATTTGTCAGTTTTTTAAATGGCAAATTCTATTTTTCTTGGAGATAATTTCCTATTTTAAATTCCCTTTGTCTAACGTTTGCAGTTATTTAATCATTAATCAAGAAAATGCTTTACCTACATCTTAAAAATCACAGATGTGTTCAGCACGAGTTTTTAAAAATATTCCAAATTAGTTGTAAAATCTTATTGGATCTCGACAATTTTTGTTTCAGGCTTGCTAATGCTCTGCAGCAGACCAAGTAATGAGTAAAGCTGTTTTATGGGGACTCTTTCTCTAGGTGTGTGTTTGTGTGTGCATGAGAGAGAGAGAGACGGAGAACAAGTAATTCACTTTCATTTATGGCCACTTTGAAAACATCCATACATTTGCAAGCCTCCTGTTAGAGTGAGTTGCAGGAATGAGTAGCATACAAGAGAGAACAAGTGAATGATTTTGGGTACAGCCATTTTAAGTGTTTAATTATTCTGTGTGGTTTTGTGAGAGTCTTCTGCATTCCGCACATACCTAACTGTAACAACAGTCTTGTTCAAAACATTACTCTTTGTTGGTGCCTTTGTAAACTCACTAAGGAAGCCTAAGTCTGAAGTTTTAATTGTTAATACAATCTTCTGAATAATATTTTTTTGTCAGTGGTTTGGAACTTTTTTGGTGGGGGGGGGGGCTGGGGGGCAGCAGTAATGAAGTATATGACAAAAGGACATAAATATGGCTGAAAATATAACTGATCCTAAAGTTTTGTTTTTAAAATATTTAAACATATTCTTGTTTCATGTGCTTTTCATCATAAATTTGCTAATTTGGAATAGCCTTTAAAGAAACCACATTTAAATATAAAACAAGGGAACTGGACCAAGCTAAGATATGACAAAGACGAAGACAATCTACATGTTTCGGGGCACTACCTTTTCATCAGGACGACACAAAAACGATGAAAAAATGACAACAATGAAAACAGAAGAAAAAGACTTAGCTTCAGTAGACGTGGAGCATGGGCTGGACAGACTGAAAATGACTAAGGGACAGTGAGTAAGAAGGGTTAAAAAGAGGGGCAGCCAATCGCCAGTTGGGTAGGAAAGGGTAGGGAAGGGTGGGGGTGGAGAGAGTCAGTGTGGGAGAGAAAGAGGTGAGAGAAAAGAAGTAAGAGAGAGAGGAGGGGTAAAGAGGGAGGTGGAGGGTCAGTGTTTGAGGTTGAGACAAGTGGGTGCCATGGTTAGTGAAGTAGGATTCCATATTCTTACGGTCATTGACAGTGGAATCCTACTTCATTACCCATTTTGGTACCATGGCACCCACTGGTCTCAACCTCAAACACTGACCCTCCACCTCCTTTTCCTCTTTACCCCTTCTCTCTCTCTTACTTCTTTTCTCTCACCTCCTTCTCTCCCACACTCTCTCCTCTCCACCCCCACCCTTCCCTACCCACCTGGCGATTGGCTGCCCCTCTTTTTAACCCTTCTTACTCAGTCCCTTAGTCATTTTCCTGCTATCCAGCCCATGCGCCACATCTACTGAAGCTAAGTCTTTTTCTTCTGTTTTCATTGTGGTCGATTTTTCATCGTTTTTGTGTCATCCTGATGAAGGGGTAGTGCCCCGAAACATGTAGATTGTCTTCGTCTTTGTCATGTCTTAGCTTGGTCCAGTTCCCTTGTTTTATATTTAAGAAAGGTTTTTCCTCCAAGCGGCAGTCACCTGTTTTTCTTGTATATTTTAAACCACATTTAGATTTTCATGGAAATACTGTTACTTTTCATACAAAATGCAATTGAAGTTTGAGATATATTAATGGTTGTGGAAATCAGTTTAGGAAGATGAAGTTCTGCTTGGTTTTGTAAGTGACAACCTATTGTCTGAAAGGAATAGTACTTTATACTGATTATTATGACTTTTGGTACTTACTGAACAATATTCTTCAATGTTATTTTTGTGTACTTTCCTTTTTGTTTGTAAATAACACATTTTGTATAATTTCATTTCAGTGCTGATTATTGAATGATTTGAATGGTGTTTGCATGTTCAAGTATTCGTGTACGTCCACATTTTCGCTCCAACATGTATCATATTCAGAAAAAGGTTGCTGAACGATTTTTACTGGGGGTGGGGTGGGGGGGGCCTTTGTGAAGAAACCCTGTTATGTTGTACAGTGATCCGTTCTGGTGGAAAAGTGTCATGTTAGAAAATATTTCAGATATTTTCTACCAAGTTTTAAAGACTTTTGGTGGATGGGCTAAAATGTGGACGGTACAGGATAGAATATGTGTCACTCAGCAATTTAGTTGTGATACTGATAGAGCAAAGACTGTTAGCAGGGGAAAAACTTTTGGTGTTCGATGACATGCTTTTTGAGTGGGAAAAGTTGTGTTTTTTAAATTTATTGAGTTGTTCATTTTGAATGTCTTATTGTTTTATGATGAAGGTTCCACTGTAAATAATACAAAGTTCATGATTTGTGTAAGAATATATTGCATTTCATCATCTCGGCATGTCATCTGTGTGAAAGAACAAACACTGCCACCATGACTGTTACAGCATATTTAGAGCCAATAAAAATAAAATTACTTAAAGCAAATTAGGTCACTTGAAGAATGATCGTTAAATCAAAATTCAAATGCATAAATGTGACCTATATTTTCAGTTAGTGTGTTTGTGATCTATTCATGACGGAGCATTAAAGCATTCCAAAAAAAAAGATGCAGCATGATAAATGATAAATTGGACTAAACACACAAAGGGGAATGGGAGAACCAATAACAGCAGACTATAATAATAATAAAGGGATTCTTCTAAAGCACTATTCCCCTGCTGGGCCCAAGGTGCTTTACCAAACCGATGAAGACAGTCACAGTATCAAATAGTATATCCAGATACTACATGCAACACATAAAGATGCACCAAGAAATTAGCAACCACCAACTTTGTAATCTTTCTCTCACTAGTGCTATCGCCCTCTCTCTCTCTCTCTCTTTCACAATCACCCTCTCTCGCACTCGTCTCTCGCGCGTGCACATGCATAGTACAGCGCTACCAGTTACATTCATTTGAAAAGCGAGGTGAAAGAGATGGGTTTTGAATGAAGCAAGAGAAGGAGCATCCTGGAATTCAGCATGCAGCAAGTTCCAAACATTGGGTGTTACGTGTAGCAAAACTAAGAAAACCCTGACCAAACAGTTTCAGATTGGTTTTCGGTACAATAAGTTTTTCGGAGGAGAGCCCAAGTTACTTAGCATTATCGTAGGTAGAACACCCCAAAAATGTGAGAGTACACCATCAAAGTGACGTTCCATGAGCACAGCTGTCTGGAACTTTACTGGAAACTAGTGAAATTCTTGGAGCATAGGCGTCATGCTCCCTTCCCACTTTGATTGCCTGAAGACAATTAAGTCTCACTGTGCTGTTTTGAACCTGCTACAGTTGATCTGTTCAGCAAGGAGACTTACACGCATAGTTACAGTAGCCCAGCCAAGAAGTAACAGTGGGGGATACGAGTCTAGCAGCAGCTTTAGTGGACAGATATGGTCACATGCAGTGCTCTGGAGTTCAAGAAAAGTTGCACGGCACACAGAACCAATATGTGGCTGCATGGAAAATGTCTGATGACTGAAGATTTGAAAGAAATCATATAAAACCCCAAAGTCCGCAAACTGACATTTGGCAGACCTGAGTAAGACATACACTAGGTATATAAGGCACCTCACTGTACGCCAATCAAACAGTTTAACAAAGATTTTACAGAAACTAATTCACAGAACTGGATACAACAGTTTTAGCTAGTGCTAACTCTACTGTGAGCCCACTACATGTGAATCATTACATCACTTCTGCATCACCTTTTATTTTTGTGCCAGTCAACTGACTTGATGTTCTGACACTTCCAGTTGATCACCTGTCTGGAGCAATGACAGGGTGTGTTGTCATCTTAGAACAGGAACTGGCCTGGAAACAGCTACTGAGCTGCTGTCGCCCTGCAGGTTTGTAGTATTGTGATGTAATTGATCCTGTTGTCCATTCCACCAACAACGTGCAGATGTCTGATACTAGTGGCAGCCATGCAGCTCCAAACCATGACCTTGAAGTATGGTTCACAGTGAGCCAGAGGCACTCAGACTTGAATTCTTCTCTAGGACACCAACTCACAGGTGTACGCCTGGTTACCAAATGGGCAAAAGAGGCTTTCCTCGCTGTCAACCACCTTTTCCTATATTTTACCCAATCCTAATTAAGCCAGTTGCACCTTTTAATATTGTTTTCAGTGTTATACTTGGTTAGCTACACGTTTGGACTGTGAATGGCCGATAAAAGCAGATTCTTGGTTGGTCAGAAGTAATGCGTGATGATTTGACAATCTTGATCCACTTTTGGCGAAGTATCCGTGCAAGTTATAGTACCTATGTTCTAGAATCAACAAAATTGTATAATTAAAAGCAAGTGATTTAAAAGTTGACTCTAAAAGCCAGGTGTATCCCATATAAAGTGCTACCAGACAAATCTATTGGGTCAATAAAGTTGAAAAAAAATGTACAAGTGGTTGCAAATTTTTGTATGTAACAGTAGTGTAAAGTGATTAGGGGCTCCAGGGGAGCCTTTCAGTACAAGTAAATGCTGTAGCTACTCGATCCTGACATCACAGAAACCACAAAAGGTGAGGCTAAACAATGTTATTTTGCGTTAAAGTGACTGGCCCATGGCTTGCAAAATGTGCCTTGTACCATTGATATTTTTGTTGCAAGGTAATAACAACAGAAGACCTGAACCAAGCTAAAAGTGAAAAATAGTCAACATTTCGGTGCACGACTCCTTTGTTAGGACAGCCCAAAAAGATGAAGACTGAAAACGGGCACTTCAGTGAAAGAGCACTGTTTAGTCCCCTCTTTCCCAGCAATCTCTTCACATGCTACTACACCCAGCTAAATGTCTGTTTTCAGTCTTTGTGTTGTCCTGACGATAGTGTGATGCCAAAAAACGTTGACCGTCATTTTTAGCTTAGTTCATTTTCTCTGTAAACCTCCATTTTCTTTAAATTGTTTGACGCACAAGTCACGCCCCTGCTTATGTATGGTGCTGGGTAAGTGGATGTTTTGAGCCTTGTTTGGTTGAAAATGTAGATTTGTTTACATCCAAATGCTTGCTGAATGTATCACCCAAAATACCAAATCACATGATCTACGGCGAACTTGGCAGATTTTCAATATCTGTGATCGTTTCTGAAAAATACATAAAGTCAGTACGATAGAGCGGGGCAGTGGTGGAGGTTGATCGTGCTGTAGATATCTACAAGTCTACAACTCCAGCAGAAAGTTTGAAGTCAAAACGACGTGCCATACTCATAGTCATAAATAAAGTTTACATACACGATGCACAGCTTCAACACCCCCACCCACCCACACGTCTTTCCTCAGATTACTGAGGTCAAAACCGGAAAAATTAACAAAGTAATTTATCCTTCTCCGTAAAAATACTGTCAACACTTGTTTACACGGCTCTGTTGCGGAGTGACTCCCCCTTATGACGTCAGCCGTGCAAATAGCCTCGGATTCTATCTTCACGGGACCGTTCAAATAGCCAATGCATTATACATAACTACTCAGTTTCTCTTTTAGTTTTGGGAGCTACATTCTAAACCAAGTTTAAAATCTGCAACATGAGCACATTTGCCAGTGACCAGTTGCTAAGGGATAGAGCTCGATTAAAATTTACACAACTAGGGGAGGTAAGAAGCACTGGCTCCGAGGCTCGTAACTCTTAGCTGATATAACGGATGGGCAACACATGTAGGGACAATGTTGACCGTTCTTACCATTCGTCCATAAATTTAACCACAATAACACAATCAGTGAGTCGGTCTTCAGGCGAGGAGAATATAGCAGTTTAAAAATAATAATTTAAGTCACAAAACATAGGCCTGCTGCCTGAGAGTGAGATAAACTTTGACGGTTCGACACGAAAGCAGTGACATTTGCAAAGAAGTCTGCAACTCGATTCTTATGTTTTGCTAATATCAAAAATATGGCGTCTTTTGTTATTCGTCGGATGCTACAGAACTCTTTTTTAAATTTTTTAAACTGTATCCGGAAGTGTTCAAACTATTTATTTGTCATCCCTGTTAGGTATCACCTACTGCTTACATCTACATTTGTCGCAAAATGTGTTACCAGACCCAAACTTGACTTGCAGGTATTTGCCGTTTGGGAGCATAGATCGTAGACCCTAGACTAGACAGTAGACTTCACTAAGTTCTGTCTGATCAGTATCAGCCGTACATTGTCCTGTGTACATTCATGATCTCTACATAACCACTTTTTGAGTCACAAAACCAAACCTCAAACAACCTAATCGAGTATTTAAAAATGTATCAGTAATTACTAAATGTAAATCAGTAACGTACAATTTTATTTTAAATATAAGCTTGAATATGAAGCGGCGGTTAATTATTAAAGGATTTCAGGCTGGGGAGAGGTCTTACCAGCAGCAAACAACAACACAATATTTTAAAGTTTATATAATTAATATGAGGGCACATCTGTACTTAAACAGTTGAAACACTTGTGCAGTACTTTACCAAGCTTGACTATGATATTTCATGAGCTCTCTGGATTATTGTGAATGCAGGAACCAGACCCCAACACATTGAGCCAGGAGTATTTGTTAAAAGGCGCTTCAGCTCATACTGCTGATGCTGTTACAGCATTGCTGAGCCAGGCAGCCCGAGCATTGATTGAAGCTGAGGAAAAATACAGGAAGGTAAAGCATTAAGCTTTTTGAAATCAAACCATTTAATGTTAACTCAGAGATGTTTGTGTGATACGGTACAGATGAAGACATTTTTTTATATTGAATACAGTTGCTTGCAATTTTGTCCAAGACATTAGCAGATAAATTCAGTGCGTGTCTTAATCTACAGGCACTAACTATGCTAACAGACTTAACAGAACATCACATATCGGTGCTTGGAAATGAGGAAGCAGAAAAGCTTGTATGGGACATCATTATTGAAACAAGAAGTCATTTAGAAAAGCTCAACAGAAGGAGAAAGGTACATGGGTTTGAATCATTTGAACTGGTGTGGAACGTTTGTGTACAGATGATTTTATTGAGAATGTATGCACATGCATGCTTTATTCCTGGTGTTTCCCTGCAAAAGGAAGTTGGTAAAATGTATTCTTTTTCATCATATGAAGATGTAAACCAGTGTGGAAGAAATGAACATTGACACCATGGACTATCATGGCATTTTATGATAACATCACAGATGCTTTTGTAGACTATTTGATATTCTTCTATGGTCGTATCTTGCAGGATTTGGAGATTCTGTTTTCCTGCGTCCAAAAGTTAGCCGACGCCTCAGCTGAAGTTTCGTTTTTAGCAGGTACGTATCATAAAAGCTAGCGTAACAGCGAAATTTCAGGCATTTCAGAAAAAATCTTCTATTGTTGCCTTACTAGGTAAAAGAGGTATGTTGATTTGATTAGATTACAATTGTTTGTAAGAGGAAGAGAGTTCTGGTGTTTGTCATCTTTCAGTCAGCTTTTGGTATGATGTTTTTAATGTACATAAAAAAGACTAGCATTCATTGATGCTCCTTTATATTTATTCAGTTGAATTGCTTTGTGGATCCAGGTACAGAATTTGCAAGCACAAGCATTGGTGAACGCTTGCATAATGCGCAGCGACATGTAGACAGTGCACGGGCAGAAACAGAAAGAGCAGAAGGGATGCTCAGAGAGATGCAGGCTTATAGTGTGAAGATAACAGCAGAGCATGCTGAAAAGCACAAATCAAAACTGTTGTTGGAGGATGTATGCACAGATGCTCATGAAGAATTTTAAGCTAATAATAAATGAAAAATAAATGAAAACTTTGAGGAAGTGAGCCTAACCTTTAGGCTCCATGTCCTTGATGAATGTTACCAAACTTTAATGTTTCTGGAAGGATTGACATTGCAACAGCATCAAAAGGCGTAGAGGAGTAACAGATTGGAGCATCATTTGGCACTGTTATAGAGTATTTCCAGATATGTCATTAGTTTCTGCTTCTCTGTTAATAAAACTATGACCCCCACATTTTTCAGGACAGACTTTTTATCTTTAAAATCACTGTTATGATTGTGTTTGAAAATTTGTAGTTTGTCAGCCTGAAAAATGGAGTGCCCATACAAAAGGTGGTGCTTAGATGGCATGGTTTCCAGTGGAGTGCATCCAACTGTGAGTTTATTTAGCAAATGCGGTCATCCTGGGGTGGCCCATGCTAGCTTCCACTTAGCTGTTACCTGTGGACTATTCTGACATTTGAGACCAACACGAACAACTAATTGTGACATAATTTTCAGTGGTCATGATGACAAAGGAAACTTACTTGGAAAGCCATGCTGGTAACGTGCATACATATATTATAATCAACTGAAAGCAATTCCCAAACGTGACCGGTCAAAAACACAAAAAGCTCGATAAAAAATGACTGACCAAAGATGTTCCAGTACATATAAAATATGTACTTAACATCTTTGTTATTACAACCAGCGACAACACTGGCCTGGCAAGGAAAAAATGTTTCTTATTTTTAAAAACAAATCACATATACTAGTATTAAAAGGATTCCTCCAAAAACGCATTTACTCAGCAAGTAAATGTTTGCAATGGCAAGAATTAGAAAGACGAAATCGGAAACGGGAAATGCCCTTAATTCACCCCTTGTAATCGCTAACAGCAAAAACCGCTGTAAGAGCGTTCCCTACACGCCTGTGCGGAACTGAATCCATGAACTGAATTGGTAGGAACCACCATATAGAACCCATTAACTGTGTAAGAACTATTTAAAACTAATGAAATATTATGCTCTCTGCACATCAGGGTTGCTCACGCATTGCCTGTATTAGTGTATAAGTGCGTGCACGCGCGCAGGGGAAACCACGCTTGACGTTGGAAAACTTGCTTCAACTATTGAAGTCCCCTGAAGCCCCTCCGTTGCCAGTGCTAGTAGTGGTGTTTACAATCTTTTAATGTGAACTTGTAGTAGAGTTAACAAATTTAAATTAAATCGTAGCTACAGTAGCGATTTCAACTTGTCTCATTGTGTGTTAGCGCCCACTTGGGAAAGAGCTGATGTGCCAAACGTAAGCGCACTACAAACACATTTCTAGTGACTAGTCTAGTGTACAGGCCTACATGATCAAAATGATGATGGTTAACGATAACATATGGCGATATGCCATATGATACGGTTTCTTCAGTCTGGCGGATGTTCATCGTCATGTTGCGGTTGTTCCGTTTTCTTGAAACAGTCAAGAATACAATAAGCGAATTTTAAAAACGTAACAATTCAGCGGCCTTTTGTAAATAAATTGTACTGATCATCTGATGTTAGTTCCGTAATATCATATTTGATATTAAATATCCTTAATATGTTTAACTCAGCTGGTCACAATTTTATTTTTTGATTTTAGCAATTGATGAGCATAGGCCAAGTGAGTAGATCTATAGTATATATTATATAAAATATTGAGTATTAAAAGAATAAATCGGTATTACGAGTATTTAGCTCACTGAAAACAAATCTGAAAATCACTTAACTGGAAGAATATTGTGGGTGATAGTGCTTTTATTCAGAGATGCTTATTGTTTTGGGGTGGGAGGAAGGGGATAAATTACAATAAAAGATGGAGAAGAACATACAGGCTGGTTTGGTTAACAACTGCTTAATGTCAAGTCAGCAGGAAGGGTTAGATCATGACAAGGAAGAAGGGGAGAGGAGAAGAAAGGTGTTGAAAGAAGTAATAATTGTTTATCCACTGACAGAGTTCATTTTCTTACAGCATGTTTTTGAATAGTAGATGCACAGTCTTCTAAAAGACTTGGGTTGGTCTTTAACTGATGCTTAGTAAACTTTTCAGAATCTTGAAAAACCACTTTTGAGCATTTTTGCTAATTAATTTTTTATGTAAAAAAATCTTAAATTGTCGCTAGAGTTTGTGGAGACTGTTACTTTTAAGTGTTGTCCAGGTGTGCAGATGAAGGAATTTTATGACTGTTTCAGTGAAGATGATATAAGTGCCTGAAATATGAAAAGAACATACATTTGGCGCCAATCACTATGATGGCCACACAACAAGAAGCCTCTCAAGATAAGGCAGACAAGGATAACCAGCAAATTTCCTACAAATCAAGAGACAGTCAACAAGACATTAGCACCATAACATGGGATGATTTAGAAAGTCAGGTTGATGATGAAATCGTAGCCAGGTGGGAAAGGTAAGCTTTTGTGAGTATAAGACTGCTGAAGGAAAGGTTTTTTTTTCTTTTTAGCCACTTTCTGGATGTGTGTGCACCTGCATGTTATTGTGCAAATGCGTGGTCAGATATACTTTTTTGAAATTTTAGCAACAATTTTATACGCATATATCCAAAGTTGAATGGGCTGTTCTTGTCCTTGACAGCCTTGGCCCAGCCACCAGTAGCAAAAAGGCAACATGAAGCGCCAATAGATCTATACTGCCAGATGAGATTTGTGATCGTTTGGTCATACTGTATGAGAATGGCAAACAGATGTATCGTACGGAATTGCAACAAGGCACAAGGGTTCAGATTCGTTTATAAAAAATTAAAAAACTGTGGATAAAGGCAGTTTGCAAACAAGCGCTGAAGCGGTAACTGGTATTACCAGTAGTATATAGTTAGGTCAAGGGTCTATTTTGACTGTCTTGTATTCCTTCTCAATCAGATCTTCATTTGACTCTGACATCTTTCCATATGAAGTTCAGCTTTTAAAGCGCCTATAGTCCATCTTCCATAATTTACTTCCATTTCATGAAGATTTGAGGTTGTTATAAAATACCGAAAGAACATTGCTTAGTTACTGATGTCATCAAAGCAAGCTGCCCTTTGCTGGGCCTTTAGCACTTTCGCCACCTGGTAGCAGAATGGCAGAGTTACCTCCCTCAATGCTAGCAGAATAGCCCATTGAAATAATTAAAATCATTTACAAAAGCAGTAACGTAATATTTTAATATTTTATATTTTGTTGTTAGCAACTGATGAGTATAGTATAAAAAAAATTTAGCGTACTAAAAACTTGCAAAATCTGGAAACCTGACAAAGAAAAGTGAATTTTTTTTGTTGTTGTTGAGAGGATGAGAAATGTTTTTGAAAAATGGATGTATTCAATCCTTTATGTAAAGAATAAAGAGGATGTGGAGATATGGTCTTAAAGTTAATTGAGGCCAGTCAGATGAAATGGAAGCTACCTATAAGTTAGGAACTATTATAAATGAAAAATTAAAACTGTTTCAGTAAAATTTAAAATACCTGTATTAGGATATAGATGGCATTGAGTAGTGACATATTAACCACAGCCTGTATAAGTACACCATACATGCTGGTTGCTATTGGCATTCTGACAATCCTTAAGTCCATAAATGGTGTTTGTGATTTTCCTAGGATGCAACTGGAACTTAAAGAGAAGATAGTGACTGCTGATAGTTCAGTTGTAAGAAGTGTCTTGAAGCCTGATAATAACCAGACCTTTTACATTGCTGGAGTTGACATTTCTTTCATCAAAAATAATAATGAGGATGCTTGCGCAGCCTTAGTAGTTCTGTCATTTCCAGAGTTAAAGGTAAGGATTTCCAATGACAAATATCCATTCAGTCACTGGCACATCAAAGCAGAAGTCTTGATTCTTGTGATACCATGTAATCATGATAGTTTTGAATTGGCTGTACTAGTGTAGAAGTTGTTTAAATGCAAAATTTAACTGATAGTTTTGTTGTATTTAGTATATACTATAAGAGCTAGTAATTTTATAAATGAATTATGAAATTTGTCAGCATGCACAATAATAGCTTTCAGCAAGTCACCATTTTCACTACATTATCACTTTGTGATAATGGAACGGCATTTTATAATTATTCTTCTGGTATTGACACTGTCCAAGCAGAAGTCAAGAAAAATAACTCTGCTGATACCTGACTGTTTATCTGGAACAGGATTTGGTTGTATTACAGAAATCATAATGGAGTAAGCCTAGTGAAAAAAGTCTGGGTTGTAGGATGACTATGATCTACAACAATAATCATAATTTAGGTCATTATGACAGCTGCTAGAAACAGATTAAAAGTAAGACTCAAACTGAAAGAGTATTTAAATTTCTCAATTTTGTGGATAATCCAGGAAAAGCATGGCAAATACAATCTTCAACCACCTTTGTCGAATTTTCAGTGCAAACAAGGAAATAATATACAGGTTACATTTTCAAAAGTAGCAGTAGGTTGATCAATTTTTCTGGTTCGTGGATGGGGGGGGGGGGGGGGGGGGGGGGGGGGNGGTTGGTGGGTTAGTTGGTTGGTTGGTTTTGGGAGAGGGAAGGGAAATGTTTTTTGCTGTCTGGTTCAAGCTGATTAGGCGAGATGTATTCAGTTCATGTATATTTGACAGTCCATGTTTCCAACTGGAAATAAAAGAATAGATCATGCCAGATTGCCAAGCATTTTCAAATACACATTTAAAAAAAATTGTTGAGTAGAAATGTTTTTCTTCAGGTGGTGTACAAGAGACTGGAGATGACAAAAATAACAGCTCCATATGTACCTGGATTTCTGGCATTCCGTGAAGTGAAGCCTATATTACATCTGTATGATACTATGTTGAAGAATGCACCACAATACAAGCCTGATGTATGTTATTACAAAAGTGTAATAATAACCTTCTCTGTACCGTGAAGTATCCATTCTTCAGACAAAAGTTAAAATGTGCATAAAATTTGCTGATTTAAAGGTAACAAAATGAGAAACAGTTTAATAAGCTTTGCCATATGAACAAGAGTGAATCTTTTCATGCTGTTTCACCATTTATTTCAAATATTAGCAAAGATTACCTGCTACAAGAAAAACAGGTGACTGCCGCTTGGAGGAAAAACCTTTCTTAAATTTAAAACAAGGGAACTGGACCAAGCTAAGGCATGACAAAGACGAAGACAATCTACATATTTCAGGCCACTACCCCTTCATCAGGACGACACAAAAACGACAAAAAAACGACAACAACGATAACAGAAAAAAAAGACTTAGCTTCAGTAGACGTGGTGCATGGGCTGGACAGCCCCGAAACGTAGATTGTCTTCATCTTTGTCATGTCTTAGCTTGGTCCAGTTCCCTTGTTTTAAATTTACCTACGACAGATTGAAAGTATATGTAAAAAATGAGCAAGTTGCAGAATCATCTGAAGTAGAGGTCATCACTTACATTAATGTTTGTAACTAGGTGATCCTTGTGGATGGCAATGGACAGTTGCACCCTAGAGAGTTTGGGCTTGCTTGTCATCTTGGAGTTGTGCTGCAGTTGCCCTGTGTAGGTGTGGCCAAGACCCTCATCCATGTTGATGGTGTTGAGGATATCGTCACACATAAAGAAAGGGTACTGGTTTTTGTTTCTTTTTAAAATATACGTTTTTCAGATGTTTTTATCAATTACATTTTAAAAAACTATAGTAAGATCAAAACAATAATCATTTTCTGACAGTCCTTGTGGTAATACCATAGAACAATAATTTGGTAAGATCCAGTGCAGTTTGGTTGTTTAAGAGGGAAAGTGCTTACACCTTTTGCTGATTTCATGCTATAGGGGGTAGGGGGAAGGAGAAGTGGGAGAGAGGGGTCATGTGCTGACTGTAGAAGCTGGACTGGTGGTGGTAGAGGCTGCTTCCCTTCCATACGGTTATTGTTGCTCTGGTGTCATGGCGGTGGTGGTTTGCCATTGTTGCTGCTCCTGCTGGCTGCTCTTACTACTGCAATACACCGAAGTACTAAATGCACAAAATTCCTAATTATCTCCTAATTTGGAAAAAAAATGATTAGCCATAAACTTCTATTTATTTGACAGTTCAATTTTAAGTTTATTTTAAATTTTTTGTTTAAATTTGAAACTGGTAAACTTTCCATAAAATTTTCTCTGTAGTGAAAAGCTTAGGTTTTGTTGGATGAAGTAGATGGACAGGGAACACTTTTTAAATGCCCACCCGCTGAGAGAGAGACCGAGAAGAGGGTAGGGAAAGCAGAAGAAAAGAGAACATGAATATAAAATGAACTCTAAAAGAAGTTTTAAGTTTTGTTTATATGTCTTATTGATTAAGTTTTTATTAAATGAGTATTCTGACAGCCATTCATGTTTCAAATTTTCAGAAGCAACATCTTGAAAGAAAGGGTTCCATGCTTGAGCTTAAAACAGATTCAGGACAAACTTTGGGCATGGTATGCTTCGAGTTTCTTACCAGATTGATTGCACATGTATTCCAAACTCTCATTTTTAACACTACATCCTGCCAGGCGCCATTGCGAAGAAATTTGTTACTGTGGCCATCATATCCCAGCGGGTGTTGCAGAGACTTTTTACAAATTTTTTAACCAAAAGTGGTTCGTCAGTAAGGGATGTAATTTTATAAATTTTGATACATTTTTTTCTACTTTTTTTATAAGATACATAGGACCACAGGGAAAGTCATGTCGAAAAATCCTATGACGTCTTTGAGTTAATTAAAGGTAGCTACATTTTGTAATCGGACAAGATCGAGTTTGTCAAAATTCATAATGCATCTGTTTTGTGCACGAGTATATATATTTATATAATTATAAAATATAGGTATATATGGATATATATATATAAATTGTGAAATGTATAAAGTGAGCATGGTTGAAAGTATTTAGAATTCACTGTCAGCTGAGGATGGTAGAACCAAATAATTGCATCAGAGGGAAATTGCCTATCTTTGTGTCTTCGTTTCCTACCATAGAAGTGTCTTTAAATTTACAAGACCAGTAAGCCTTAGCAGATTTAAATGTGGTTTTATGATAGAAAAAAAGATTCAGGTGCCTATTCAACTTACACCAAGAGCAGGCAGAGAGAAAGAGAGAGAGAAAAATTCTTCCTTTAAAATTATTTTTCATCTCCAGGCCCTACGCAGCACAGATCTATCAAGGAACCCCATCTATATTTCTGTCGGCCACAACATCAGCTTGACATCAGCTGTTGCACTTGTACAGCAGTGCTGTAAATACAGAATACCAGAACCCACTAGACTTGTACGTATCAACTCACTGTGCTTAACCACTGAGGGGGGAAAATGCAGAATTGCAGTACTGCTTTTAGCATGCTTCAAAATATGAGGCAGCCTGAAATGTTTCATGTAAGAAACATTCTGTTGAATTCCAAAGAAAAAAGTGTAAAAGCTTCAGATGAGCATCATTAAGTAGACATCTCGAGATGGGTTGGAGTGAATGTTTGCAGATACTTGTACTCACTAAATATGTTTGTACTCACATGTCTAGGAACAAGGCCTGAGTAAGGGTGAGGAGGGGGGAGGGACAGCCTGTGAAAAGCTTACCTCTTTACTGCCAAGCCTGCTACACATGCTTCTGCCCCTATTTGCCAGGGATCCTATTCATGTTAAACGATTTCTTATTTCTTCACACAGGGTTTAAATGTAAAAATTGTGAGTCATGACGATTCATGGTGGTAATCGCCATTGCTAATACTGCATTAACATATTACCTTGAAAGAAGACTTGCCAGCCAGACTAGTCTTTTACAAAGCACTCATGAAACTGTGATATTCAGCTGTGCACCACACATACATGCTGCTTAGCTCTCATGGATACAGCTGCAGACAACAGTGAGCTCTCACATGCCAGAGATTTGCTTGCACTCATTTTTATGTCCAGAATGACAGAAAAGACAAATCTTAAGAGAACTTCAGGCGAGCAAATTTTGGGTATAAATTTTGATAGTACAGAAACAGTGCAGAGACAAATAACGATGTTTTATTCAAAAGTTTTATTGTGCAAAAGTTTGAAGCAAGCTGCTACCAAGTTAGTTGTTTCAGAAAGCATGAAAACCTGGGACACAAAGCTTAAAATCTTATTGGTTTACAACAGGAACATCCAATGAATAAAAGTAGATCAGCTCTTAAGAGTTTTCAGTGTCTATACACCATCATGAAACAATATTGAAGAGATTTAGGTTTCAGCTGATCTGAGACAAGACTTTAAGAAGATAATAGAATATCACACAATATGAATAGCAGCCAAGGGCCCCATCCACTTGATGTCAGGTATCCAGTACTCATAAAAACATGGTTTTGGAATGATACATTTGTGTTTTGTTTTGTTTTTTAATTTCAGGCAGACATTTATTCTCGAGAGTATCTGATACAGAAGAAAATGGATCCAGAGGAGTTTATTGCCTTGGTAGATGATTAAGTTTATTTTTTTTATAATTTTTGTAGATTTTATAGTCAGTTTTACTTACTACCAAAATGTATTGATTTAAATTGCTCATTATACAATGATTACATAAAATTTGGGGGAGTCCATGGGTGAGTGGTAAGAGCCCAGATCTCCAAAACTGAAGATGCTGGATTGGTACCCATGCACTGCAGCTCACTGCCTTTGGTTCACCCATCTGTAAATGGATACCTCGCCCCATGGGCTAGGGGAGGTAAGGCTGTGAGGAAGAGCAGAGCCACAAAGCAACACTAGTAGGACTATACACCATTCCTAAATAGTAAATGAACAACATTGAACCAAACCAAAAGGACTGTCAGAGTGAATATCAAATAAAATGTGTTAAGTGAAGCGCTGAGGGTTAGGTGTAGTTGCTGGATTAAACATAGGATAAAATGTGTAGAGATACATGGAGAGTTGAAACGAGCAGCCGCTTACAAAGGCACCACCATTAGGCAGAAGATGGCCCTCTTCACAGTTTTCCTCATGTTTCCACTCAGATGGCACCAGAAATTCATATGATCATGAAACAACTATTTGACAACTGTACGACCAAACGTGTACCATCCTTCCACGATTGTGCTTCCGATGATTCAGAACCGATTCACGCTCGCAGTGTTCTCTTCTATAACTGTTACTTCCCCCACCCCCACTCACTCTCTCTCTATATATATATATGTTTTTCACAGTTAAGACCCAATCAGAAACAAACTAAAAATTACTACAATCTATTGAAATTTCTGACTGGCGTAAAGGCATTGTTAGCGCACGCAACAACATGGCGAACACCCCTCTGCAAGTAGTTGCGAACTGCAAAAAGAAAACAAAAAGCGAAAACCAAGTACAGAACCTGAAAGCAAGCAGACGAAATTTATTTTTAGGGTGCCAGTCAAACGATCAAGCCTGCAGCAGAGGGGACTGAGGTGAGAAACTCGGGGTGGGGTCGGGGGTTAACAAAAAAGGCTATTGACGAAGATGAGCACATGACAAAGACCTTCCAATCGAGTATTTGTAAGGTTGCTTATAGTCCTTTTACCTCCTGCTGTGTCGACAAAGGGTAAAAAACCCTCTAGTTTCTGGGACTGGGGTATGAAAACCCCCTCAAAATTTTTGTGGGGGTATAAATACCCCTTTTTAATAATCTGCATCACTAATGCTTGCAAGTGTGAATGAGATTGATGTTTTCTGCATACACTGTTAAATTTTTCAAACTTTTATTTGACTATCACCAAACTGACATGAATGGTTATTACATGGCTTTGAACATCTTGGAAGCAAAATTTGTGTTTTCACATTACAAACGTGAATGTTAGGGTAAAAAAAGGTGGGGAATGAGCAGGTATTTTGTGTTGGTAACGTCATCATTTTGGATCTCAGATAATGTTTGTTTCATAAAATGTGTATTTTGTACACCAGTGGTGTTAGGGTCATTTGATTGCTTTTGACCTATTGATATTACTGAAGCCATTCTGGAAGTAGCTGGAAAATTTTTGAAAACAATAAGTGCTTCCCTAGGTTAACTTGTGACATTCACATGCATCCTGATGCTTATGTATGACCTACTGTTGTGGGGAGTCTCTCAACTTTCAGCACATTAGGAAAATCCAGAAACAGTTCTAAGTCCAGGCTTCCCATTACGGTTTATAAAGACGTGGAATTTGACAATATCTGTTCCTATGTGGATAAATAACATGGATCCATAGCCATTCAGTTCATGACCTATCTTGTACATGTATTCACTTGGGTCATACAAGTTAGCAGCCTATCATATCAAAAAGGGTGGAACCTGGAACCCCTTCTTAAAAGTATTCCTTTCTCTTAGTGGTTTCTTTTTAGTGCCTTCATAGGACACTATAGAATTGTTTCAACATGATACTATATGATTGTTGTCCTGGTTGACTCACTGTGACACTGTACAATTGTTAGGTCTGTATTACTCTGTATGACTGTAGTGTCATGATTTGATTTTTCTGTGCCTAAACCTAATAAAAAAAAAACTCTAACATAAAATTTGTGTTTCATAATGTGATACAGTGGCATGATGTGATCAGATGCAACTGTAATGTCACCTTGTGTATTGTAACCATGTGATAGATTCCATGAAGACGACCTTGCCAACTTCTATGCCATGAAATGACAAAAGGAAAACAAATGTGTTAGTGCTGTAGCAAGACATTTTATTTTGTTAATGATTACCTTTCCAGACCTCCCTTTCACATTTATAAAACTTTCCATCCTGTACTTGTAGTCAATACGCATACAGGACATACAGGCATCTCATAATAATTTTCACATGAGCCTTCAATTTCCAATACGCTTACATATCTAAAAGCTTGTACTGCATGAGTCAACCATAAAATCAACCATAAAAGTGAAATGGTGCAAACTTTTTTCACCCAAAGCAAAGAATATTCTGGCTCTCCGATTTTTGTCCATGAGCTAGTCAATAGGCAGTCCACGCAGTCTGGATGTACAGTCGAATCCGGTTAATCGGACCACATCGGGACTGGTCCTAATAACCGGCTGGTCCGATTACACGAACACGCCCTATGTTACAATTAAGACTGCACGTGCTGTACGCTTTACATCCCCTGTACGCAGGCGGCTTGCGTCTTCTTTTTCTTATTCGCTGTCACGTTCTTTGGTCCGTTTAAGCGGAATTTTGGTCCAAATAAGCGAATAATATTAGGCTTACGCACACAGGATTTGTTTCGGTTCTTTAAGATTCGGTCCGAATAAGCGGCTGGTCCGATTATCCGGTGGTCCCATTAACCGGATTCGACTGTATCTTGATTGAAGTACAAATCACACGTACGAAACTGGATCTGCTTAGAGTGGGACCTAAGGCTAATGTGAAATTAACTATTTTTTAAGTTCGGGAGAAATTGATCATAGAAACAATTATCGTAAAACTAAAAGTAAATCATGAATGGTGCATGCTCTTGCACACTTCTTTTGCTGGTTGGAGCACAGCTACCAAACCAACAATTACTCCCCCACCGATCCATTCACAGGAGATTGCACTGCCTTTTGGAAGTTGGGGGCGGTGGGGGGTGGAAGAGCGAAGGAAGTGATCAACCACCACTGCTCTTTTTAAAAGTGGGTCCGCACAAACTGGGAAGGGACTCGATAATATGTGCTACACTATTCTCCTTAAATTCGGAGTCTATATAAGTTTGTGATTTGTAATTTAGCTAAAAGGAACCAAACACCGAGCAGTGAAAAGTGAAACTGGACGAGTGTTTTATGCAAGTCTTGGAAACAAGACTACCTCCCCTGCAAGACAATACTCCAACTTTGCCTAAGACTCTACGTCATGTGACCAAATTAACCAATGAAAATAATGTACGGCTTAGAAATGCTTCTGTAAACTGAACCGGTTACCTGTTAAAGATACCTCTGAAGATTATTTCTCACTGTGGCTAGACTAGAGTGCATTTGTTAATGATTTACAGTTACTAACTCTCAATACTGTGTGTTAAACTCAGAATTTCTAAACTAACCTGCAAATAAAACGAAACTCAGAATGAATACAAAGCTACTGAAGTAGCACACTATCTTATGGTTTTCTCACAGCAGAGTAAGCCAACATGGTCCTATGGTGTAATGGTTAGCACTCTGGACTTTGAATCCAGCGATCTGAGTTCGAATCTCGGTAGGACCTTAACTGTTTTATTTTTATTTCACCTTGAAGGAAGATCAATGTTTCTGATTCGAGTGAACCGTGCGAAAAACAATGGCAGTCACGCGGAATCTTCGGCGCGTGACTAAGCGGAAGTATTACACTAAAAACGTTTCTCAGTGCTACATACTACATAGTCCTAGGTGCTACGGAGTCTAGGGTATACTCTACATACTACTACATAGGCGATACTGAAGTAGATCTGAATCAGGGACTGCCGTTTTCCAGTGCTCGTTCGTCATGGGACACCCAGTTAGAGCATTGCTGTTGTTTCTTCTTAGCATTCTGCCACAACCGTCAAAACAATGCCCCTGCCAATCACCGACTTTATGCGAACCAATCAAGAACATGACTCGCAGAGAGGTAAAACTTTAAAGTCAAAGTGGTTCGGATTTGTACTTTAATTACCCATGCAGTAATTATTTGCAGTTAAAAAAACCACACGTGCCTTAAGTTCAAAGTTGTGGTGTTCTTGCCATACAATTACTACCTGTTAAACGAACTAATCAGATGGCTTCTTAAACTAAAGATAAAGCCATAGTTAGAAAGTTCTAAACAACAGTAATAATCGATCGATATACGAGGCGTATTTGTGTTTGAACGAGCAGCACCGCCCACTTTGTAACGTACGTACCACGCACTCCATGCACTTCGATCGCATTGCTTCCAGTGCCCAACCAACATAAACAAGATGTGTTGGACAAATTGTTATACAAAAATGTCTCAAATACGTGGGCAGTTGAATATAAAATCATGCGAGTTTTGAAACTTTAGACTACTCGGTTTGAAGCGAGAATTTGCATGAGTTTAATTTGAGACGGTGCAACTGAGCCCAACATAACATTTCTCTCAATCAACTGTCAGTAATCTGTAGAAAGGTAAGGGACAAGATGACCAGCATGACTGCGCACGTGTGCGTACATCCACGAGCACTTAAGCATGGACACAAATAAGTGTAGATAATAATGGTGAGGGCATATTTTATATAAGTATGTAGTATATGTACCTAGGCATCATCGACAACATTGTCAGCACTCATTAAAACGCATAAAGAATGCCTTTACTGTACAGCTTTATGTGGTCTTTCTTGATCGTTTCACACGTTCCCATGTAGATCTATTTTTGTTTGGGGGGGGGGGG
>SMGT01006397.1:189512-224551 GCA_004794575.1 Lanistes nyassanus
GGGGGGAGAGATATAGGCAGAATGCTAGACAGTGGTCTATAGAAAGAAGGGAATCCCGATGCCAGCTGACACCCACTGTATTTACCACCTACAGAATGAATAGTGATGGGGGTAGAAGGGTCCGGACACAGACGTTGTAGGCAGCCGCTTCCACAGTCCTAGAGCTGAAGCTGAAAGTGACAGCCGATGCTTTTACTGCAGAGTTCCTTGAGCCATTGGCACCCACATACACACTTAAACCGCTCATCTGCTAGACCCTGTTACAATGGCAGAACAACTTTCCAAATTTTGTGATCCATATCTTCAGTTTTTTACGTTTGTGGAAGAGAAATACTAATCTCATTTTAAAATGCAAGCAGCCTGCTTGTAGCAGAAAGTATGTGAAACCAAACAAATATGGCTAACAATTTGAAACTCCACATTCACATAAGGTTGTTTTGTTTCTACATTTCTACTGCGCCATTATTTTTCACCTTCAAGTTTTATATTGCTTATGGCCAGAGATGGCTCATCTAACCTTCCTCTCTCTGTGAAATGAGGATTTGTGTGAAATTCAGTTCATCTTTGCAAACTGTAAACAAGCACATCTGGAAAATAGCAAAAAAGACCAACGAAAAAGTAGTCACTCCCGTCTTTCAAAAAGTAGCAAAAATCTAGTGAACTACAATTTTTTTAAAAAAGTAGCAATAAAGTAGCGTTGTGCAATTTTTTAAAGTACTGAATCCAAGCCTGCCCATCACCTTAGCCACCACTATCACCCTCAACGACGAAAAGGGAGGCAAATGACATAACTTCCTCTGTACATCACATCTCGCTAGCACATACAGCTTTTGTGCACTTCACCTAATAATTTGTGCTGAATCATTCCAGCCTCTTGCACCACAAAACTATCTCAGGAAATTCGCCGTCTACCATTTCTGGTTTTTAATATAGTATTAACATCGGCAAACCATTTGCATATTATTAAAAAAATGTCTACTCAGGAAACTGGAACTTTGGGAGGAGGGGGAATGAAAAAACAGATAATGTGTTACAGTGTAAGCAAAATCAAATGCTAGCCTAACAAAAGCTTGCAAATGATTTATGGTCCATGAGACTGCTAAGTACATTTTCATGCAAATGGAAGTCCATGAAAAACACACGTAAAAAAACCCTATAAGCATGGCATATGAAACCGTCTTATATACATTATAATATATACCATAAACTGAGCTTAGCCAAATGTCTCTTGTGATGCATACACAACATAAAGGAAGCCATCCTCATCTTTTTCTCGGTCATATACTTCAGCAATGGGTGTGGTGTTGCTGACCATACTGCGGTTGTTCACCAGCAAATAGAAGGCTTGACTTGGGTGTAGCTGTAGCCGTCTCCTGAAACATCCATTTTCACATCACCTTTTTCAACTTAAACATTTAATAAGCTGGATTAGTGCCATTTTACTGGCTCACTGAGAATACACTCATCAGCAAAGAACAATATTTGGGGGGAAAATTGTTACAAATCACATCAATCTGTTAAGGTAATAATAAGCTGTAAAATCAAACCAAAACATGCTTCACGTACTGAATTAAAAATCAAATCAAAAGAACAGGTGCATTATGAATTTTTAGATTGTTGCAGCTGAATCATTGAGGCACACTGATCAAATAGCCTGCTCCTAGCCCTAGGTGTCAGGGAGTGACAGGCAAAATACAACTTTCTTAATGAAATTTGAGTTTCTTTAGCAATACTTACCATAAGCCAGAGTGCTAAATTCTCAGGTTAAGGAACCCAAACCACATCTTCCAAACAAAAAATTTTGCATACAAACCCTGATGAGGCTCCCTCCGCGCAGGAGCACTCCTGTCACCCTATATGATCTCCTCACTGGCCAATTCAAGCTGACTTTCTCAAGCCAGAAGAAAAAGATCAGTGGGAGGAGGGTGGGCCTATGACAGGTCATGGTAAGTATTGCTAAAGAAACTCAAATTCATGAAATGTATATTTTCTTCTCACAATACTGTACCATGACCCAAAGTGCTGACGAACACAAAATGGAGGTGGGTGACCAAACCAGGGTTAGGAGGAGGCTTGACATGACAGGCGTTGCCAGGCGACAACCAAGACAACACCGAAGGGGCCCTCCTCCCTGTGACATGAGAGGCCCCCGAACAAGTGAAAAAAAACAAAACAGGACCTCAATGCGCCAATAGGGAGCCTAACACCTGACGTCGAACGGGCCCACAGCAAGCAAGGACAAGGAGGGTGGCGCCTCCCCCCACCTGTTGCCGGAGAAGTGGAGGCATGACGGAAACAGGACAACCAGTATGAGAGCTGATAAAAGAGCCCTGCAAGGCGAGGTGATGGTGCCTATAATCCCACAGTGCTTGTGCTGGACCGAAAGGTAAAGGCGAAGGGAGGGAGGACAGTGGACGAGACAACAGTGAGTCTCGAGGAGACGGGGCACTGGGTGGCCGAAGGGTTGCAAGGGCTCTGGTGACCAGAGCGATATCTTCCTGGGTGGACAGCGGTCGGAAGCCTGGAGAGGGCAGAACCTGGCTGGCACAGCAGCCAGACAGGTGCATGACAAGGAAGAAAGTTTTCAATGTCAGGTCCACTCAATGTCAGGTCGTTCACCGCTGACTACGATCACTTCCTCCAACGTTTGTCCCTCGTCACCGTGCACGGTAAGTTTCGCTTGCATCGTCACTCTGCCAGTTATGCTATTCGCCCCTTGCCACAGTGTACCGTGACTTCTGCTGACGTTGTCACTTTGCCGGTTCTGTGGCTTCAGTCTCACCTGTCTCTGTGCGTCCCTCCTCTTCTGCCTTGGCAAGTCACTTGCTGGTTTCTGTGGTTGCCCAGACGATCTTCACCCTATGCCATGTCATCCATCCACCTGCACCACCAGCTTGGTCTCCATCTTGCCTTGGCGTGAAGAGTAGCTTGGGGGCTACTCTGGGGGACCCTGAAGGGGAGGGATGGTCGCTTGACCACCCTGTGTCTCACGCCGCTGGGGTAAGACGTTTTGCCTTCGTGGCATCAAGTTCCAGCTCTATGCAAGGCGTTCTCTGACTTGCTCCAGCTGTGTCATTGGGCAGTCATTGACGCCGTCTCTCAGCTTGGACACTTCCGTGCTCCCAGGATGCCACTTCACGGCTCTCAGAGCGGAAGGAGTCGAGGATGCGGGTGTCAGACGTCCCTCTGGTGAGACAGTCGGATGTGATGGCGGGGATGCTAGAGTGCACACTTCTCTGCTCCCAAGCATGAAACTTCCCATTCCGCTCCTGCTAGCTCAGGCAAAGCTGAAGAAAATAGGAATCAAAAAACAACACCTAGCGGGTAACAGAACACAGTGACAAATCCTAAAGCACTTTAAGTCACGGCACAAGCAAGCATGAGTACCGGTACAATGGCGCAGCAGACAACACATTGTGACACTGATATGCACACACAGGTGATAGGAGAGGACGAAAAATGCACCACACTGCAAAACTGTTTAGTTTTCTCACAGCAGGAAGCAGTAGAGACAGAAAAACAAGAGAGCAAACGAAAAAGCTCACATTCCTTGAACAATGGCACAGTGCAGTGCAGTGTAGGTGGGTGGGAAGGGATGCCAAACCAAAGCCACGCTGGTAAGGGCAGAGCCCAGAGCAACACGTCTGACCCGGTCAACAGTGCTTGAGAAAGTCAGCTTGAATTGGCCAGTGAGTAGATCGAATGGGGTGACGCAGTGGAGTGCGCATGCACGGAGGGAGCCTTACCAGGGTTTGTATACAAAATTTTTGTTTGGAAGGTGCGGTTCAGGTTCGCTAACTTGAGAATTTAGCACGCTGGGTCATGGTACAGTATTGTGACAAGAAACTAAACATCACACAACAAACAAGATAACAATACAGTAAAACCTGCCTTGTCTGGCCCCCCAGATGAGCGGCCACCTGCTGTCTTGGGACACTTTCGATCGGCACGGATGAGTTTACAACACTAAGTCACCCTAAACCAGCGGTCGTCTGCCAAACGCGGACAGGGACAGTGATCTTAGGGACAAAACTTGAACTTGACCTGTCCCGAGGGGACAACTTAACATGCTTTTTGGGTCTCCACCACTTCCCACCGTTTTTTCACATTCAAGTACACACATGACTTCATCTGAGAATTCGTGCCCACAAGCTTCCTGTTAAGAGTGCCTTGTTATCTAGTCAGTAAATGGTTATGGAATCAGCTGTGGGAAAACAAAGAATTCTAACACTTGATCAGTGTGTAAATTTTTGTAAAAGAGATAGAAAGTCTTTGCACGATATTGCAAAAGATTTGGAATGAGAGAAGATACAGATTTTTTGCATCAAATCCGATCACAGGGGTACACTTGGAAAATGGAAGAATGGTGACCATTCCGATCTGAAATACGTCAAGAAATGAAAGGTGATCTACAAATGAATAAATAAATCTGTGTGGAACTGGTTCTGCATTGCGCAATCAAAGAATCTACCATTTAGTGGACATCTGATGCAGGCATGATTCAACACTATCCAGCGCCCGCAACTCCTCAACCTATCGTTTTTTACCTGTTCCAGCAGTCTATTTAGTTTTTGTTCTTTATTTTGTGGAAAATGCAGTTTCAGTTTGACTAAATACATGTACAAACAATAAAATACAATTAACGTAATTACATCTCTACCTAGTTATTGCTTTTACACATTTTTTCTTATTTTTCTCTATCCTTCTATCTCCCATGAATGGTTTTTACACTAAGTACATGTATATATAGTCCCCAATTGCAAATTAGAGACACCCCTGATGAAAGGTCGCCTGACATGTAGGGGCACTTTCAGGTGGAACCAAGGGTGTCCCCACAAGACAGGTTTTACTGTACTTTCAATTATTAATTTTTTGTCAGTTAACAGAAAAGTACAAAGCAGCTGGATATCACTGTTACTCTCGTTATATAGCTCTGCAGTGTGTGGGGGATATAGGGAGGATGCATAGCATGGGACTGACCTGATGATTTTGACCAGCTCACTCATGTTTACATTGTCTGGAACTAAGAACTTGGTCTTGTCCAGCATTGGCAGGGATTTCTCATGCTGATAGCGTTCAATGATTACCTGTAAATTACATACTTGGTCACAGTGAATCACAGTGACATTCTAAAACTGTTAACGTTTTTAAGCTATATTTTTGTTGTAAGCAAACAGCCATTAAAAACATGTTACTTAAATGTATGCTGCTGCTTGTCTAATACCTATGAGATAACATCAAGCTAGCCATAGCACCATTGACAGTCCAGTGTTAACGTGCAACACTTTCGCTTCTGGGTCACCTTTACTTTTGTCTTCCATACCTAGCTTATTCACTGATGGCGCTGTGTTTATAGTTTCACAATAGCTCCACCAGCCCTAACCCCAACCCTGATGCATGCACAGCCGACTCACAATGGCGCTATTACTAGTTTAAATCAGTAAGTACCTGAAAGGCATTTCATATCCAGTAAATTTTTGCCATAAACTCTCCCTTCCCCCTCCTGCCCCCCCCCAAATCCCTGAGACAACATAAAAAATGATATTAATACATTATATAGTTTAACCAGCACCGACTACTGAACCTAAATGGGTAGGCTCTTCGAATTCATACCCTCAAAGGGTCTCTTGGAGTCACTGCTGGGAAATTCTGAGAGTATCTTGGCATAAAAAGTTTACTGTACATACAGCACATTTTTGGTTAAAGAGAACTGTTGGAAAAGAATTCTCTGCATCCTTTTGTATCTCTGTGCATAACAGTTGCATCATCTCATGTTATGAGGTATCCTAAAAGGGGCTTTAAGAGTTTTCTATACACAAGACATAAGAAAGTCGCACCAATTCTATGGTGATGCTGAAACTATTATTCAAAGCATCAAACAAATGGAAAAATGCTCAAACCGGAATTTTGTCAGCATGTTGGCTCCTAATAGCCTCCACGTCCTTCATTCGTTGAGCTGTTTTACACAAAACAATAACCTCTTAGTCTTACTAGAAATATTTCAGTGATTTGATCTGTAAATTATCTTGAACATGCACCTTCTGAATGAGGTAAGTGGTGTTAGTTTAAACAAATCATTCTAATTACAATACAGTGCTGTGGCATCTTACTTAAAGCTTTCAAGATGTCACTAAAAAAACAATGATTCTAGTCTTACTAAAAATGTATATTTCAAGAATTACCAGTCGATAAATCATTTTAAGACAAGTTCATGATTACACTTTACGCTAAAAATTCTTCTCGTCTTACAAATATTGTCGCCACTTGTAAACAGAGTACAGAAAGTTATAACGTATAGGCTGGCGCTTTATCTACTTTAGTGATCTACAGAAGTGTTCTGTGTTGTGATTAACTCAATGGAAACAAACATTCCGTAGTTTTCTTTACATTTTTTAATACATTCAGCTCGTATTTCGATTCCAAATTACTCATTGTTTCAAATTACTTAGATAAAACATCCTTAATATCAATCGTTAACGCATAGTTTTAGTTATTTAGTCTGTATATTGTCACTACATATTTTATGCTTTCGTCAATTCGTGTGTCGTTCACGTTCCACATGCGATGCGATGATGTCATTATGAATAGATATTCAATTTGAATATATATATATATAATAAAGACTTTAAAAAGAAGTTAACATAGTTCCCGAATAAGAATTTACTTATGCTTCTTCTTTCTTTGAAAGGCTGCATCATTTGCTGCGTCATCAGGAGCGAATAAAAGAGCCACTCAAGATGGTAAAATATCTCTGCTTCAATCAAGAAAAATACAACGAATGTCTTGCTGTCCGGATGTTTACGTCGAACTTCGTTCTCGTTCGCTTTCGGATGATTCCGTAAACTGAGTCACTCAAGGATTAACTCAAGGCATAAAACAACATTCAAGAATAATATTCTTTTTGTCTCATCTCTAATAAACTAAGAATTATTAATTATATTTATATAAATAGTTAACATTTACATATTATTTACTTACGAGAAATAAAAGAATTTTGTTTCATTCTTTACTTAGAAATAAAAAATCGAGTGTTTCCGGTGTATTGGTGAGGCCCAGATAGGGTATCTCGTCTCATCAAGTTATGATGAATAAGTAATTGCGCAAAACGTGATGCACGAATTTTAAGATAAGCATAACTATTTTATATGGCTGTTTAGTTTATGCAGACTTTTTGTCTTCCAGATGGCTATGTTGAAAAAGTAGAAATCGCGGTGCGCACCTAGCTGTTTAGCACCTCTTATACCCGTTTTTTCTTTGTCATTAAACCGCAGTAAAATGGTGTTAGGAAACCCACTATCTGCTAGTGCAAGCGGGATTTTTTTTTTAAATCTTGGCTGGCTGCAGAAAACTGAAGACAACTGGTTTCTTCTTACTTTATTCTTACTATTTTTAGTTGTTTAAAACAACAGACAAAAATAAAATGTGACGTACTAGCTGTGGTAGCTTTAATTTAAGAAGTTGAGCAAATTAATTGGCTGCTCCGATATAATCCAACACCGAAAACAAAACGGGGAGGGGGTGCTCTTGACATTTAGTGGAACTTTTGGTCAAGCTACCAATCAAGTCATAGACCAGATCAAACTAATATGTAGATAATTTTAGAGGAACAGTGCTTAATTCCTCCTCGCGGTGATTTTGCACTATATATATATAAGCTACAACCCCGGAAGGAAACAGAATAGAGACTGATCTTAGCTACACTATAATGACCAGAGCGGAGAGCCAGAATACTGTTCTCTAATGTTCGGATAAAGGCCGAATAGACTCTGCATAGCGTTTAGAGATATAATCCTTGAACACACCTGAATTCAACCCCCCCCCCAAAATAACCTACTATCAGCAGCTCGATCTACCCGCAGATCGAGCTACCAGCAGCCCCCCCCCCTCCGCCCACCAGATCAGATGGGGTTCTATTACAAATTAAAGCTGTCACTGAAAGAACTCCCAGACTGATAGTTGCAGCAATGGCCATATAGTGCGTAGAGACACTTTAATCATGTTCGTGGGAAAGCCGAATATAGAGTCAACACAGTGTTTAACTACAGGAAATAATCTTTGGCAACACCTGGATTCGAACATGTAACCTTCCACACGCTAGCGCAGCTCTATCCGCATAACTGTGTATCCAGGCCCCAAGACTAGTCAAACGCCCGATCGATGCGGACACAGATGTTCACTCTTGATCGATTTAGTTGGATGTTGAATTTAATTTTATAAATGCGATTAAGGTCTTAAATGTATAGTCTTCGGTTTGCTTTGTGCAATAGCATCTATGGTGTAACTCTTCTCGGAATCTTATCGTGGCAGTCGAGTTTTCGTGATCGAACAAAAAAGTACACAAAACACCCTAATACGGAAAGCTCCCTTAAAAAAAAATACAGATGTGAACTAATTAGGCGTTCGAGTTTGCTCATTCGTGACTCAAGGTCGCACACTCAAAGGCAAGTTTTACAGACGCGATCGAGGTCAGAGCCCTGACGTCATCACCTTAGGGTCATTTGCGTGCCTCTCGATCGTCTGTAAACCTTCTCTTCAAGTGATTCGATTACGGACACGCCAAGCGGATGTCTATATCATTCGCCTCATGTCCACTAATTCACACTTCACCGTACGACCGGCGCGGTGTGTTGGGGGGGGGGGGGGTTAAGGGAAGTGTTCGATCCTTTGTAGTAATCTAGCTACCTGTTTGTGAAACCCCCTTGGCCATGATCGTTTTTCGAGATCACCCTTCCGATCCCCTTCCAGAGCTTACACGATAGATTTAAATGTTTTAATGATTTTAATGTTTTAAATGATTTAAATTTAAATGTGCCAGCATGTCCAGCGTGAGAGAAATCGCATGCAAACTTAATTAATTAATTGTTGATTTGGATATGCTTCCGCCTTGCGATGATATAGCACCGAACACATCAAAGAAAATCATAGGCGAGTTTTTACCTCTATCTCCTCAGGAGCTTGGCTTGGTGTCACTGACTATACAGCGCCCCCATAGGTTTCGAACAACGAGCCTACATATGCACATGGTGCTATAACTGCGAAATAACCCGCACAGAAAAGTGGCCACTATTTTAAGAATTAAAGATATTGTGAACAAAATGATCGCTCCATCAAGTGATAAATCATGCAGTTCATTAATTCATCAATATATATCATACGGAAGGTACGTTATCGTATATTCAATTGTTTCAGGTGATAAAATATTATATCGGTGTTATTAATACATACCTGTTGACCATCTGCGTGGCTATCCACCAAGCGCAGTGCACCACTGATCCATACTATACGTCTCTGCAATCATAAGATTGGTTTGTTAGTGATGAAATTTGTTCCACTTATCTTTCTTAACATTTCATGACTTTAATTAACCACGCGCATTTGTTTATTTGGTCTGTGTATGATAGTTGGCATCAATCATTCAATGGGATGATAGTGTTAATATTTTTGGATGAAAGAACAACTCAAAAGTTAGCTGAATTTTTTATGTACGTGAGGAATCTGTTTCACTTTCAGTCATGCACCTTGGTAAATACAGGACCATAGGAGAATACGTGAAACGTCCGCACGCCCTCGCGGTTTCGCTTGATACGAGGGAGGGCAAAAGGTCGGCAAAGTCGACGCTTTCATACAGGCATACCACAGATATTTTATGCGTGTCTCACATGGCTCGACTTAGTGGTACATATTACTTAGTTTACGATACAAAGAATGTGGTGACAAGAGATTCCCTGGCCTCCCATGCAGCCACCACAACTTCCCTTCAAAGCTGTAGCGAAAAATGGGTGTATATGTTCATGCATATACGATCTGATTCAGTCTTGAGTCAAACCTTGCGAGACAGGCATAGATAATGCAGAGCGCTGATGTGCCTTTAATATTTTTCGAGTACATAAATCACTTAACACTATATTTCCTTATCTAATTTATATCAAAAGCAACGCCATGAAAACAAATTCAGAAAGGCAAGATGGGTAGATGATTATTTAATTGCTAAACAGATTTTATGCAGTTTTGGCTTCCGAAAGTTTTTGTTTCGTCTGCTTTTCGCGCCAAAGAGTTCGAGGGGATATTTGACCAATCAGACCTTCGCACTTGGTCACATGCTAAGGTCATCATTCCTGTCCAAAACATGGAGGTCATGGTATACTATCCAAGGCGAAGATGAACTATTCCTGTTCTTTATCCTGTGCCTTGATACATTTTTGCGAAGTAGATGTTGGGGTGAGTGTTCCTTGATATTTCATTATCTTCATGATGTCTTTTAACCTAGTTGTTCGGATGGTGTTGCTCAAGTGGGTCATTTGCGGTAAAGCACTAGCACCACATCCGAGAATGGAGAATTGATTTTCTTAGGGATATGATATTTATTTCTCTTATTTAAATTTCTTCTCACATTTCTGAATTTTTTTTAGGATACCAAGCATTGCGATATGTGCATATCAACACAAAATATTACAGATATTTCATATAAGTAATTATTATAAATCCTGAAGCCGTCTAACAGCGTGGCGAGTTCGATTATTTTGCACTCCCGTCGTCTTCACGCTATAATAAGAACGGACCGTGCGAGCGAGCCAGCGTGCATTGTTGGGGGTACCTTCCGCTTACCCTAACCATGACCCTACCCTTTCCTCTGCTTTACTAACCGCTCAAAGCGCTAAACACACCCTACTGTACAGTTTGTTGTATTTACGTTGCTTGTCAATGTTGGACTTATGAACTACAGACTACATGGTTTGAACACAGTCAAGTGAATAGGGATTCGTATGAAGTTTGGAGTGCAAAGTGAAAGGATGTCTGCCAGCATCATGATTATGTACCCAGAATATAGTTAATATATGCATTCAGTTAACAACGAATGGTCAGGAAATATACTATAGTCACCCGTTTGATATTAACGCATAATCAAATCGGAACCATTGTCAGTGTCAGTTTTACCCTAAAGTAAAGGAAATTTATCACATCAGTGTTCATCTTCAAAACATATATGCACATACCCTTGTTATTAAGTGTAATCACTCGAAAGCTCACTTTTAATTACATACATTAGTCTATATTTAATATCCAAGAGGCTTTTTGGGGAAGAGAAGAAAATATGGTGCCTATTATAGAAACCGCCAATGGGTAGGCCTGTAAACAGGTGGCTCATACAGAGAAAGTATGAGAACTTAACAAAGGTTCTGAACCTATGATCGTTTGTATTGGTACAAGCACATGTTACCACTATGCTACAACATACCCCTATTTGAGAAGGGCTTTGCTTACTTAAGTAACTGATTCAACAGTCTAGTGCTATAAGACTTTGTGCTCGTTAACCAAGTTTAAAATAGTGCACATGTAAAAGTCTTGCAATATTGGAAATATATGAGATCAAAACAAAAGGAAATAGTTTAAACACATTATATATATATATCAACAAAATGTCAGTGTACTGCTGTTTAAGTTCTTTAACAGTTTTATTAAACTTCTGCAGGAAATCCACCAAAGATGTCAATATATACAGATATGAGATATGCAGTTATGGATATGACCGGTATACAGTCGTTATGGATATGATGAGTACACTGCTGTCAGTATATTTCTTTGGCAGTACTTACTCAATAGTTGCGTGGCTTTTTGTCACAATGCATGTGAATAACCTGTACATGATACTTTCTTTAAAAAAAAATTCCTGGAAGGATGCCACATCTCAGACAAGCAGACTGAGGAAAGCAAAAGGGAATTTGCTAGCTAGACAGTTCCAGCCTAGGCTGTACAGTGTTATATGGTTGCCAAAAACCATTCTGCTAGCTATGGAATAGAGAAGGCATACCTGGAAAATCAAAATTGTAGGCTGTTGCTTTAGGACCAGTCTGTGCACATTCACAATTCAAGAAATAATTTCCCATAATTCAGTGTAAGCCTTGGTAGGTCTAAAAAATTGCCATGGAACACGATTGTTCTCTAACCAAACTGCATAGACTGAAGTGAATGTGATATAGTTTGTGTGTGTGTGTGTGTGTGTGTGTTGGTAAAGTTCATACACCGAGAATAGTTCTTGTTTTCCAAGTGTGTATGGAGTACATCCTGTGGTTGTCAAAGAACATGACAACAGCAGGGGAGTGCTACCCGGTGTTAGGCATTACTGTTAACAGGGTTATCGTAGTGGGAGGAGGCAGAATACAGTCAGTTACATTGCACTTGAAAGAGAAAAAGCATTTGTGGCATGGTCAAAAGCTCCTGCAGCAAGGCAGGTTGAATCTTGAGTCATTTATTGATACACTATCTTAGCATTAGCCTTGGGGCTAGTTTTTTTCATTGTTGGGTGATAGGCTAGATGAATTCTTAGTTTTGCTGTCAACTTTTTTATGATCAGAATGCCTACCTTCATTTTTGCTTTTATGGGTGTGTTACTGAGAGATGCGGGGTGGGGGGGGGGACAGTGTGAAAAACAATATGCATTGACCTTAAAATTTAAAAGAGCAATTGGAATTATTTTAATGGTTTTCTAGTATTTTAAAAACTGTGGATGCTAGATACTCATTGACCTATACCAGTTGGTGTAGACAGTTTTTTAGCTGCTGAAAGCAGTAAGGGTTTTTGGTTAGCTTTATTGGTGTTTGCAGCCTTGAGTGTACAACCATGATGAGAGGAACCTGATTTCATCATTCCCTTAATCGTTTTTTAATGCACAGAAAGGAGTTGTTTCCAGATAAAAAACAGAAGCTTTCCATTTGAAAGATCCTGACAATTAGGCCAAAGGTGTGGAGCCGAAGTTGTGTTGTGAGGAGGGGGAATCTGGAGTGAAGGACTGGTGTGAAATACAACCCAGTTTCTATCTATGCTGTCTGCTGATAAGGCAGCTGCTGTCCTGAAAAACAATGTGTGTACCTGCAGCAGTATTGTCTGGTATGTTGGTTTCTTGGAGTCCTTCCCAGACAAGGATATGCAAACTGTGAGATTCCCCCACCCTCAGTAAACTAATACCAGCAGCCAAAAACACCATATGTATGCTGTAAAACAATTGTGGTGAAGGTGATATCAAACTTGATGGTAGCACTGAAATTACCATTTGTGTTAATATATACATTATGTAAACAGTGTTCAACACCTTTTTATGGGCCCTTATTTTCTGTTCTCTGAACATAAAATATACAGGACACACATCTGTTATTGTTGTTTTGATGACCGTTTACATCACCTAGGGTGTTACAGGGTTTTATCAAACCAGGTGTTGTTATTCGTTTGAGCTTTCCTTTATTTGGGATACAGGTGACCCATTTGAACAAAAAATTATGAAAAGGTGATGGTGACACTTATTGTGCTTTTGTTAATATATCCATTCTTGTTACAGTCAGTCGTGATTTTGGTTGGGAGCTATCCGTTTGTTCAGTTATTCCTTAGATGGAAGATAAAGAGTTAACAGCGTACTGCTGGGTTTTGCCCCCACACAGAATAACGTGGTAAGGACTAGAGAATTATGATGGGTAGACCGATGGTTCAGTTCATGTTAGAAACGACCGCAAAGGGGAGGCAGTGCGGCATTCGGGTGGCTTCCTCTAGCTTTGATGTAGTCGCGAAGGGGAGTCACCTGTCACGCCTGACCCAGCACACGCCAGTCGGCAGTGAGACGGGACAAAAGCGAGGGGCCGCGCCTGGGTCAGCGAACAAGTCAGCCCGACAAGCGAGCAGAAGTGAAGGGTTACACAGGCCTAGTTTTATACACACGACGAACGCTAGCTTCAGAGCTTCGGCGGGTAGCAGTGCTAGTGCCCGTGGCATGTATAAAACTCTCCTTAGGTATCCGAGCAGCCAGCGACACACCTTGGTTCTCTTTCTCTTCTCCGTCTAGCTCTTACGTCAGGCAGCCGAGTACTTGGTATTTGGCAAGAAATCCGAGGTCGTGGCCAGGTTCGTAGAAATCATTTGGCCACCTTGGACGAATTATATATGTAGTTGTCTTCGCCTTTTCTGGACAAGACATACCGTGTGCATTGGTTTAAGAGACTATACTGACAACAGCAACCCGTCAGTTTTATATGGTGAAAATCGTGGCTGCTTCGTTGTTTGAAACGAATGATTGCTCAAGCGCTTCGTGACGTAAGATTTGTGCAAGATGCAGCCTTTCACTTGCCGTCTCATTTCAGCAGTCACTCGTACTCGTAGTGTATTGTCCGGAAAGAACTGTCGTCTATAACGCTTTCAGCGCCACCTTGCTGATGGAAGTAGAAGAGTGTTATAGATGGGCTTCCTTTTCCAACTACGGATTAGGTGTTCAGAAATTTAGAATTTAACAAAAATGGCCGTGTTTCACAGATTTGCAGTGGCTGTCTGTCAGTATATTTTACATATTACTTTGATCTGTCAAGACGTTCAGCGTTTCTCACCTGGGGGAAGTTTTATAAAAGATTAATGAAAGCCAGTAACCAGTAACTCATAGAGGCGACGTTAGATCTTGAATAAACTCTGACATCACTGTCAAGAACCATTAGCGTTTGCATTCTCTGTAAAACTCGTCTTTGGCCTGTCCCTTCTCCTTGTACACAGGAATCCCAACAAAGTATGCACCACCAGTAAAAAGAATTATCTTCATAGATGTACCTGGCGCCCCGCTAAATCTTTACTAGAGGACTGCTAATTACATGTTTTTGTTCCTGGTAGGTTAGTAAATCATTGTGAAAAATACAGGAGAGTTCACCTTCGCCTGTGCTTATTGGAGCAGTATACATTGATTTTCTAATTTTTAAATGGGGGCTTTTTTTTTAACAAGAAGTCTTCCATTCAAATTGCAGTCCTTGAGATATTTTGTTGAACGATCTTAAAATGGCGACATTCTTCACCGTCGCCGATATTCATCCTTGTCTGAGAACTTTTGTTGTTTTAAAGTGACATGTATCCCTGACATGCAGGCGTACATTAAGATAACCGTAATACCAGGATGGGGTTGCACCAGTGCGAGTATGTTTTCTGTGCATTGACATGTCCATTATTTAAACGTAGAGTTTGAGCGGACCTCACGAGCAGTTACTGGAAAACATTACGAACTCTTATGCAACTCACTTTGAATAGACTATTAGTGTTTGTGTCTACCCTCCGGCTTGCGGTCACAAGACGGTTGCCCGGCATGTTCATCCCTGTTGTTTGTGTGGACCTAATGTATGGGGAAGTTGTACCGACGTCCATGTTAACCGAAATATTTTAGAGACTGTTTTTAGACACTTTTGATTGCTCTACCAGCAAATATTTTACACCTGCAATGTTTCTAGAAAGAAATCAGAAATTAAATTTCTGCACCTGCCTAAACGAAGTCAGATATTTTTAATGCACACAACCACAATGGGGATCACACCTTCGTTAAAAGAAAGCAAATATTACGGTTTTTTTAATCCGCCCAAACGAAGGATTTAGTGATTACTTTCTTGTACGACTACAGTAGAGCTCGCTCTTTCGTTGAAAGCGATCGTAAATTGTGTTTTGTGTGTCTGCCCATCAAACGAAGGTGGCGGTGATTGTTTTCACATTCGACCACAGTGGAGATCGCATTCAGTGTCCTGCAAGCAGCGAGAGATTTGTGTAGCTATTTGCCTGCCGTTTACACTTCGCTACAAAGCGGAGAGCGCTACACACGTGAAGGAGGATCAGAGATCAGGGAGGGTACAAGTGAGAAAAACTGGGAGACCGAGGGGGGTTTGAGAGGGGAGCAGAAGGGTGAGGTGAAGAGATGGGAGAGGGGTTGAAATCAACACAGCAGTCCTTTTGTACGCGAGTCTGGCTACGTGTAGAAATAAAGCGGCGGCTGGAGGGCGTGCGGGCAGGGTAGGGTAGGCACGGCGCACGGCAAGGCAGTGCCGGAGCCGCGGCGAGGATTGGATTAGCTAGTACTGATAGCAGTTGAGGTATGTCACTGACTGGGGGAGTGTGACCCAAATCTCCTCGCGTGCACCATACAATATTTATAATCACCTTCACCCAGACCTGACTGATAGCTCCCCATCTCGCCAGCTACCCTCCACCCTCCGCTCTCTGTCTGCTCGCCTCGCTCGCAGCTGTCCCCCTCCCTCTACCCTCCCCCCTCCCCTCCGCCACAAACTCTTGCACCCCTTCAACTTCTTTCTTCGCGTTCTACTCGCGCCCTCTCTCCACTCGTGCCCGCTACTGTGAGGCGCTGTGAATTGAGGTCTATAACACAATCGTGATGGCAGCCATGGGAGCTTTTACACTGCAAGGAATACAGTCAATTAATATGAATGTTAGGAAAAGTGCTATACAGTTGAACAGGTAATTAATCTTGATCCTGGCCTTTCACTTGCTCCAGGTTTGCTGCCGTGTGATGTACAAGTGGTCGTTGGGGCCCAGAAAGACGCACTGCTCCTGTCTTGTTGTGTATCAGTCACTTAGACTTCTTGCCCAGATTGAAGTTTCATTGGTGGTGGCAGAGAGTAGGCTTCTTTGGGCACAGCCTAACATCTTAATGCTTAATGTATCAGCTTGAAAGTTGTCCATTGAGATTGTTAGTGTATGAGGAAGAATACACACAATTGGTGTTCATTATTATTAGTATTAGACTGTAAAATCACCTCAGTGGACAGAATTGGAAACTCATTATTAACTTAAAACTATCGTTTTTTGTGGTTGTTTTCTGAAAACACTTAACCATCACATTGTCCCAGTTACATTTTAGATACTTTTGTATGATTACAGCTAACGAAGTGTAATAATAAATTCTTTGGCTTGCCACATTTGTGTATTGGACAGTTTTTGAAGATGTAGTAAGGGGAAGATTTACCTGTGGATATTTTGGTGGCAAGAAATTTTTGTTGGGGATGGGGGTACTGTACTTAATCAGAAGTTTTTTTTCTGTCAGGGTGAGAAAAAAAACCAAAATCAAGTATGATTTAAAAAATCAGAATCAGATACAAAATGAGAAACAGTTAAGACAGAAAAACAATATAAGAATTGTCACCCGCCTGTTGCATCAGTACAAATTACCGAATAGTAGTTCAGAGTTATACGTTAAAAATTATTTACAGGATTGCCAGATCTTTGTGTCATCATGGAGCTGACATTTTAAAGTGCTGTGTTTCCCTTTGAAGTTGTTTGGTTGTGGGGGGTGCAGGTAATGTGCACAAATTTGTATGCTTGTTCCCAGCTGTATATAAGATAGGCTGACGACAAAATAATAGATAATAAACCACAAAACAGTTGATGTGTGCTGAGTACTGCACCTGATGAACTTCACAGCATTTACACTCAGATGAAGCATTGCATAAGCGTGTACTGACAGTGAGATGTGGATTGGTGGCAGAACTGGAATTTAATATTTAATGTCTTTTTAATGTATAATATTTTAGCATTACTGTTTGTAACACTACTTGTTTCTGTGGTTGTGATTTCTGTTTGTGAGTAAAGCAGTAAAGATGATAAAAGAAGTGTTAAAGGGAAAGTTTAGCTGTATTGCAAGTTATGTGGGCGGCTGTCTGATCAACATGACTTCAAGAAGTCTTGGTGTATTAAAACTACCAGGCCTCTTGGGGAAAAAATATTAGATTGAAGTGTTTTACAATATTGCCCCAATCATGTTAGCCATGCTTTGTTTAATTTCAGCGGAATTGGGTTCTTTTTAAATAAAAACCATACAGTTTGAGTACAGATTGAGTGTTCCTGTTTCTCTCAGGGCTCTTGACAGTTTCACAGATGAAAGGGCCATAAGCAGACATCAAGTGGATGGCTAGGTCATACTCCAGCCGCTGTAGGTGTGATTAAGCCCCTTGACAGTCTGCTATCAGCTAGTTATCCTGCAGTGCTGACAAAGCATTGCTGCCTAGGTGTCCAGTGCAGAGACAACAATTGACTCTTTATGGGGACAACTATTCCATCAAGGAATTGATTTAAGATTGGCCTGAAATGCATTGTTAAAAAAGGAAAATTTAACCATTACCATAGGCTTCAGTTTCCATGGAACTCTACCCCCCCCCCTCTCCCCACACACACACACACATACACTAGTTGCATGGCAAAAGAGAAGGGGGAAAACCTCTTGAAATGTATGTGGATGAAATGATAAGACAGGCACATAATATTGTTCCTGTTACAGTTATTCTTGTGTTACTCATTTAGTATGATGCTACTTCTACCAGCTGTCGTGAAGTACATTCTATTCTCTAGCCTATTGCGTTTCCTCTAGCTTCAATTCAGTGCTGCTAGTCAGGACTAGTAGCCATAAGTATGGCATCATTGATGCTGGCATTTAGTTCCAAAGCAATCTTGTGACAGACTTCAGTCTGCTTGTTTGCATGGCAGGTGGTATACCCAGTCACCAAGCAACAACTTACTAAGCAGAAGTCAGCGTTCTTCTGCGGTGACCACTAAATACAAAGTTTTTTTTTTCTTTCTTTCACATTTTTTCTCTTCTAAATTGAAGTAGATTTGATTGTCAGTCAAGCACTGAAGCAGCCTAGTTGTTGCAAGCAGCTTCTTTTTCAGTAAATACAATGTGCAACCTGAAAATCAGTACAAAGAAATTTGATTTTTAGGTTCTGTGTTTACACCAAACAGGATTACAGCACTGTTAGCGTTACATAGCCTTATTACATAGATGGCATTCGTCTGTGTTTAAAAGTGTCAAATTTTTGCCATCTGAGAATATCTGTTTCACCATCTCTATTTCTTCCTCACCCACTGACTCCCCCTGCATATCCATGCATGACTTGCCTGCTTACTCACCCAGTACTAATACAGCTCAAGAATTATCGATGCACTTGTGCTTTAAACATTTAGAAGCATGTGTGTTTTCATCTAGATTTCTTCTGTATAACTTTGCAGTTTTACTGACTGAATTCTGTATACATGTAATATATGTTTCAGAAACTCCTGAAGATGGATACACATGATGCAGAGTTTATGGTTTGTTTCACAAGCTCCTGATTGTACAAGGAAAAAAAAAACCTATAGAGCACCCTGTATCAGCCAGAGACAATGTGGTTAGTGAGACTTTTGATGCTTAATGGATGTGTAACAAATTTAAAAATAAGTTGATACCCTTTTGGTTTGTCTGTTTTGAGACAGTGGAAAATGACAGTGTATTCTGAGTGCACATTTTCAGATAAGTGAAGATTCTTTATTTTAATGAACTTCAAATTGCTCTACTCCCTGGACTCAGCATGAATTACCTGTGTCTACAGAAATGGGAAGCATGTTTAAAGTGCATCCTTATATTGCAGGGAATGTAGTTGACATGAAGTAGTTGTGTGTTGTGCAGATATAATTCCATGGATGGAGAGTAGAGCTTGTTCAAGTTACTGTCAGTAGCTATACTCTTTGTAGAGTATATGTCACTGTAGCAGAAAGTTCGTGAACTGTCATTATGTGCTGCTTCTTTCTGTTACCATCATCTGCTATTCTGTTAATCCTGTGGGTGATATTCTTTTAAATGATATTTTTGATGTAACAAAAAGTATAGCCGAGTAAAATTTTTCTGGCTATGAGGTTTTTAACTCGTCTGTCAGACTCACAGCTTATGTTGTTGATTGGTTTTTAACATTGTCAGCAATAAAGGCCTTGTCGTGACACTTTGACGGTGTAAGGAGAGGAGAGGGTGATGGGGGAGAAGGAAGTGGGAGAACCACAGAGTGTTTAGAGAAAAACCCTGATGGCCCACACATTATACAGGTGGGACATCCAGATAAAATATGTGTGATATTAGATATAGGCTTTGAACATCTGACACCACTGGTGGCAAGCATTCGGTATTGCTATACTAGGTGTCACCCCTCACAACTGGTTTGGTTGAAGAAACATCTTCATCCTGGGATGGTGGGCAACTGGACTCTTCCCCCATCTCCACAAGAGAGAAGTGATGTTTTCTCTTGGTCTTCTGTCTTCTTCTCATTAACTTACATGTATGTAATTTTGTTTCAATTACATAAATAGCTGTCATGTCTGAGAAGCAACACAGCTTGTTGTACAAAGCTGTTTATCATGTGCATCAACCTGAAGTTGGCCAATTAAAAAAAAATTAACAATTAGGATTTGATAATAACAATGAAACCTGAACCAAGCTCTACAACAAATATAGATTTAGGTTTATATTTCATTATCACCATTTTTTTTCATAAAGGCTGCAGTCATTGCTTTAATTTTATTTGGGATTTGAAAGTGCAGGGTATACAGACTTCAATTATTATCGTCTTTAAACATTTCAGTTTTCACTTTCCACCTTCAAGAAGATGTAGGTGGTGGTTAGGCCTTTGCTACCGAAAATTACCAACAAACCTAACTACTTGAAAGATGTGTTAGGCTTTTAACAAGTGATGAGTATTAGAGGCAAAGGTTGGGCAGAGGCGGTGATGTGTACATCAAGGAAGGGTCACTTCTCAGAGCCCTCCTGCAGATTTCTTTGCCTTTTGTACAGCCTTTTACGCTTCGGGGACCATCTACAATATCGCCTTGCGAGCCGATGAGTCTGAGGGCGACTTGTTTTTCGTATACAAAAGGCACCGATGTGAACTAAAACCAGTCTTGTGGGAGTCGCGTATAGCAGTTGTCTTTGGGGGGTACGCTAGGGTGTAGTAGTAGAAGCCTCTGCCCATGGAACTAGGGAACCCAGGGATAATTCGCCGCTATGCTTGCATGGGTCCATGTAATTGTGAGCAGGAGAGAGAGACGAGAGAGAGAGAGGCGCCCGCGTGTGTGCGTGCGTGAGTCGAGTCGTTACCAAGTTGCTGATGCGAAGAGGTTTGTGTCGGAAGCAAAAAGCAGGGTTGAGAAAGGCAGCGCTTGCCTCAGCACCCCTCGCCTAGACCCCCAAGTTATTGCCTTGTCGGAGTAGGTCCTGTGTACAAGAATCGCCCTCGCGTCAGGCCGGGGCCGCCATGTTGATTTTTGCATGCAATCATTCAAGTCTGTGGGAGCCTCAGTTTAGGCCTGCGGTAACTTGGAGTGGCAGCGCAGGCGCTATGTGTGTAAGCCGGCTTGCGATTGCGAGAAACATGGAGGCGAGACGACACGACTGGTCTCCCTTTCCAAGGGCAAGTCCGGAGGCTTTCTGCTCGGCCTTAGGCCGTCGCTATCTGTGAATGGATATCGGTGTGTGTCTTTCAGATGTATCAGCCTGACGGTCCAGTACTGGGCTATGTAGCAGTCGGTGTGTGCCTCTGCGTTCGAGCGGCGAAAAAAGTGTAAGGAGCCGTGTTGGTGGCGGAGGGTAACCCACACAGGTCGGTCGGTCTCTTTGTGTGTGTGTGGTGTGTGTCGGCTGCGCTGATAATGAGAAGAATCAGGTGAAGATGAAGGGAGGAGCATTGGGTACGGCGCAGAAACGAGCAGTTCGGTGACAGTGGCGTTGGATGTACTGTGTAAAGGAAAGAAATAAACCGTCCCGCGGAAAGCAAGAGATGATCACCCTGAAGGAAACGTCAATAAGAATGGATTAATCGGACGAATCTGTAATGCCCAGGTACCGGTGAGAGGTAAGTTATCGTTCACAGAAACTGACAGTGTTTTGAATGCCGTCTTTTCTACACTGTCACGTTTGGTGACACTTTTGGGAATCAAAGCTGTTCAACAATTGAAGAATATTTTTCTGGAGTTTTGATTTTATACCAACATATTATTTGTGTTTATATTTATTTCATATTCTGTTGTCATTGTTTCTTTAATTTTTTGTTTTGTTTTTGGCTGCCAGGAAGAATGAGCTTACGTGAAGTGGATAGATACTTGCAAGTTCAAACAGTTTTTTTTTCAAAATTCTTGATGTGTATGTACCCCGTTTCTGCATTTATGTGTGCACAGGGTGATTGGTTGACGATTAATAGGTGCTGTGAATGAGCATGCACCTTAGTAGGAAGGCCTGGGCCAGAGAAAGTCAAAAGAGGGTAAAAATGTGGAGATGGTGCTTATTTGATTTGCTGCTTAAAGTTTGAAAATACAGATAGCATAACCTGCAGCACTCAGCCAGGAGGGCATCACGCCACTAATAGCATCAGCCTAGGGTAGACTGGAAATAAGCAGAACCACACAAGATGTTGCTGGGTGTGTTAACTGTGTAGCTATTCTTACAGCAGACACAAATGCTTCGCAGCACAGTTCCAAGTCTCTAGCTTTGTAGATGCCAAAGCAAACTGCATACAGTTTGGCACACACACATATGCACACGCGTGCATACACAGAGAGAGTATAACCTAGTTGCCACATATGCAACAAACATACATAAAGTGCACTTCTGCATGATTCCGTTTGTATGCTGCTGCATTGCTGGAATGCAGTCAGTGCTGTACCATTTTCTTGGGAGACACTACTGGTTTTTGAGCTTTTGTTTTCTTCTGGTTTAAGGTTTTCCATTACCATCTGACAAATTTAGTTTTAGATAACAGTCCATATATACAGCAGATACATGCAGTCATTTTTCTGCTGGACTGTATCTTATTTCGGTTGCGTTTTTCTTTCCTCACCACACCCATTTTGTACAGCCTTCTCGACAGTCTTATCATTGAGAGGTCTGCTTCCAAGGCTGGAGGTTGATGGTTCGAGCCCTGGCCAATTTATACCTAAGATTTAAAAATTGGCAATGTAGTAGCTGCCCTGACAGATGCCTGGCACTATAGAGAACAGTACTAGGACTGGTTGGCCCAGTGTCAGTATAATGTAAGTGGGACTGAAGCCTGGGTTGCGACAGCAGTCCCAATGTGGCAGCATGTTAACTTGTTTCAGGCAACACCATTGTGATGTGCACCTTATTTGCAACTGGATGTTGAGCAATAGAAACATAAACAATTCTGTACACTTTTGATATGTGAGAGAGAGAGAGAGAGACAGAGGTTAGAGAGACTGGGATGTGAGAGGAGGAAAATTGATCGGTGTAGCACTTTTCAGTTTTTGATTTTGAATGTCAGATATCAAACTGGAAACGTTTTCTTCTGTTATAAATTATGGTTTAGTGTTGTCGTACTGTTAAATTTTGTTAGATACTCTGAGTTCTGTTTTGGTGTGTTTGATTAACTGTTGTTTGGTTTAGTGGATAATGCCACAGGTACAGATGAATTTCAGGATAGGGCTACAAACTTACAAAGTGTAGCATTGTTACCTTTTCAGGTTGGTTATATCCCTTAAGCCCTTCTTCACCCTTTCCCAGCCTCGATTCTGTGACAGAAAAAAAAAAGAAAAGGAATATGAGAGGCTTGCTGAAGCACTAAAAACTGGGAAATGAGAAAATGTCTGTAGTGTGATCAGCTACACACCAGAGACTGCCAACTTTAGAGAAGATTGTGCAGGAGCACTGAGGCATAAGTGATGGGTGGTAGTGATAAAGAAGCTGAGGAAAGAATGCGAAGTTGGAAAGTAGGAGGATGATAGGGAAAGGTAACTTGGATTGAAGACTGCAAAGTTCCCAGTAGATAATTATGGTATTCACATGGATGTATTCTGCTGGTTCTGTTTAGAGACAGGGTTAGTTATTTGCTGTTATCATGAGGAACAAGCAGCACATCCTTTTAATGCTAAGGACAGGCCTTTCAGGTCAGATTTTAGCCTTACAGAGGTTTGTCTCGGATGCAGAATGAAGGAAATTTCCAATGTGGTTATTTCAAGTTTAAACTAAAGCAAAAAATAAAAAACTCCCCAGTAAACATCAGGGTAGAATGGTTTCAGGGATTTAGATAATGCAAACAGAATTTGTTACGCAGTCTTCTGTTTAATTATCTAAGGTGCACAGAATGTTTGTAATTTATTTTAAATGTTTCTGATTTTATTTTACATGTATTTAGTAGGCTTATTTGTGTGATTAGGCATGCATAGCATCTGCTTTGAGTGTTAATCGAAAAAGATCATTGCGTTATTAAGCAGTTCTAGGGATCGAGAGAAGCCAGGTCTGTCACAAGCATCAAGAGCTGCTGCCCTACAAATGGTTCATGCTAAGTCACCATCCTGGGATAAATCTAGTATTAGCTTTTATATGCAGGCCCCAGCGAGTCAGTTTGTAGTCAAAGTGTTTTATTTTCATTATGCCTAGATCATAGCAGATGTTTCACACCTTCATGTGTTCCTGTCAGTGTGTTGTCTGTGCCTTCTTTGAAAAAAAATCAGATAATCTATCCCATCAGCTGTTCACTACAATATCTCACACAGCATTTTAAAATTTAGGTTCATGATTTGTTGCCGTCTTGTTCATGGTAGGTGGGGTGTAGCTAAGTTTACTGGCTGAGTTTGACAATGAGTGTTCAGAGATTGTATAGGTTGAAGAACCCCACCCAAAATTAGAGGTGGGCTGAATCAAATTCTTAAATCCTGTAACGAAGCCGTCCAGTCAGGAGGAGAGCCCCTTGTGAAACAGGGTGTGAACCCAGTCACTGTCAGCTACCTTAACACTGGGAGGAAATGCTTTCCTGCTGTGTGATCTAATCTGGGTGTCGCCTCCACACAGAAAGTCGGCTGAGCCCAAGCCTGCCTTTGTTACCTATCTGGCATTCCACTCAGTCAGGCGTGAAACGCCTGCTGCATCTGTCGGCATGTCAATGTTGTAAACTGAGGGATTTTTGTTCGCAAGAAAGCTTATTGATCTATTCCCCCCTCCCCCGTCTGCCTCCTCTCTTTCCCCCCCCCCAACTCCAACACATTTTTGTCCACTAGAGCCCTCCCCCACCCCCTCCGCCATATGAACTAATTTTGCAGCACTCCCTCCCCGCGCGCCTCCACGCCTTTTAGCTTTATCATTGGAGGATCAGAGAATTGGTGACTTGCATGTTGCGCCGGATTCGGGGGGCAGATGCTGGCAGGTTCAAGATGTAGTGGATGAGAAAAGCGGCGGTCAGTTCGCCTGCTTTGCTGGAGAAGGGGGGGGGGGTGTTGGCAAAGGGTTGGGCAGGTGAGGGGAGGTGGGAGGATGGGGAAGTGAGAGAGAATGGGGTGGGTGTGAATCTAACCAGATCGCGGACACGGCGAGGTACGGTTGACCCCCGTGGACGCGGAGCGCAGAGAAAACAACTTGTGCTGATTTCACCCGAAGACTGCAAGTCGAGACGCCATGTCGGAGACCGGTAATCATCCCCGGCGCCTTCTCGTCACTTGTTAGACTTGCGCTTTTACGTACACATCCGTGTGTGTCGGCAAACGTTTTCTCCCCCCCCCCCCACACACACAGACGCACTTCTCTCTTTCTTTAAAGGGAAGTTCATGTGCTAGCTTCTGCATTTAAAATCTACAGCAATAACGTTAAGATGACGATCTTGTTGAACTGCGTAATTATTCTTTTTTCCCTCTTTTAAGAGATGGCGCATGGATTTTAGTTCGCGTTCCGTCAGTTCCCCTTCTTTTCCCCCACCCCACATGTTTTTGTCGCCGTCAGTCTGTCGTCGTTTATCAGTTTGCTGCTTATAATCTTTGAGCCTCTTTTCATACCTGGTATATGACTTTATTAGTAAGTTCAGTTGGTAATTATACATTTTCTTGCATAACCTAGGTGTTTCTAAATTTGACGTGACCTCCTCCCGCTTATCCTGCCAACACTACCTACTTAGAAATCGCTAGCCTTAAAGCCTTATTGTATCAGTAAACATTGTCCATTTTGGCACGTGCGCGAAATAGACTATGGCATGTCTATGATTCTTGTACCGAGATAAGTGCACCGTCAACTTCTAAAAAGAGAAAAGACAGCGGCAAACAGGAAAATAAAAATCGCAAAACATTGTAAACATTGTGTAATAGCTGTTATCGCCGCAAAGTATCGGTTAAAACAAAGTATTACAGCGCCTGCGTGCGAGTAAACTCAGCTTAAAGTGGTAGAAGGTGTGTGGGTTATGTGTGTGTGTGGGGGGGGGGTAGTCTGGGAGGGCAATGCTGAATAGCGGTATATCTGACATAGCCCGCCAAGAGTTCAGTGATAGCGGTAGCCAGAGACAGAAACCCGCCTATTGAATGTCTTACAGCTTTAGTGGGCTTCGTTTGTTTAGAGGATATTAGATTTAGTAAACTGTTGACTTGGCTGACGTGGATTGCACGAAACAAACGCGAAATGCAGACACATTGACATTCTGAGTTTTATTCTCAGACTTGTGAACAGGGATATTTTATATCTGTAGGGTCGTCGAACTCTGTGTTCTTCGCGTGCGAGCGCAAGTATACTTGCATATGAACGCATGCATATTTACTTGACAGTACGCACGTTCGTGCGGTAGTGCCGCGTACCTGCGGGATACTAGCGCGGGATTTTTCAAATTAAGTCTTAGCAACGTTTGTTCTCGCGTCACGCCAGTCTGGCGCCTTTGTTCACTTACCTGTTCGACAGACTCACAACTGCCACAGACCACCTGATGACGTTTTTGTCCTGGGTGTTGTGCGTGCCATTGGACGTTTCGTGTTCAGGATACGCTCCCTCCTTGCTACTCACCCGTCCCCAGCTCCCCTAGTCGCGGCTTGTTTTTCATTCTTGCTGGGGTGGTGTTAATATGGTGGCGGAAAATACACCTAAGCTGTTTTGTGCTTTTTTTCGGGTTTTCTGTGAGCGATTGAGGTGTGGGAGGTGGGGAAAAATCAGTGTTGTCCCCCGATAGTTGAATTCCGAACACAAAAATTCTTTGCAAGTAAATACGCGATCAATTAGAATAAAAGGTTATGAACTATAATTCATACTTTGAAGCTTTCCATAATGTTGATTTTCATGTATCTATTCCAGTTTAAACCTTGAGAACCAGATATGACGACCATCTTTTGTTTTTAGTAACTGAAAAAGTTACTGTAACAGTTTAAAGCATGAACTAGGAGTTGGTATTACCAACAGAGTATACGTGTTCGCCGGATCCGTTCATTTTTCCTTCATTATCAACGCCAATGGCTACAGTGATTATGGTTCGCATGTTTGTCATACCTCGTTTTTCTTCCTGTTTACGCGAGTCCCATTTGCTGCTTTTTTCTGATTTGTTTTTAATTTGCAAAGCAGAAATCAAAGATCCCCTACTGCCTGCAGACTTTCAGGAGACAATGTGATAATTTTGTTACTGGGCAGATGTTTCAACTTCGAGTGCTACCCCCCTCTCCCCTCCGAGAGGAAACGTACAACTTCGCCTCCGAAGTCTTAGACACCGTCACCTTGCTACCTCTTGCGCCGCTCTCAGCCCTCCCTCCAGCCTGCAGTGGAATGAATGCACGCCGCTTAATAAGCCTTCAGTTGGGGCGAGCTTGATAGACGCGTGGGGGGGCCAGTGACGTTAGATAGTGACGTCGGTGTTCCTGCGGTCGACTTTGGAGTTTCGACGTCACTGCCTAGCGTCGCTCGCGTTCCGCGCGTCTGTCAAGCTCGCCCGAGAAAACCTCGAGAAAAGGGTCTGCCCACGCGGAGAAAAAGAAGAGGTTTGGAGGCGTGCATCGTCTTGCCGTCTCAAGCGAGCTGCTGCTTGCCCCCAACATCTTTTTCTTTCCCCCTTCTCAAGTCGTAACCAGTAAGCGGGCACGAGCGGCGCACGCGCGCACGTTCCCGCCTATGTGCAGTCACTCGCGTGCACTTGCACATAAGGAATCGCATGGGGATCGACTGAATCGATGGCTTTACTTACTGCGCTCTTCCATCGTTTTCAGAGCTGTTAAGAAATAGCGGAAGAGCGAGCAAGAGCTTTCTCGTCTGCTGGCTCCTCTCTCGCTTTTCTTCCTGGCCTCAGGGGAGTTTATAGACAATTGTCGGTTGGTAGTGACGTCGGAGTTCCCACGTGGACTGTTTCTCCGCTTCACCTAAAATTCCCTCCCTTGCTAGTTTCTTCGTCTCCCCCTCCCCCACCCAACACATAGACATTGCGTCAAGCAACTGCACCCTCCGTGGCTTATCTCCCAATCCCTAAATCGTGTTTAACCTCTGGCTATGCGACAGATCGTAGGAAGTCATCGAATTTCTTTCTTTTTAATTTTTAAATTGTGGTAGCAGCAAAAGGGGTGTTTGAAGTGGGGGGGGGGGGGCTCAGTGTCAACCAGTGCGCACGTGCGCGTTGTACCTGCACGTAACAGCTGTTCATGATTTTCCTGGCCTCGCCTTTAAGCGAGCAAGGCGTATTGAACATGGTCAAGGATGGTTGGCAGTCGACCACCGCCACTTTCTCGCGCGCATCTTTCGCTGCTAGCCTGCTTGCAGACCGGACCCGAGCCATGACATGAGGGTCGCAAGTGAAGCTAGGTCCTGACGTCGTAGCACCTACAACTTCAAATGCCACGTCTAGCGTCGCTCTGCGATCCAGACGTTTGTAAAACTGGGCGTGGGGTACCGGGGAAGGACTATGAAAGGGAAGCTTTCGGGGCTTCGAACAGCCCCCACTCGCCCACAGCCCGTTCTTCAGTTTACGCCATTGTGCGCGAGTTCGCTGTCGTCCCCGTGGTTGCGCGAATGAGAAGTGAAGATGCGGGGCGGCTGCATGGGTGGCAAGTGATCAGCGCGGGCAAGAAAAGATAGTCGTGCTATATTACAATATTGATCCGTCCATTACACCCTGTCAGTCGCCCGCCCTCCCGCATCCACCCTTCTCCTCACCCCGCCCCTAGCCGACTCCCAGCCTCTGGCGCAAATAATACTATTTGCTCACAAGCTTCCTCTATGCGGCTTCCTCTAACCAGAGCCCCCAGGCCAATAACAAGATTTTTCTCCTGCTTTTGAGGGCAATGTGGGAACTCTCTCGGGGACAGCCCAGTGTTTTGTGCGGGAGCGCCTGAAGTGTTGTGGGCGACGTTTGGAGGAGGAGGAGGAGTCGGGGCCAGAACGGGCAAGGACATTGCCATAGCCCTTAATCAGGTGAGCTGGCATAGCCTCCTCCCAACCCTTTCTGCATTCCAAAATCTCCCCACCCCCTCTTGCACACATACACATTCAGGCTGTACCTCCCCCAAAGCAGTGCCCTATTGTTTTCTGCTTCGTTAAGGGAAGATGGAGAGTAAGGGAAGTTGGCCTGTCAGCTTCTGGTGGTTGTGGAAGTCGGGTTTAGCTTCGACAGGCGCCTTAAAGAAAAGTTATTGAGGAGTGGATCAATGGCTAGAAGAACTGGTGGGGAGGGAGAGCTGGCAAGGAACTCACGAGAGTGGATGGATGATATAGGTTGTGAGACTACAGTTCCTTTAATGTATCTTTTCTGAGACTTGAAACGTTTTGCGCTGGAAAATGCAGAGAATGTTTAAATAAATATTGCCAAGAGGTTTGTATAAAGGGATTAATTTTTTAAAGTACTAATTCTGCTTATAAAGCAAATGAGAATGCTTCATAACCTTGTTCCATTAAATGTTTTTCCTCCTTGTGTCTTTTTGAATCTTATTTTTAACATTTGTGATTCAGTAGTAAATATACAGTATTTCACACAGAGTTTGAAAGCACATATTCTTATTTTGCCTTGTACATGCACCTTACATTCTCTTCATGATGTTGGTTAAAATAGGTTTGGAGTTGCGAAATTCCAATTCATCATATGATAATATAAATTCCAATACTTTAGAGCACACTGCCAGAGCTCCCCATGGTGTGTATATGTGTATAATATATGTCCCCAAACTAAAAAATAGACATTTCAGAGTAGAAGTATCCCTACGTGACAAAATTTCACAGTAGAGGTACACATAGTAATCAAGTCAGAAAAGGAAATCACATGCTAAACACAACTGTTCTGATTGGTCATTACCAAGATCCTCAAAGGGTTGCCATACTGGAACATTTACTGTTCTTTCAGTCATGTAATGTAGCACAAGGCCACTAGTCAAAATGGTTAAACAAAAGAAGCTTTAAAAAAATTGTAGGTCATGGCTGTTATTGAAAATGTTACAGTAGATGTTTAAGCCGAACAGCTGGCTTCAGCACCAAAGAAACTGCTTACACCCCAGATTGACCATTTTCAAGAAAGCTGGAACTGAGAGTTCAGTTGATTCATGTTTGAAAATGGTGTAATGTTTGTAATCTGCTGCAAACGCGAAATCGTCCATGAGAAAAATAGACTTGCAGGAAGTTTCAGTTAATTTTCAAAAGTCAGCCCTTGGAAAACATAAACATTAAGCCAACTACAAGCATCCTCAGTGTGCTGAAGAATTTCAGAAGCTGTTAAGAGATGTATCCTCGAAAACATTGCTATGGGAGTAAGCTTACCATTTAAAATCCCAAGGAGGGAGTACAGTACTCTAAACAAAACCTCTTGAGGAGCCCTTTACTGCCTTGTAAGATTATTAGTTTCATGGACTTGGTCTGCAAACTGGGCAGCTACAACCGAAGACCTAGATGGGAAATAGAGCAGCTTGAGTATGGTTTTAAAACTGGTTTTAAATTGTTAGCTGAGTATTTTGTACTTGCAGTTGCCCATTACTAAACCCAGTTAAGAATAATAGAAATAGGAATTAATCTCAGTTTATCCCCATTTATTTTTAAATTGGAGGAGATATAACCTTTCATAAGTATTTAAGAAATTTTTAATTTTTTTAAATTTCTAGACCTTTTGTGGTAGAGCAGGTAAATTGTTATAGACTACTATTTAATTGGGCAGCATTTTGTTCTAATGAGAGCACCAGTATTCATTATTCATATGTGGTCTGAACAAAATTTTTCAGATGAAGCATGTGTGCGTCCACTTATCCTTTATATGTAGAACATCACAGCACAGTGAGTTAATTTTATCTTAAGCAGGTTTGTGAGCAAATAATGCCAATTAGAGCAGTTTCTGTGATTTAAAAAAAAAATACAGCTTCTGGTACAATTTTAAAAGTCACCTCTGTTTGATATCTTTGACAGCCTGGCATATTAATATGCTAAGTATGTTTTATTGTTTTACACATATTTCTACCTTGGCTGTATCAGTTAGAAGGTGGGTGGCTTTTGGTTAAGGTCCTGCTGCAAACATCAGGATGGTGTTGCTTTGACAGTTTAGTTCTGCCACATGTGGGACTGCTGTTGCAACACAGGCTTCAGTCCCACCCAGTCACATTATGCTGACACTGGGCCAACCAGTCATAGTATTGTTCCCTGTGGTGCCAGGCGTCTGGCAGGGCAACTACTAGATTGCCAGTTTTTAAGTCTTGGGTATTACTCCACCGGGGTGTGAACCACTGGCCTCTGGCCTTGAAAGCGGATGGTTTAACCACTAGACCACCAAAGCGGTCATGACAGTTACACAATACTTGGAGAGCATCTTTTACTGTATGCTCACAAATAACCAGGATGAGTACTGAAGACATAGCTGCACAGCTTTTTGTAAGATATAGTGCTACTAGGTGATGAAAATGGCTGCGAAGCGTCCATGAATAAAGCAGATGCTGCGTGATGTCAAATGAACTCTCTGGAATGACTCCGCAACTCAGGGCAGCTATTACTAACAGAACATTCAGAAGACTGGTCCCGGAAGTAGTGATTTCTGTAAGTGGAAGGTTGCTGGGTCTGCTTTCTCTGAAGAATTTGGTTTTTTTTGGGGGGGTGGGGGGGGGGTACAAGCAATGGGCCATCCCATTCTGGTTTGCTTGAATGCACGTGTAGTACTGGTCAACACGAAAACATGTTTCGCATTGGTATGTATTGATGGGGTAGCAGTCGTCAGAGACACTTTATTTGTCCACGCCACCCTTTTTTTTTTTTTTTTTTACGTGGTGAGGTGTTAATTTCAGTTCTTACTGTCTACAATGAGAGAAAACCGTCTTCCTTGTCCTCAGCATTTGACGAAACGCGATCCAAGAACTGAGAAATTTTAATGTTTTGTTATTAAGATTAATTTTGCAAATTCTTAGCGGGGCGTGGACCATGTTTGTTTTCTGTTTTGTGCTCTGTTTGCTCACATGCCGTGCACGAACACACCAGGAGGGAGGGAGCAGAGGGGAGAAACTGTCAGTGGACAAAGGTGCAGTTAGCCAGTGACACTAGTGAACGCTGCAAGCATAGAGTGTATACAATTTTGAATGGATTTATGTATTTGTGCAGTATTTTTGTAGACCCCCAGTTTATGAGTTGCTGGCATAATGAAGAATAAAGAGTGGGGGCATTGCAGCCTTGGGCTGTGGTTAACTGATTAAACCTAGAGTGGGCGATCTTGTGCTCTGGTTTAAGAAAACGGTTTTTGACAATGCCCGAACTGGGTTCTCCCTAAAAGGTTTGATCAGCCAAGAACAGCCCTTTCGATTTCTGTCACCATGGTGATCAAATGTGCAGATTGATGTGCCTTTCCACTGTCCTAGCCAGCACTTGTCCTTCTGTTCTTCTGTATTTCTTCCTCAGGAGTCTGTCTTTGTCATCTTCTCCGTTGTCTTTGTTCACTACCTGTCCAGCAAACATGCATGCACAAATGTTAATAATGGCTTTAGTGGGTATACTGCCTGGGAGATTTTACTTTTGCTTCTAGGACACTTGTAGCAGCTGCGACGTATTTGGTGTTATTTTTGTGAAGTTTTGTGCACAGCTGAATCGGATTTAGAGGCTTTGTTTCTCAGACTGCAGACCCTTTATGGTCTGGGATGACTTTTATGTTTAAAGGGAGACTGTAACATACACTGCCATGTCTTTGGGTCTTTCAGAGGGTGAGATAGGAGGGGAGAGCGAGTCATTGTCCTGTGGCTCTCAAAGTGCCAGAAAACTCATTGGTATGTGGACATAGAATTATTTAAATTCCATCTGTTACAAAACCCTTTGGGCATTTAGTAAAAGGAAACACCAGTTTTCTTCCCTGTAGAGGTGAGATCATGGTTTGGAGGAGGAACACCATAATGGTTGGTGTGAGGGACTTTGAATGGGTGGGAGTATCATGGTAACAACACAAGTGACACCTATGCAGACATCACTATGAATATGACAAGCTGGAAGAAGTGGAAACTTTTAAATACCTTTGCTCTACCCTGGCCAGAGACAGAAGATCAACTCCAGAAGTCACGATCTGACTACCCTTTGCCACAGCAGCACTTTCAAATCTCAGCAAATTAAGGAGGAATGTCATCAGCTTCCCCACAAAGATCAATCTCTACAAATTGCTAGTCATCATTATCCCTCTGTATGACTGTGAAAGCTGGACATCGACAGCTGAGTGAGAAAAGAAGATCGAAGTCTTTGCGACTAAATGCTTTTGCAAGCTCTTCAGAATCTCCCGGATGGAACACAAAACAAACGGCTATATCCGCAACAAAGTAGACAGACTGGCTGTCCACAGGAGCATCTCGCCAGCATCAAGAAAGGGAAGTTGACATGGCTCGGCCACACACCCGTGCCACACTTTCTAAGACCATCTTCCAAGGCGGAAGGAGGAAAGGAAGGCAAATAAAAAGCTGGCTTGACATCATCAAGGAATGGACAACACTCAGCAACCCAGCGCTTCCAGGGATAGCAGAAGACAGACCAGGATGGCAGAGATTGGCGAAAGTTGCATCCCGCATGCCGCCCCTCCCCACCCCTTACGACCTTCTAGGTCACAGGACTGATGATGATGATGATGATGATGATTATGACGATAGCAAGTGACGCTAGGACGTGACATCAGAACTCTTAACTCCGTCTATTTAAAAAAAAAACGCCTCGCTGTTCGCGTTTTGACGCGATCAGATCGCTGACACCTAGTGCAAGTGTGTGTATGTGTGTGTGATTCCACGGAGCGCCTTGTCGATGGCTGCTGTCGAGCAGATTGGATGGTTTGATTTACTAGGCGACAGGCGGCATTGGCCGCGTAATCAAGTGCCGTGCACCCTGACCTTCCTTGGCGCGCTTAAACTTTCATATATAATTGATTTTGTGTTTCAAAACACGGATAGCGGCGAGAAGAAACATCAATAATCTGCAAGCTGTCCCGCCCCGCATTCTGTCACCAAGAGCTGCTGCGTACGCTGACAAGTGGTGGCCAGCCGTCGCCGGCTTGCTCGACCTCTCAGCGTAGGTGGCCGTAGAGCTAGATTCACAGAGTGGAGACATGACAAGCAGAGTGTGCTGTTTTATATTTCTCCTCCACCCCCCAGCCTTCCAGTGTGCTTAAAAGCTGAAAGTGTAATATCATTTTTCTCGTCCGCATTTACTCGTCAAGCCTGTTTTTAAAAAATATGACACAGCCGTTTGGGTACCCACCAGCATGCGTTGTAAATGATAAGATCTAGCGTCCCACCCCGAATAAATAGGTGTTAATCTAGTCAAACACGTGAAATCACTTCTTACGTACCTGAACGAAGGATTCATGGACCGGGAGGTTTACAAAATGAGATTGAATTAGAACTGTGCTGAGTATTCGGTTCGAGTCGCTAGACTATACAAAAAAAGTATACGAATGATATAATATATGAAACAAATGAAATTGCGTTGTAAGTTGTAAGATAGTGCGCCTGTTTCGATGAATGTACTGTTCAGTGTTTGTATTCTTGTTCGGCCTCCCTATATACTGAATATTCGTATTCGGCCTCCCAATAAATTGAATATTTGTATTCGGTCGAATAGTGAAAGCCTGGTATTCGGCACAGCCGTAGGTTGAAATCAAACCGATGTAGTCGTCTCCTGGGAATCGCCCGGATACAGGAGTATCCACGCAAGATTACCTAGAATCTCGCGAGAAGAACAAGGTGCGCGTCGCTGACATTCTCACAAGTGGATAAAGGCCTCTGAAATCACAGTCGCGGGCGTAGACATAAGTAGTCCAAAAAAAATATTCCGGTTAAACGAAAAATATGTTTCCTACTGATACTTGATGGGGCAGCAATTCCTTATAAACCGAGATTCCAAGGTGTATGTTGAAAACACGCCGCCATTGTTTTGTCAAATCTCGGAGTAAGAAGAATTCTTGATATGATGCTTTCAGAGTAACTTGATTAACATCGTACTTGTGTTTGCAGGGCGCTGGAACTCTGCAGGACTGTTATGAGCGCGAAAAGTCGATCGCACCCATCGGCGCTTTTTTTTTTTTGTGCACCATGCGTTGATTATGCTCGCAAACAAGACTACCGTCTGCATGGTGGAACTCTTCCCACTAAGCGACGGAAGCCCTTTTTCTTTTCAAAGTCGCGGCAGGCGGAAGTTCCAGTTTTTTTCCCTCCCAACATTTTCAAAACGTGTGTGGGTGTGTGACGCGTGGGGAGGGAGGAGCTGACCGATATCGCACTGTAAGAATTCGATGGTGCGGGGG
>SMGT01006397.1:224576-249319 GCA_004794575.1 Lanistes nyassanus
GGGGGGGGGGGTGAAATTGATTTCTCTGTGGTCATCGTGCACTCTGCGCAAAAGTAAAGCTTTTGTTGTTTCAGCTGTCAGTTTGAGGACACCCAAAGCCCAGGTTCGACATTTTTGTGACTTTCATGCCCCTTTGCGTTTTTCTGACTTTTGAAATTTTGCACCCATACGGCAGACGAGAACGGCCAAGATCTCAGTTGAACGCTGAGTGAGAAACCGTTCTAATCGTGCTGCCTAGAGGTCATTGCGGTGCATCTTTATGTACGTACTTGGCTGAAAGATGTTTTCTTAATTTAAAAGGGTTTGTATGTTCTTGCGTGCATTTGTGTATGAAATGCCAATTTAAACAAATACTGTGTACTAATATTAACACGAACACTTGCATGATGACCGTTTTTTTTGGGGGGGGTGGGTGGGTGGGAGATCAGCCTCTGAAGCTTATGCGTTCAGATCGATACGTCCATGTCGCGATATTCCGAGTGCCCACTAAGGCATTTCGTTCATTCCAGTCTTAATGCATACCGTGTCATTATCCTCGATCTTCCTCAAATTCAGGTTTTTGCCTGAAAGTACGGTGTCGCCGCATTCACGCTAGGTCTTGTGCACGCAAGGCGCTCTGACGTCACCACCTAGCATCGCTCACGTTCTTCGGGTCTGTGACCTAGCCTCTTCATTTTGCCCGTGTAGGAGTTATGGAGTGTCTGCAAAGGGATGGGGTGTCACAACGGACGAATGAAAATATTTTAGGACACAGTTTTAGGACTGCCTAGTTTTGGTTCGGAGTCTGTCCTTGCCTCCTTTCTCAGTTCTGCAGCCCACCATGTTGGCCGTGATTTTGACGCCGTCTCCCTAAATTCTGAACACTAGTGTTGCGTAACTGACCATGATCGTAGCCGCGTTTTACAGGTGCGAGCGACACAACATGTTGACTTCTCATGCCCTGCGGTCTTGGTGGTTAGCCGTCACCACCTACCATCGCTCGATTTCTTCAACTCCGTACAACTCGCCTCCCACAGGCCTACACCCACAGAATAATGGACTAACAGTAACGAAGTATCGGTGTAAATATAGATGGCAAGCTGGCGACCTGGTATCTGCCCAGAGATAGGTACACGATGATGTCACGGTTCAGTTTGTGTGGGGCATTGAAGACTGAGAATTCCCTAGGGAATGTGACCGTTTCGTTTTAAGCAGCGTCACTGACACCGCGAGAACGAGACGTGCTAATCCAAAATGTCTAGGATGTGGAGTACATGCACCTTTGTTTCTACATCGCTAACGTGCCGCATGTCCCATGATGCACTGCTGTGAAGGTTTCCTCTACATTACAAAAATATGCTTTTAGGATTTTTTAAAAATTCTAAGTACTTTTAAACATTAAGTTCTAAGTTTCAGTACCCAGAGACACTGAAAAAAGTAAAATTTTAGTGGTAATGTTGACAATTTTAATATCGGCTTTTAAGGTCTAAAGTGAGTCTGCTAACGTAGCTTATAGAACCAGTTCTAGTTCAGTCCTTTATCTTCAACAGTAGATCATATATATTAAATAGGTACTGGGGATCAAACAACACAAAGTATGAGGCTGGGGAGCGCCTGTCAGCATTTGAAACCCAGGCTTTTCAGCTGCAGACACTAAGACATTTGAAGTTTAGACATAGTAAAGACCCTCATCCTTTAGTCTTGGAGCCCACCTAGGTAGCCCAGGGTGTTTTTGTTTGATGCAAGAGAAAGTTAGGCATAGGCAGCTTTTCCGGCATCAAGTGTGTGGCGATTAGTGCAATACAAGCGATGCGAGGCAGAAAAGTATATTTCAAACTGGCACTTTTAGACATCCTGGTAGCATTTCTGACGATATGTGATTATGGCGTTTGATTCAAATTTTCATGCTGATTTAAATTATATATTTGAATTTATCATTCGTATGCAAAGCAGATGTGATACTTGATAGGATAATGACATGAAATGCATTAAGACTGAAATGAATAAAATGCCATCTTTACTTCCTTCATCTGGCCCACCGTGCTGCTTACTGTGGGGAGGCATTAAAAAACGGCTGGTTAGGGATGAATCTGCAAAATGCTTCTCCACTGAGGCAAGGGTGTCAGAGGGGAGAGTATCACAGCTATCAGGTCCAAGAGAAAAGTTTAAGGTGATGTGATAGGCTTTAATTGATGGGGAAGGGATCTCCTCAACACGCTGAAAAATTCGAATAATTATAATTATATATTATATATATATAATTGGAAGGTTTGTAAACTGAACTATCATTTGCATTCTCAGGCATGTTAATAACACTTGAGAATTTTCTCTTTTGTTCTGTTTAGATGTCCAAAGTACACAATCAGAAAGGGATAGATCACGCTAAACTGCAGACCTGGGGTCACTGGCCACTGTCCAGTCCATCACTGTTGTAGACTATAAGTCATCTAGTGGAGGCTACAGGCTGGCATATGCAGGTCATTAGCTGTTGTCTGTACTCCCACCGGCTGGCCTCTTCATCTAAATGCTCGTCAAAGAATTATGGATGGAAGGGCATTACAACTATTTTTTTCAGGATGAAGTTCTCAGTGAATATTATCTAAAGGACAGTGGACACTGGATGCACTATCTTAGTCAAGTTAGTGGAGAATCTTGCTCAGGGAATCACATGAGCAGTGGCTCTGTTAAAATACATTGCAGGCCTCTGATCTGTTCATGGTAAACCTGAAGGGTTACTGTTTATCACATTGTCTAGTGACCAACCACAGAGTGCCTTGTCTACAAATGTGGTGATAGGGACCTCCTTCAGCAAAAGCAAACAATTTGCACAAGGCATCAGAAAGACCTCAGACTGTTCTAAGACAAAGCAAGGTTTAGGATTGCCAGTGAGTGGAGGTTCTGACTGTAGAGGAGTTTGTAAACTTTTTTCTAACTACATGATATGATAAAAATTGACGTCATGGGAAGTACTGTGTAAAGGACCAGCTTCTGGTATGAAATGTCACGTGAAGTTACGAATTTGAAGGTGTCATGCAGGGAGGGAGTGTTTGACTGAATGTGGTATTGATTGTAGGTAATCAGGAAGCGTGTCCTGCGGGTGGCACCATTCATCTTGAGACAGCAGAGCTAGGCAAGGGGTAGCGACCAGAACCGTTTGCCACCAGTCTGCTCAACGGCCATCATGCCAGGCCTATCATATGTTTGCCTGTAGAAATCAATAGCAGGAGTTTGCTGTGCTCTTTTGTAGCACACATTTGCTGCCTGTTCCGCAGATTTCCTGCCACTGCGATTGGCCTGTGAGCTTGATCAGACTGGCCACACAAGCAGATGCATGTGTGCACATGAATACACAGACTCATGCATGGTTGCACACACATTTGTGCTTACATGTACAGACTTTCTGTGTGCGTGAATGAAAATGATGGGCAGTTGCAGGCATGCATGTGGACTCGTGCATGCACATGTGCACACACGCGTACACACACTTGATCTATGCTGGCTAGCAGCATTCATCTAGTGTAGCACCCAATTAGATGTTTCATCAAGCAGCAGCATGGAATCCCAGGTATCAACTGTTTTGCTTAGCCAGGCATGATTTGTTGTTAGTAGCCTGCGAATACTGCAGAAACATCTTCAGTCTTTGGGTGTTTTTAATCCATGTCTCTCCTGCCTCACCCCCACCCCCATCAGTCCAAATTTTTATAGAGCTCTGGTGTAGTTTTTTCCTAGAGGCTTTCAGAAAATTTCAGTGTTCGTTTCAGCAGGTGTAGCGTACAAGCAGAATTTGGTACTTATTTTTGCTGTAGATATCTGGATATACCAGATAAACTTATTAAAAGGCTTTTAAAAAAAACGACTGTCAGAACTAAGCTGTGTGTTAGCATATTTTTAATCCCCCATCCTTTTTTGTTTTTGAAGGTTTCTACAGTACTTTGTCAGACCAAGCATGCTTTTAAAATGCATTCCACACTGTTGGCAGAGAAGAAATGCAGAGGGTAGCCAAGTGTACCTTAAAATATAAGAGAAAGAGTTTGAGTTTTCTTTATCAGGAGTGTCGTAGGTCATTGGCGTTGTTCTTTCATGAAGGAAGGTGCTCCACAAGTTTGGACGTACATAGAAGGGTTGTGCCACATTCTCAGAATCCAATGAATCAGTACTAGGCATCTTGTGAGCATTTCATAAGTCTTGGCACAAGCACTTATCACTGCTTTTTTGGTGCCAAATTTCCAGCTCTATGGCTCACCCCAATGTGTTGAAAGCATCCAGAAGTCACAAGGTCTGTGGTGCTCTCTCTCTCTCTCTCTCTCTCTGTGCATGTCTCTCTCTCTTTCTGTGTGTGTGGTGCACAGGTGCTGCAACAGTTGGCATGATTACTAACGTGAGCACTGTCAGTCTTACATCTCAGCATGCCATTGCGTCTCAGTGCCAGGCTTGGTACTGAACTGAGCTGGACTTGGACAGATCCAACCCTTGCACTGTGCTGTTTATTCAACCAGTATATATTTAACACTATGTACCTTGTGACTGTAAGAGGTTTTATGAGTGCATAAGAGACTTTTTTGGTACCAAACCATAATGATCCTTGTTCACTGATACTCCTTCTGCTAAGTACAAATGCTCACACTTAAGGATTCGGCCTATTTTAATTTTATACTGAAAACCAAAAGAAATGCAAACCGAGGGAACTGTTGATTTTATTTAAATTGTTTCCTTTCAAAGTTTCATCAAATGGGTTTGAATCAATTTTCAAGAAAATTGTACGGTGACTCTTTGCACAGTGTGTGTTCATTTGCCATGCTAAGAAAGTGTTCAGAATGTCCAGTAGTGGGTGTGTCTCCCATTGCATCGACAACGCCCTGGCAACTGGCTGGCATGGAGTGCAGCAGATAGTTTACCACCACCATAGGCATGTTTGCACAGATCTGCCTGAGGGCCTGCTCCAGCTGGTGAACTGTTGTCAGCCTCAGCTTGACAGCATTCAGCTCTCTCTGCAGATGGTCCCAGTGGTGCTCAGATGGGTTTAGGTCTGAGCTTATGAAGGGCCAAGGCATCACCTGAACATTGTTCTGCTGTAGGAAGGCCATGGCGAGCCTTGCCGTGTGTGGGCAGGCATTGTCATGTTGAAATGTGAGGTTGCAGGCTGCTGGAAGTATGGCGTGATGTTGGGCCTCAGGAGCTGATCCATATAGCCTTGTGCTGTCACACCGTTTCCTCATCCAGGGCCGATGTTCTGGAAGATGACGGGGCCCATGAGTTGTTCTCCCCAACGGTCATGCTGCAGGATGTTGTTGTTGGCACACCTCTCATTCCGCCTTCTCCATACTTTGATGCAGCTGTCGGCATGGCTGATGCAAAAGCAGCTTTCATTGGAGAAAAGTGTCTCACTATCACAGCCATGTCCAGGTGCTGCTGGACCCAGTGCATTCTCTGCTGCCGATGTCGTGCAGGACAGTGGCAGTACAGCAGTTGCTCAGACAACTGGCGACACATAGACTGATGGCTGGTGGCAGCCCCATGGCTCCAGACAGTTGCTCAGGCTGCCTGCAGCAGGGAGGAATGGTTGGCATAGGTGGTTGCAGTAGATCTGCTTGTCCTGTCATGCAGTCAGGACATGAGTTTGTCCGCTTCTGACTGCATCTTGAGTACTGCCAGTGGCTTGAAAGTGAGCCCGCAAACGACAGATTGTGGAAACTCCCACACCCAGTGCAGGTCCAAGGACACTTGGGCAATTTCCAGCCTGCAGTCGTCCAATGGCTCTTTCCCGATCTGTAGCGTTCAGTCTTGGCATTCTTCTGCTGCTGATAGGTGATCTGTCTGGGAGCATACGAGGATCTGCTTTTATTGCTAGTGGGTGGTGGCCTCTGCTCGCTAAGAACGTTCTATTCTTGCAGCATTGGTTCATGCTGCATGAGCAAAAACCACTGTCCGACTTTAGCATGCCAGAAGGGACACATTTTTTTGCACCAGCCATGTCATTATCAAGGGTTGCTCTCAGCAGACCATGCGACCTCATGTCAACCTAATTGTTGTTGCTATCATTGTACCTGAATACATGAGATTTGACTACTCCTTGCCCATGTGTCAATTTGCGTTTCTTTTGGTTTCGAGTATGACTTGCTGAGCAATGCACTGAGCTTATCTTCTAAATACATTTTTTCAAAGATTGAAGCAATGCTGAACAGTTTTATCTAAATAAATATTCATGCATTATTCTTGCATGAGTATGTCAGGCACAGAGAGACAGGTTAACAGCTACAAGCAGGGGATTTTGTTAAATGAGTTACCACTATGTGAATGGGTGTGAGACATCATGTGTGTGTGTGTATGTTCCTTTTAGGGGCATTCATGCTAAATTGTATCAAAAGCATGTAGCATTGATGGAAAAAGTTAATTCATGTTAAAGCATGTCATCAGACTGTACAAATCTAATGCTACACGTATTAATTAGCCACCAGTTATGGCTCAGTTTAATTCCTATGAATAAAATTTCTTATCATCTTCTTCAGCCCTTCTGTAGAAATTTGTTCCAGCCTTCCCAAAAGAACAGATTTTTGTCCTGTGAGATTTTCTTCATGCTGCTTTCAAGCCCACTGTGGTTCTATTCTATATGCCAGTCTACTGACATGCATCCTGAATCCTGTATTTAATCAGCATCTTCCTTATGTAACATAGCTGAAAACAATACACATTTCCTTGGGAAAAATGAACAGGGCATTGTGAGCTGAAACCAGAACAACTTGAAGGTGATATTTTGAATCCTAAATTTAAATGACATCACTAATCTTGTCCCCCTTCCCTCCCCCCCCCAAGCCAAATAACTCTTTGCATAGTTGTTGCACAATTTTAAATAAAAAGAAATTGGTTTTCGATTGCTGATTAAGGATTTAAAATGTTTGTAAACAGACAAGCTGACCTTTGTACAGTTTTAGAAGAAATAAGGATAAGGTTTTAATTTTAAAAAATATTTCTTTTCAGGTGGCATTTTTAGCTGCTCTAGCTTCATTAAGGCAGATTACCTGTTCTCAGATCCACAGCTCTGTTACACATGTAGAACACAATTTTGTTGCGCAACTATGTTTTTTTGAGTCTGCTTGCAGACTGACTTGTTTCTTTCTGGGAGTTACATCACCCTTTCTGCATTGTAAACAAGCTCAGTTTTACACAATCTTGATACTGCTACTTGAGAAGTGTTTCCTGGTTTAGGAGACATATTCTTTTGTGGAATGAGAGCCTGTCTCTTGTGACATTTGTTGCTTGAGGGTTTAGCTGACTCATGACTTGGTTATTCTTTATATTTATTCTGGTGTTGGGGGGGGGGGGAAATCCCTGTGTACATGTAGGTAAATCTTGTAAAAACTGGAAGTTTGTAATGGTGTTAAATTTATGTCTTTTGTCAGCTGTATAATTTGATACCAGTATCTTAGTGTGGCAGAGTAATCGTGCAACATGTGGTTTCTTGCTAAAACTAAAGCTGACTACAGAGATCTTACATTTTCATGACAGGTACAGCAGATAGAGATACTGCATACATGTATACCTGTGCAGAAAGATCCTTTTATGAGAGGGAAAATGCATGTGTTCTAGTAATGTCTAAAATATTTCAATCTATATTACTCTTTTTCTTGCAATATTCACAGTTTCCTAGTGAGAAGTAAGGGAAATCTTTGTTGTTGGTAAATGAACAGATCCAGTTGCACCACAGCAGGAAAAAAACTGACTAGGGATAAAAACTGTTTTGATGGTTCTGAATTCTTGTTTTAAAATGGATGAAAAACATGGTGTTGCCCTGTTGTGATTCACAGTGGTTTAAAGATTTTTATCTTGAGAGAAAAAGGTTTATGAAATTTTAGGGAGTCTCTTTCAAAATCATTTAAAATGGTTTACTGGGGGCTTCTCTTGCATGTAAGTAACTCAAGTTGAGCTTTGTATATATATATATAAAATACTAACAATGCTATATCTGGAACTGAAATGTGAAAAAAAATTGTCAGAAATGTAGATGTTAGGTGAAGCACCCCTTGTGCCATACATGGTAATACTAGCAGCACTAATCAAGGAGAGTGCAGAAATCAATGAGCACAGCTATTGTCTCCCTTCTTCCACTCTTCTGTGAGGATGCGCACAAGCCAGTTTGAAAACCCAGCCCACCTCTCTCCCTCTCAGCCTCACAGCTGACCGTCTTCTCTCCACTGACAAGATAATTTCTTTCTATTGATTTTTGTTCTTTTCTCTCTTTTCACTGGTTTGGCACAAGATGGAATGCAGAAATTAGAAAAAGAGGGGGAGAGGAAAGGGTATGGTGGGAATGGAAGGGGATAGGAATAATATTGCCTCCTCATCTGTGGCGGAAACTTGCCAGGAAGGAGAAGAATTTTTACCACGCTGATGCATCATCAGGTATCACCACAGAGTGAGCCTTTGATGTAGCTCTATGTTCAGCAAGGTGTGGCTTGGGGAGAAACCAATATCAAAATCAGTATTTTTTGCTAGAGACAAACATTGTACACTGTGCTGTAACACAGGACACAGTGATAGGATAGGTTTTGGTTTGGGTTGAGTTTTCCGTCTTCTTCTCCTGTCAGTCAGATTCCAATTTTATGACCCTCCGTGTTCTGTTTGATAACTGGTTAGTGAATGTGTCGGACATTAAGAGATGCTTAAAAGTTAAAACAACAGACAATGCCTTGTTGGTGCAAACTATGAGTTCCATAATCACAAGCATGTGTAAAACTGGCCACTTGTGCTTGCAAACATTTGCCAATGTGTACAGTACTTGGTATCTATGTACATCACCATAGATGAGATGTGTTCAACTGCACTTGTTTGCAAACTTCACAGAAGTCAAGTCATATGATAGATGATCTCTCGCACAGCCATCTACTTTTACTGTTTTTTTTCTAAATTTTTGGTTGGGGGTGGGGCAAGAAGTGCATGGGGGAAGGAGAACAAGGTTCAAGGTAGGGTAAACGGTCTTGTCATAATTTTCATGTGTTTTCATCCTTTGTTATGTGAACTCACTAAAGACCAAGTAAAAGTGGCATTTTCATTTCCTTCCAGACCCTGCCCCAGGATGACTGGGTGCTGAAGGTGTCGTAGGACTTGCACTGGTCACCAGGAGGACATTAACTGCTGTTGCTCAGTGAACTTAACCAGTTCCAGCCCATGATATCAGGTCCAGCAACATTGTGTCTAGTCTGCAGAAGACAGCAGTCAAGATGAAGGAAAGGCGTGAGGTAGCCATGCTGAAAGAGTCGGCCAAGAACGCTGATGTCAATGGGTCTGGCACCATCCGGGACATAAAAGAGGAGGTCAAGGATGAGGTCAAAGGTCGCAGTGCTAGGAGCACACCGGATGCTAAACCTCCATCAAATAAGATGGCCAATGGAGAGACAGGTATTTGCTTACAGGGTTTTTTCCCCTTATAGAGTTGCTTTGTTTAAAAATATTTGTTTACTTATGTTTTTTTCAAGTTAGGGGTGAGGGTGCAGAACTCAATGTTACTTTAGAACTGATCTTCCCCACTCCACCCTTCACTTTTGGAACTGTATTACTATGACTTCTGAGAAAGTTTTGTATATGTGGCATATATATACCATCAAATTGACACTTGTCAGCTGCACCTCAGCACTCAGCCATCCCATCCCATCTGAAAACTACAGTTCAAATAATAGGGCTGCCCTCTCTAAAGGACTACATGCCTACTGCCTTTATAACAAAATTGCAAGTAGTGAATTCACACTGATATTTTGTTCTCTTCAGAAACTTCTAATTTGGAAGATAACAATAAGAACAAAATTAAAACAGATGGTGAGTAAATGTTAGAGGAATGTTTTTATCAGATGTTTTCCTTGCTTTCCTGTGTGTTGTGCATTGCCCAGCATATTTGCACTCTGGATATGCAGTCGTTTCCCTCTAGGTCTTCGTTAGTGATTTTGGAGTAATTTACAAACAAAATTCATTATTTTAATTAAATCTGGTCATTTTCATGTTGCTTATGTGAAAGAATTTGTGGTGTGTACATGCACACAAACTGTTGTATTGAGGGTACTGTTTTTATGAGGGCTTTTAATTTGTAAGTTCCCTCTACAGTAGATGTTTTTTTTAAATTAAGGCTGCAGCTCAGGATTTTGTTCTCTCTTTTTTTCCTGTTTATAATATCTGAGAATAAAGATACAGTGACCTTAATTATTTATAATAAACAACATTCAAATACTTTCAGAGTTCATTATAGGTAAAAATACTAGCACAAGGTCACAAAACAAATCAAGAAAAAAGGTTCAAGTGATGAATACTATGCATCTGTGCTCATTTAAAAAAAAAATTAATTCAGTCCCACATCTCTCCCACACAGCGCATGTTTTGAAGTTTGGTGGACATGAGATTGATATAGTAATCCCAGATTTGCTTATGTTGTGTAAAGGTTTTATGCTTGACATAAAACATAACTGTGTGAATATTTTTTACTTGCATGAAGCTTTTCTGTTCTGTTTATGAAGAATCGTCTTTAGCTGGTATTTGCTGTACATGGTTTTGTTCAGAGAAGTATGCATAGAATGAATCTTTCACCTTCAGCCTTATCTTTTTGTCCCAGAAGTTCCCATTAGAAATATCTGATATGTGTATATTTATCATTTTGGGCTAAAGTTTTGATTTAAGTGTGTTTGATTGTGCTTTCATGGTTGTGGCAGTGGTGTGTGTGTGTGCATAAGTATGCCCATGCATGAGTGAGTGGGTTGGTGAGGGTAAAACTATGCAGTCACTAAATATGCATCTTTCTGTCCCCTGTCTTTCCACATCTAGAATATTATTTTAAGTGCTTCCATTATAAATCTATTTTGTTATATGGTGTGTTTATGTGTGCATGTGTGTGTGCATTTTTAAGTCTTGCTCAAAGCTGTTGATTGGCTTTACAAATGAGTTGTTTGTAATATTCTTTTCCAAAAATCTTTCCCAGTAGTGTCCATACCTATGTGCTTGTTTATGGTAAGACATCAGGAATGGAAAAATAGCCAAAGAGGGCAAAATATTTTTCGCAGTAATAATATTTGGTGAGAAACTGCAAGTTACATCATTTAGCTGCAGGGACAAATGTGCTTGCACAAGCATCTGTGTGGGTGATTTTAACTTGTTGATTACAGTCAAAATTCTTGCCTTTATTTTTTGCAGGCATAAAAGAGGAGAATGGAGGCCCCATGTCTGCTGGAAGTGATGCTAAGAAATCACCTGCTGGAGGTGGGCCAGTGGGCCAACTCTGTGGGCCTTCAGGAACCTGTCACGAGTCAGTTCAAGGTTTTGTCCAACAGCAGTCTCAGGTTTTTGTCTTTACCACCGAGTTGGCCAACGATGCAGCAGAGGCTGTGAAACAGGGTAGATGTAAGAGTATGATAGCCTATCACATGGAGCAACCCGCAACCAAACAGTTTCTCCAGGTCAGTATGTTGGTATTTTTCAAAGTCTTTTATTTTTTTTAAACTAGTATATTAATTTAAACTTTGATGTAGTGCACATTTGAGTGGATAATTATTTTTTGTTTGTTATTAAGTTTGTCTGAAGAATCTGAGGAGATCACAACAACATTGATTATTTTTCATTTGTGCTGCAGAAGAATCCTCCTAAGCCTGGTCTTTATGGCCGGCCATCGTCAGGTATGCCCCTGTATCACCAATTTCCTCACGGTCTCGGCATGATGGGCAAGCCTGGCATGAGCCCAGGGTCTGTCTCCCCACACATGCCTGGAATGGTCCCAGGACCAGGGCCAGGTGTTGGTTGTTCCGTGGCACAGTGGGTGCAGCAGCAGAATGCTAATCTTGAGGAACAAGCCATGGGAGGCATGGCGCCGTACCCCATGAACACAGGTGGAGTGGGACCAGGCATGCCCAACTCACGCGGAATGGGCTGGAATCATCCGGGCATGCCTCCAGGACCCGCAGGTGGCATGGGAGGCCCAGGCTATGGCATGATGGACAGTGGCTATGAATTCAATCCAGACGCTCTGGGACCAGGTGGTGCAGTGTCCATGCCACACATGAACCTGTCCCAGAACAAAGTGCCCAACGAAAATTTGACTCCTGCACAGTTAGAAAGACGTGAAGAGCAACTTGCTAATTTAAGAAAGATTGGTCAAATGCTTTTCCCTGGCGAACAGAACCCCATGGAGGGGGGTGGGATGTTCATGGGAGGTATGTCGCCACAGCAGCAGTCCATGATGTCACCTCAGCAGCAGGCTCTTATGTCACAACATCAGGCAGCCATGATGGGCCAGCATTGTCCTCATCCTGGCATGATGTCACCTTCCCAACAGCAGTACATGATGCAGCAGCAGAGCATAGGGATGGGGGGACCAGGCCCTTACCCTCCTGGACATCCTGCAGCGCGTCCACAGGGGCCAGTAATGCCTGGGCAAGGACCAGCAGGAATGCCAGGCTCTGGCATGGGTCAGGATATGTCTCAGATGCATCAGGCACAGCAGGCGTGGCTGCAGATGCAGCAAGACTACTATGACAAGAAGTCACATCATATGATTCAGCAGCGCTCCCAGCAGGCAGCCATGATGGGAGGGATGGTGCCACAGCATCCAATGGATCGAGGGCCCATGAATGGCCCTCCCCCACCATACTATAGCACATTGAGCGGCAAGCGGCAGCCAGGGCCTATGGGTGCAGTGAGCTCCCCTACTTCTCCCAACATGGGCAGTCCGGTGGTGGATCCAGGTGATCCGCTTGCCATGTTTCCATCTGTGCGAAGTCGTCCTGGCATGCTGATGGACTCGCCATGCATGGACACCATGGGAGGTGGCTTTGGGCCGGGACCAGTCCCTGGCATGATGAGTCAGGGCATGGGAATGGGGATGCGTGGAATGGATCCAGTAATGCCAGGGATCGGCCCAGGACCTCAGCAGCCCCCCATGTCGTCAGGACCGATGCCAGGACGACCAGGTGCTGGAGGGCCAGGCAACATGTTGGGGGTGAGCAGTGGTGTGAATGTTGTGTCATCCACATCTGGAAGAAAAAGTGCTGGGCAAGCTACGTTACACAGGGCTGGCAACCCCGAACAGTTCACCCCAGAGATCAACAATGGCAACATGCCCAACACTGGAGGTGGTAAACCACCTCCATCTTATGCTCAGGCTCAGAAACGAAAACGTGAAGACTTGGAGGATGCATTTAAGAATCTTCAGCCCACCCCGTCCCCTACACAGCTGACATACCTCAACCAGTTTGAAGGACAAGAACTTACAATCACCAAACAGCTCAATGCTGCATTCAAAGACCATCCGTCAAGTGGAGGTGGCAGTGGTGGTGTGACGCCACATGACCCCACCTCTGTGTCGACCCCGGCAACCTCCCACCCGCATAATAACCAGTTCTCTTCCCCAGCCAGTAACAGTAATCCTGTGAACTCTCCCCTCACTCATGGCAGCAATCCAGGTGGGAATCCACCTTCATCAAAAGGCCCACTGTCCAACTCTAGCCAGACCTCCAGTACTGGACATTTAGGCAGTCCTGTGTCCCTCCACCATGGACCTTCCCCAATGTCGGGTGCCAACATGCGCCTGAGCCACTTTGACCCTTCATCTGCCAGCAGCAACAACGGTGGCACAGGGGGAGGTACTCCTGCTGGCAGTGGAATGTCCAGCGCACCTGCAACCCCAACGGCTGGGGGAAAGCAGTCATCTGGCTTGCCAGCATCGTCGTCATCCATGTCTAACATCACATCAGCAAGTCTTGCCAACCTTGCCAAAGGTGTAGAGCATCTGTCAAACCAAATGCAGCAGAATATGATGCAGGGTGGTCCCTTTCACAGCATTCAGGTTCAAGGTCAAATGAGTAGCAATGGCAGCAGCAGCAGTACACCAAATAATAAGTGAGCAGCATTCAGGCCTTTGTTCTCTTTCTGTTTGGACCTGTTTTATGTTTCTGAATTTTAGTTTGAATTTAATTCTTTCAATTTTCAATTCTCCATCCCAGCTTTTCCTTTTCATTTCAATGCATTTTCCCGGTATGATTCAGCACATTCTTTGTAATTGTTGTCATCATCGTCCTCATCATCTTCTTCTGCTTCTTCCTCATCTTTCCCCTCTGCCACTTACACTTGGTTACACTGTGTCATTTCAACTTAGGAGAATAATGGCATCATGCTTTAAATTTGCTGCTCTTCCTTTCTGCAGAATTGAAGGTCAAAACTCAGAAGATAATTTTGTTTGGGGAGCTTCCAGACTGATTCTGTATTGAATGAACAGATTTTGCTTTACACATTTATGGTGTTTGTTATGTCAGATTATGTAATCTTTTCTTTTTTGTTGTTGAATGATGAAGTTGATCATAGGCTTGTACAGTGTTAAGTTTGTCCAATATGTAATATTTCTGTTTCCGTGGCAGCGGAAGCACTAATGGAAACTCATCCGGCACATCCAGCTCTTCACAGCAGCAGCAACAACAGCAACAGCAACAGCCTGGGCCCTCAGTGCCAGCATCACAAGCCAGCAGCACTCAGCCTGTCAACAATACATTTCTCAGCACAAACCTGCAGATTGGGCAAGTCAACATCCAGAATGTCACCGCCGGTTCCAGTGCTAGCATGCAAGTGCAGCAGATGACCGGTGAGTCACCGCATATGAACATGGCAGGTGGCAGTAGCAGCTCCATGATGCACGGTGGTGGCAATGCTGCTATGACAAGTTCCACGTCTGCAAACTGCAGCAGCATGGGTGGGAACATGCCCGCTCACATGGTGTCGCATATGGCGCAGCAGCAGCATCAGGCTATGATGATGAGTGGTGGGGGCCCTGGGGGTGCACAGGCCAGCACCATGGGAATGTCGCAATCCCAATCGCAGCACATGCAGAGCCCTTGCACCATGTCCTCCAGCAGCTCTGGGATGTGCTCCATGCCGCATTCGATGCCACCCTCGTCCCATTACCCTGCCACCTCGCCTCCATACACCAGCCACCACCCTATTCCTCACCCACTGCCTCACCCTGCTATGAGCACGGGCATGCCTCAGTCACAGATGAGTAGCTCTTTGAGTGGTGTGGGCAGCCGCCTTGCTTCACCTCCTTTCCCACCCAGCAGCATGGGAAACGCCAACATCCAAATCCAGCCCAAGGCTCCAAACACCATCCAGTACCTCCCTGCCAACCCACCCCCTTCACAGCAACCACCTCAGCCAGCAATGGGCATGGGGGTCGGGGCTGGCCCACCAGCCAAACGACCTGCACCTGACATGGATTTTATGCCCCGCTACAGTTCTCCGATGGATGTCAAAAACCCTTCGTCAACGCTGCAGTATTTTCCCAGCTCTCCTAACCACGGCATGCGGCACTCTTCTGCAGGGATCGGGGCTGGCGGGCCGATGTCAGATTTTCCACCTCACCAGACGGTGGAAATGCATCAAGCCATGATGATGCGGGGTGGTGGGCCTGCTCCTCAGGACTACGGGCACATGGGCATGATGAGCCAAGGCATGCCACCTGGTATGGGGATGCCACCTGGTGGTCCTGCACCGAGCCCGATGCAAAGCCCCATGGGCATGGACACAGGCATGCGTGGCATGGAAATGGGTGGCAGCATGACTGGCATGAGCAGTCCCATGGACCCAATGATGATGGGTCCTAGTCCCAGTGCCATGCGCACCATGTCGGCCATGGGACCTGGGGGCTCTGGTGCGATGGACCCAATGTCTCCCATGTCCTCCATGATGGGTCTGGGGAGTGGGTCGCATGCAGGACACCACTACCCAGGTGGCGCACCATCAGGGTATATGCCTAATGGACAGACAATTATGATGAGTCAACAGATGCAGGGATCGGGCCCAGCAGGCATGCCAGGGCATTCAGCTTCGTTGGGCCCCAACATGCCAATGTCGCACACAGGAATGCCTCGCATGCCAAGCGGTGCCTCCTCCATGCGCATTCCCATGCAGCAGAGTGGTCCAGGCCCCGGCTCGAGTCCTGTCAGCGGAGGATATTCAGCACAGTACCAGCAGTTCCAACAGCAGTTATACTCACAAGGACGTTCAAGGCAGATGTCGCCTATGGGACACATGATGGCCGGGGGTCCGGCAGGTGGGGGACAGCCATATATGGGCATGATGCCTACCATGCCAGGGCCCAGCTGAGGCTGCCATGGCACTGCTGTATATCACAAAATATTCTTACATTCTGGTTATGTTTGCACTGATGATTAACTTGGCAGTGGAAGAGCAAGTCCCTTTTACTTTGGAAGAAACCTGCAGCACTTGAGAAGTTTCTGAAGAGTTAACTTGGCAGATCTCATCTTGCATTACTTGATACTGCACCACAGATTCTTCAGACTTCAGAGAGTGGTACTGTTTGTAGGAATGCAGACCCAGGTACTAGCGGCAACTGAAACTTACAAGGTGAACGTGACAGATACCCAGCAATAAGCAGCCTTGTGTTTTGTGCATAAGCATGATTTTTGCTCGACCATGTCTGTTCCTTTTGTTCTGCTTGCATTGAAAGCACAGTACAATGATTTCTGACTGAGCAACGAAATGATACAGGCTATATGATCTTCATTAAGTATATGGATTAAGTACATAGTGCATCAGAAACATTTTTTTTTTTAAATCTACATCGCCAAGTTACCTCCAAGTAATAAACCCGAACTGGCTGCTGACCTCGAAGTACAGTGTACTTGTTGTTGGATGTCAAACGTGTTGCAAGGCGTTCTTATAAGCCAGCATTCAAGTGGTGACAAAACTTTTCCTGTAGCTTGGTGGAAATGCCAAAGTTGTGCTGTTTCGTGGGTGTCTAATTTTGTCTGATCTGCATGAAGGATGTTGCGAATAGCCCCTTCCCTCTGTGCCAGCGTGCCTGCTGCCTCTCAACTGCCCTGTGATATGACTTCAACGCCAAGAAATTCTAACAGATGCTTCAGGCCATGGCATGACAGCTCAAATACCTGCATCAGCTGCAGTGTTCAGCAGGGAAGCGACTTACTTGTACAGGACATTTTCATATACCTCCGTTTTCATACTGCTTTGTCATCCGTGTATATGTGGGTGTGTGCATGCATGCATGTGTATGGTTGGGATGTGTGTGTGTGTGTGCACAGGTGAGCATGTTTTTTCTGGCATGCATGTGTGCGCGCTTATGCTTGCGTGTGGGTACATGTGCTTTATTTTGGGCAGGTAACATCCTTGTTGATTTACTCTTCTGTGTACACATTTAAACATCTTGCTGTCGGCTTTACCAGTGTGGACTGCTGAAGTACAAATTCTTTTCTGTCTCGTGGTGCTCAGGATCTGTGAGTGGAGTCAAACGTACTACAGAGTGTGCTGCTTGTTATATGTAATTTTTATTATGTTGACTTGTAAAGGCACACAACATACATCTGTCAGTTTCGTATGCATTGAAAAATTGAATTTGTTTTTGACCTTGAGGTAGGATATGTGCTCTGTGCCTAGTTACCCTGACAGGGATGTGTTAATGATCATGGAGGATACTCCTTGCAGGAACAGGAGGGTTGGTCTTACTCTTGTTTGCAGGCATATCCCAGGTTGAAACAATTTCTAAAAGTTCAGATTTATAAAATTGAAACAGGTGAAAGTGGTAACATGAAGTGGGGGTGATGTTTGTGTGAGTCTAAAGTCAGTTTATTTTCCATCTTTCGAACAATTAGATTGTATCTGATAAAAACAGCAAAAGAACGGTACTGGGGGGAAAATGATACATGTTCAGGTATTTTTAGACGGTACTTTTGTTAGTTGTAACCCTGGTGCCATTTCAATCATATCCTTTGATCTGTCTGTATGTTACACTGTAAGGTATTTAAACCTGCTGTCTCACTCCTTGCTCTGAAGGAGAGAGAAAGGCAGAGAGAGTGAGTGAAAGAGCGTATAAAGGTGTGAATATGCTTGTGTGATGTGCAGTACACCTGGGTAGTGTCATTTTGACTGTGGCACATCTCACTGTTCTGAATAATAACTGTTTCCACTGTAAGAGTCATGTGACTTATCTTCATCAGCAGTTTACTACAGACAGATCGGAGTAATGTTGGTTATCATCAGGTAAGCAGCACAGGGTGAAATAACAGTGGATTGACAAATCAGATAAATTTCAAAAGAGTGACAAGAATATTACTGCAAGTTCTAACAAAGGACATAAGATTGACGATGTGAGCAGATCAATGTAAGATCTTTTTCTTTTTCTTCAGTGATTCAGTCCTTTGATGTGCGCACATTTGTTTAATTGCTTTTTTGAACAGAACTGGATGATGGGCTCGCAATATGTATTCCATAAGAATTTCGAGTTGACATGATAAGACTGAAACTAGCATAGCTTGAAATCTAAGGCTCTAAAACTGACATACAATTATTTTGGTGTGTGGGAGGAGCTCAGCAGTATTCACTGGGGATCTCTACCCAATGCTCTCTGCAAACTTTTTTTTAACCTTATAATAAGTAGATATTGATAAAAATCTGTACATAGGAAAAATAAGCAGAACATTAATAAACCCTCCTTACAAAATCGTAAGGAACACATATTGCTGTTGATATGATGTGCAGAATATTTTCCACAGTTTCCAAAAATAGAAGCAGATCATTAAGTCCTGGTGCAAATTTTTGGTGCAAATTAATTTCATTGATGGTTTAGGAATTCAGTGGCATCTTAGATTGTATTTTCGTATTCGACTTGGGTAAGGCTATAATCAGTCTACACATAGATTTTTTGGCGTACATGCCAGCTTATGCATGTATGCACACACCATGTACATGTGCTGCAAGATAACATCAGGTGCAGCATAACATTTGCAAGCTGGTGTTTGATAATCTGAGACTGCTTTATAATTTAAAGGAAATGGGGCAAGATAAGTTTTTTCAAACTATTAAGTTTTTTCAAAGTTGAACAGAGCTTATGCATGCTGTGAATGTTAGGCACATGCATGAATGTTTTCGTCATGATAATGCAGTTTTCAGTGTTGAAATACATAGCTTAAACAGAGTATACTATCCTGCATGCATAGTTAACACATGCAGGCTTTGGTTTTGAATACCCAATGGCATAATGAGTTCGTTGAGACGTGCCACTTTGTTATTAGTATTTATTGATGAAGCTAAAAATGCATTGCTACAAGCTAACAATTCTTCAGATCTACAGGCTGATTTTAAGCTCTTTGTACATCTTGTGCTGTGGAGACTCATTTGTTGTGAGTTTTGTACCCTGTTTTTGCAGTGCTCCCTTCAGATTGCAGGAAGCCTATGTAAGTGCTACTAATATTAAAATGTTGGAGTTGAATTCCCAGAGAAGGCAAATGTACAAATGTACACAGGAAAAAAAAGCGAAATATTGGCATGAAATTTGAGGTGTGAGGCAATGGTTTTTCTCAACATTTATTTGGAGATTAGAGGTATGCAACTGTGATAAACTGTTTCACCCTGATTTTCTCTTTTTACCCTCATCAAGGCAGTTTGTGCAGGGGAGGTAATATTTGTCATGCTTGTATGCAGGCTTATGATAATGGCCCTGGCATTTTGAGTTTTGTTCAAATTATAATGTAACCCTAAAAATTTCCATGAGCTGTTATGGACTTGTAAGTAAAATGTCACTTTCATAATATTTATTGTAATACAGATTTGGCTGAGCTTTGCTAAAATTAACTTGTATAGTTAGGATTTTTTTTAAAGCAGCACAAACAGAAAAAGTAATGTTTATTTCCCCCGATTCCCTCTTTTTTTCTTTGTGAAAGAAAACTAGAACAACTATTTGATTTTCACTGTTTAGTGTACAAGATGGTAATTACCACAACATCCTTGAATCAGTTTTTAGAACAAAAAAAAAACCAAACCCAAGCAACATCGTTGTGCCTGCAGTTAACATCCAGTTTTGTAAAGTCTTTGGCAACAAATTTCACAGCTTCTTTTGTGGTGGTGGTGCTGAGGGGTTATTGGTAATACCTGTCAAAATGTTCACTGCCTAACAAGGCATGTTGGGGCGGGGCTTTGCTGCTGGTTATGACGGCCACGGTTGTGTGTGTATTGCAAGACAGTTTGGTTGTGCCTAAATGTGTTCATTTGGAACACGGTAACAAATCTGTGTCTTCAGTTACAGTTTAAGAAGTTCTTTCATTGTAGAGAATATTTTTATCCAGCAATGCTTTGGTTTTTATGTGTAAGAAACATCTTTTAAAGAGCCAGTTGACAGTGTCTAGTAAACTTTGATCTTCTTCACCTACCTCCTGTGTTTATCATGCATCTCAATCCACTCTTGGCTTGCTTTATGTTGTTTCCAGGTTTCTCGCTGATCTCTTACATGAGGTACATTTTTTGTAACCACATTATGGAGCTGTGTGATGTAGGTTTGTCTTGAAATTGGGTGGAAAATGTTCAGTGTGATTTTTTAAAAATATCTGTATTTCCAGAGGAGGGTTAAACAGGGTACTTAACAGTGTTTCTTGATCTGTTTTTCATTTTCTGAAATGACTTTGTTATACAATAAAGAGCATAGAGAAAACACTTGATTTCAGTAGAACTAGTTACTTATATTGTGTCTTTATTATCAAAGGGTGTGGGGAGGGGGGGGTTGGAGACCATGAAAACCATGACGTGTCAAAATGGCAGCAGGATTTTTTATGAAAAAATATCTACGAGGTAGTTTTGCTTGGGCTTGAGGGGGGTTTTGGTTTTGTTCTTTTTTTTTCTTTCTTTTTTTGGTAAAATGTCCAACGAATCTTTTGGATGTGTGTTGTGTACATGGGTCTTCTAAAGATCGGTAGCTCTGCTAAATAAGTCTCCTGCTTATGGCCCCTTGAAGATGCTAGGACTGAGCAGGTACTGTGCTAGGAGTGGAGAAACTGCTGATGCTGATGCTGTACATGGGCAGTTGAAACCAGTTTGATTTTGCATGTGTACAGATGGATACTACAGCAAAACCTGTTGGGGTCAAGCCATTTCTTTCAATTTTCGACTGAACAAGTTCTTGGCAAGGTTTGAACAAAGGCTTTAAGCAGCCTAAGATGATCCATTTTTACTATGCCATAACAAAGTGTTTCCTACAATATGAAGTCTACTGTTTTTATCCAAGATCTACAGTTCGGTTATAAATTGGCAAACGTGGCCGCATGTGTGCACTGATGCAGCCCCATGCTGTACATTTGGGTGAATAATACAGTGTGAGATCATAAAGTCTTGACCTCAGTGAATACTTGGATCTTTGCTGTCAGACTAATGCCAGTATAGTTTCCAGCCTAGCACTTCAGAACAAGATAAACTGGATATAGGATAATACGTGAGGAAGTCCGTTGTAGGTCAGGAAGGGTATGTAGGTAGTGTCTCACTGGATCGGTGGATCACATCTGATAATAAGCTGCAGTGTTTTCTTTCCCCCACTCCACTGCCTTGTAAATTGCTGTGTGAAGGGGAGTGCATTTAAAGGCAATAGCTTTCTTGTCTGGCATTTATGGAAAAGTTTTTGATGTGATAGATTTGGTTCTCTTTAGTAGTTTTAAAATAACTTTTGTATTTACCACTATTGGACTGTATCAGAATATGTAATTAGGAAGATTAACATTAAGTTGAGGAGTTAAGCTGGTGGTGCTTCATTAGAACATGTATGAGCTAAAAAAAAAAAGAAGCACATCTTGTGCATTATTTTCATGACATTCTAGCCTCTATACACACGTGTGTATATATATATATAGCAAAGAAGGCTGTATTAAACATTAAGGAAATATTTGTTTCAGCTTACTTGTCTGACACTTTAACCAGCAAGTTTTGCTGGTAGAAAAAGTTAAACAACTAAGTATCTAAATTCTAACCTTCTGTACAATGAAAATGTAATTTGTGACTTTTATACTCAGCAACTTTGAATGCATACTTTGACTTGCAGTTGTCCATTGTTTCCGGCCATGAATAGGTAGCCGAAGTTGGTTCTCTGTTTTGGAATTAGTGATAGGATTAATGTTTAAACAAACTACTTCAGCCATCGAGGTTCATGATGCAGCAGTAAGCAACAGAAGTTTTACCAATGATCCTTAGAATATTTATCCACACAAACAAAAAATCTTGAATAACAGTTTTCTCTCCATGGGATAGACCAGATGCCTGGAGGAATTATGTGGGTGAGCAAGTCAGAACTGTGAAACAATATGACCAGTTTTTGTTGTTTTTTTTAAAGGGGCTTTCTGTTAAATATGAGGCAAACTGAAGCCTTGCATTTGCATGCACGGGCATTAAGTCTGTCATATATTGAAGTTTTATCATGTAGGGAAAAAAATGTGAATGGTGATCTTGAAAAAGGGCAGGGGGTGGGGGTAAGAGTGTTGAAGCCAGGTGAGTAAAACCTCTGAGATTTCAGACAAAGGCTTTGGTTTTAAGCATAATGGTAATCTTAAGCTGTGCATTGTGAACCACATAATGACATATAGAATGCGTATCTTTTATCATGAACCGTTTGACATATCATGAACAAATATTTCTACATTTTGCATTGTGAATTTGAGTGTGCAATTGCATTTTGTATCAATCATAGATTTTTTTTGGTTTGGTTTTTGCTATCAACACTTTTGTGTGGCTACAGCAATTTGTGAAATGAAAACTGTATGCATGTGTGAGTGCGTTACATGTGCATGTGTGGACATGCAAGTGTGAATACATTCATGCATGTCTTTGTGCATGGGTGGGTGGGCGCAGGTGCATAGGCACAACAAATCTGTATTTGAAGTAAAAAGCAATTTTCAAAAATGAGTATGCTGTACACAGATTTGTGTTTGTGTAATATTTACATACGATTTACTGCTTTTTATGGGTTTTTCTTTTCTTCATAAGCTTTGATGATTACATTCAAATGGTTTCTTCTGCATGCCTATTACATACATGCCATGGCATTTTTTTTCTTTCCCCTGTTTGTCTAGCAGCCTCTGTTGTGCAATAAGCTGCTATCAAGGGTACTGATCCCTGCCTACTGTATATTTGTACAGAAAGGCGTACACATTATAGAATGCTGTTTGTCATATGTTTCAGAGTAGACACGACAAATGTACTTTGTGTATCAAGTGCATGTATTGGTAGCTGTGGTAGTTATATTTTTTTATTTTCAACGTACATATTATATATATTATATATCTTTTTTTCCACATTCATGAGATCCCTGTTCAAGACAGACTGTTCTCTTACAGTGGAAAGGAATAAACTTGACTGACAATATGAACAAACAAGTCTTGAAATAAGCGATACACCTGTTCTCTTGAAGACTATGAAGTTTCAATCTGTGTGCATTGGCTGAGCTGTCCCTTGAAGGCTGTCACATTAAACTAATCCTCAAAGAAAAATAGTTATGAGGATAATGCATTAACAGGGTTGTGTGTTTTGATGTTTTTGTTCTGGGGGTGGCAAGCAGTCATGGTAGCACAGTTAGCTGCAGGAGGAATATCTCTAAATTTAAAGCAGGTGCTAAGGTAATTAGTCCTGACCAGACTCAGTTGAGATACTTATTGACATGTCGGAGTAAGCCGATATAAAAAACCCTAGCTGCTTTTGTTTTTTTTTAAGGCAAACATGGAGAATTGAGCATTTTAAAGTGTAGACAGTAATCAAATGTTCTTAAAACGTTATCCTTTTACTGTACTTCCACACACCTTTGTACGTACTTTTTTTCAATTTGGCATGCAATAATGAGAACAAGAATCATCAGTCATAAATTTTTATTTTCAAAATGGCATCAAGACAAAAAAATCTGCGTTTAGGATGGTTCACCTTCAACTGTTAATCAGTTGGCATTAAATAATGCAGGACTAGACAGAAACAAGATTATCCTTTTAGCTGAATTCTGTGTGTAGGTTATCTATACTGTGATGAAAAGAAATGGTTCTCTTGGAGGGGCAGTGTTTAAAATTTTTTTTTTCAAAGTGCTGCACATTTTTCCTTGATTTATTATTTTTTAGAGGAACAAAAGGTCAAGTAAATCGCTGTATATTTCCAGCGACTGTTTTGGCCAATCCTGGAATTTGGATATATCAAAACATTTGGAGGAGGGTCATCCTACTATGTAGTTTGCATGTTATCATGCTGTGGGGTTTGGGGATGGGGTGGGTGTGCATTTGTTTCCTATGTCCATAAAATTTAGAAAATTTGCTGCACTGGCACTATAAATTATTAGCCCAGCCCCTGATATACCGGTATGAAATCCTGCTCCTTACCCTACAGCTGAATATCTTGCTCAATACCTGCATACATATGGGAACAACAAAGCTCTTTAAATGATGAAACTATTTCTAATGAAGCAGGAAGACTGAAATGCTATTTGCTCATTAATTGTATCATGATTAAATATTAGTGCATTCTGAAATAAATGCAATGGTGTGGCGATGCACATCTAAACGGTCTCATGATTTTGGTAAAGTTTAGAACAATGGTTAATGGCTGGTTCAACCATTCACCAATAAAAATGAGCGGATTTCGTTTAAAAAAATAGATTTAAATTGTAAACCAGCACATATTTTTGCTAGTATTTCCTTGATGAGAATCTACCAAACGTGAATGGCGCAGTTTTTCTCCACAGTACTTTAAACAAGCAGCAGAGTGAATGCTGATGATACACAGTTAAATACACTTAAATACTTGATTTTGCCCCCAACATATTTAAGGATAGCTTTTTCAGTTGGATATTCATTTAGCAGGAAACGGATATGTCATTTAAAAATCAAGGCGTGTGTGGGGGGGGGGGGGATCTTTAAAATCTTTGCCATTAAGAAAAATGACCTATGACATTTGTCTGCTGCTCAAATTGAAATGGTACCCCCCCCCCC
>SMGT01006397.1:249330-275664 GCA_004794575.1 Lanistes nyassanus
AAAAAACCCACCACATACAGCGCAATGTGCACACGTATGCAGCACTAATTATGAATGAGAAACTTCAACGTGAACATAAATATCATAGTTGTAAATACATTTTGTAAGTGTAACGTTTTTCAAGTAGACTTGATTATTTGCATACTAAACATTTCGGAAATCACATGTTGAGATCGATGAAATCTCTGACTAGTAGAAGAACAAAAAGAGTTGATGTTCTCAGTCGCAAGTGTTAGTCGATAGCCGCAGCGATGTTGGATGAAGATGCAGCTGTTAGTTGAATCCCGCAGCAACGCTGAATGAAGACTAGAAACATCTATGCCGAGGACACGATGGTTTTGAAATTATGAGAAACGTTGCTGACATCAGAAAATGCTACTTTGAAAAAATCATTTGTCTCAGAAGCACAGGAGACCAATTGTCCTCTGCTGACATCATAATGCGAACTGTACATGGCTGATGCATGCACTGATGTAGTTGGAACAATGTAGCTGCTGCGAGTGGATGCTAGCCTTGGGTAATAACTGTAGCAGCGACTGAACGCTGGCGATGAGTGTAGCCTGCAGCTCAACCCTAGCAATGACAGGAGGGGCTACCGAACGCTAGCCCTGGCTGTAGCGGTGACAAGTGTAACAACAGTTGGTAGCCACAGCTTCGTTCACAGCGCACTGCTCGGAGCCAAACAGACGCATGAAGCTCGTGCAGTTCAGACTGCGGTGTGTGCCGGTATTGAACGTCACTGGTCTGTCGCCATACTCACAACCTTCAACAACGCGGGCAGGAACAGAAAGTCATTAGGTACACGGCTGCTTAATAATAATAAGCGAAAAAAATGTGCATCTCGTTCGAACAAAAATTGGTTTAATTGCAACTGTGGGTTGGGTAGCAAAATTCTTTAACGGTATCCCCAAGTGGTACGATCTGAAGTGAGGTTGCTGGTCAGGGAAAACGTATTTATACATAGGAAGAATCTGGTTTCTACCGTCTTTAGTGCAGTAAAACTCGTGATAAATAATTTTAGACTTCGCAAAAGAATTGAAAGACCAGCTGCACTTTGTCAGGCAGGTCACGGACTGGCTGTTTGCAAAATCACAACATCCGACCCTGTACATATGGATGTTGACGTCAGTGGGGGTGAAAATCATAAGTTGCACACCACAAGAGGAGCCAAATCTCTACCCAAGACGCCAGACGATGTGTGCAAATCAAACGTGTGCAGGTGAAAACACCAAACCGAAAGGGTGAAAAACCGCAACGAACCTGCAATCCATATGGAATATGAATGCAATTGAGCACTGCTCAGACTGCTGAGGGACTGGTGGGGATGGACGCGGTCGAAAGAGAGTTTGTAACCATTCCTGCAAGACGACGACTCGGTGATTGTTTCCCAATGGCAGAATCTGCATTTTAAGACGAGATCGAGGATTTACTTTATCATGATGGCACCGTGAAGGAGCATGAACCGTTTGGTGGCGGATCCATCATGGTTTGGAAAGGAATGAGTATGGCCTACAGAACACCCCTGTACTGTGTGCAAGGCAACCTCGCCAGCGTGGTCTTCAGAGACGACAGTCTGCAGCCCCTCGAACTGCCAGCGCTTCAGGCAATGGGATCAGGCGCCATTCTTCAGGATGACAATGCCAGACCGCACAGGGCTTGGGTCATCACCATATTTCTGCAGCAGCAACGGACTGGCCAGGAAATTCACTGAACCGTAGCTCGATCAAGCACCTGTGGGGTGTTCTGGGCCGTTACCTGCCGTGCGGGCAAAACACCCACCGCCAGCTGACCTTAACCAGCTGTTCTTTTTGCTGCAGAAGGAGTAGCAGGCGATCCCGTAAAGGACTCTGGGGACTAGTTCAGTCCTAGCGACAACGGTGTCCTGCTTGCGTGCAGGTCAGTGGAGGGAGTATACCTTTTTGCCATTGATTACTGTGCTGCACCTGCTCTGATTTTTGTATACGTATCCCTTCATGGCAGGTAATCTGGCTGTTGCAATGAAAATAACACATTAAATCCGTTGTTAGTCTTTACATTAACGAATAAAGTACACTTCACCTTCATTGTGACTACGGTTTGTGCTTTGGCATCACGTACGGCATGCAGTCTGCACTGGTCTTTCAATTCTTTTGTGCAGTATATCTTGACCCGATCGATGAAGCTAACTCATAAATTGCAGTATTGTGCTAAGAATGCACACTTCACCGATGCGAACAGAGCACCAAAGTTTGCGGTAAAAGAAAACCAGAGAAGGAAATGTAACTCAATCTCCCCCCACTTCCCTGGCTCACGTTCGCCCACCTTGCAGTTCCCCTGGCAACCACTCCTGCAGGCGTTGGCAGGTCTGACAGCACAGGCGCCGGATCGGAGGGGAGTAGCAGTTGATGCGAATGTTTCCCTGGCGATCAAACGGTGCGCACAGCTCAGAGTTCTGGTCGCCCCAAGGGCAGTCTGCGCAATATATGATAAAACAACATGACGGTCTGGAAACAAGCATAGATATCAGCTAGTCAGAATCAAAGAATAGATTTAGTCTTTCGACTGGGAGATCGAAGTTCTATTCCACGGTTACTCAAAATTGTTACGCTTTTGTAATTTTCAAAATGCAGGCCTCATATTAACCGCTAACCTAGTCAAAATCATGGAACGGACGCAGTCTTTCGATCGATTTCAGTTGTATTTCGCGATCGCTTTGAACGTTGATGCCTTCATGGTTTTATTTCTTGAAATGTGATAAACGTGATAAATGTACATCGTCGACGTACGATGTCTGGTCCTCGTCATCGTCGTCACTCCCATCATGTGAAAAGTCTAGTTCTATGGGCCTTAAATGGATGGACTGATTAAGCCAAACAGCCGTAGAGAACTATGCAGTCCAACCATCTGCAACGACATACGACTTAACTACATCAGAATTGGATAAAATCAATTTTTTAAAACAATAACCTCGTCGGGGAGAAATCGAAATTGTGGTCAAAACCGTCAGGCCCAAATTGAATGAGATTTCTGTTGTAGACAATTGGATATGATAATTTCCCACCCCACCCCACGCCCTTATGATTTGCTTTCACAGGAGCAGTCATTGATAAAACAATATGCATTTAATTATAGCGCCCACGTAAGGGAGACTGACCGTCGTTGACGTTGCGGATGCTGTTGCAGGTGTCGCAACACAGGTAGCGGTTCTCGGGAATGTAGCACAGCCCTGGGTTCTGCCGGACACGGTCACAGTTGGGGGTCATGTCACCATACTCGCATCCAGTCCGAGCCCCTGCCGTCCGTAAAGTAAAAGGTTCAGGTCAGAGCGATTTCTACAGACGCCAGGAAGAAACGCGAGAGGCTAGGTAGTGACGTCACATGGGTGTTTTCCACGCATCTGTACAACTCGCTTCAAGGAAGTGTGTACTTAGGTCAGACGTATAATGTAAATATGTGAGTATCCATTTCCGCACGTGCCCAGAAGGGTGATGTAGAAAAATACTGAATATACTCAGGACTGTGCGATTTTTCTGAGGTGTGGAAGTCGGAGATAAAGGGCGGGAGGACCAGGCCCTACCAGTGGAAAAGCGGGAAAGAAAAGGATTTGTTTAGACGACGGTGCGTGCGGATATTAGTATTAGTGTGTCTCAAATGCACGCTGGTCTTATTTTATCTAACAGGCATCTTAATTTTACTGTTTCGTGTGCAACACCACGGTCATTATTTGGTATATACATATATAGAGTGTATCACCATCAGACACCTGGGTCGTTCCATTTATAATAGTCTTATTATCAGGCACCATCTAGAACACTTACGCATATAATGATATGCAGAGGCACCCATCTTATAATTTAAAGGAATCGTGCGACCAAAAACGATCGGGGGGAGGGGGTGGAGGTGAGTTGGGGGAAAGAGTGTGACGCCGTTTTACCTGGCTGACGTAGCCTCTCACAGGTGGCACAACAGCTTTGGCGGTTACGCAGGTCGTAACAGTCGTAGGACTGCAACTCTTGGCAGCGACCTGAGTGGTCTCCGTATTCACAGCCTGGACAGACGAGCGAGAATCTTGGTCACTTCAGCTTGACCACAGCCTGGAACTCTCTGGGTCAGGGTTGTACACTTCACGTACTGGTCCTTGCCACACACGTACGCACAAGTGGTGGTACGTCTTAAATTAAATGTCGTTAGAGACTCAATTGAGTCCTTTCACGTTCTTCGGCGCTTCTAGTAAAAATAAAATCTTATCCGAACAAATGTCGGCCTACCTTCTGCCTGAGGTCTTGGAGCTGCATAAGAGTTCGGGCATGGACTTTTTTTTTTTTGGTATAGTATCCTGCTTTTACCTTGAAAGTCCTCCTTGCACATACTAAATGCACGCTGTTTCGTCTGCAACACGGAGGTATATCCCTACCTTGGAGGTATATCGATCTTATGTGGGAGGTGCATATATCATGTATATCCCTACACGGGGTGTATATCCCTGTGTGGTTGTCCATGGTCAGCACCCTTTACCCGGTCAACATTTGCATGCTGGGACAGTTCGCGTTGCATGAAGGGAAAAGCACGCGACCTACTATTTCTAGACTGTGCGCCATGGCCTTATACCGACTTCATTTATTGAAATAGAACATCGACAAATGCCATTCCTTTTCCTGTTCTCCGAGCTACACGCAGTTCTTCTAACGACTGTATATAGTGTCGCCGATACGTAACTTTGTGAAAGAAACTTTGTGTGGCCCCAGACACTAACCAGTCTCTTGCCAGGGATCTGAAACTGACCCCAGGCAAGCAACTCACCAATCCTGGACGGGTTCTTGAGAGGGCGACAGCGCAGGCAGCATTCACGGCTCGTGTACTCGTGACGGTAGCACAGGAAGCTCCCATAGTGGTCCACTGCCTGCTCACACGGAATCCCGTTTATCTGAATGCGGATGCCAGTGTCGGGACACTCCTGTATTTTTTTTTAAATACGAAAATTGGAAGCGCTGATTTAAAAAAAATGTATTCGTCGACATATACATTCTTTAGCAGATTTATTTTTTGGAAAGACAATCATCAGTCATAGAGGGCTGTGCAGAAGTTTCCATCAAATGCCAATGTTATCTTGATGTAAGGATATGTTCATCAACTATTTCATTTACTAGCATATTACAGCGAGCATAAACTTAAGGAGGCGCCACAACTCGTAAAAATTAGCATGGAGCTCAAATCCAAAATGTTTTTTAGAGTGAAAAAACGGAAAGGCTTGTGTTTAATAAAGAAAGGCTAGTGGAGAAGAAGCCAATAAAGCAAGACAAGAGTTCACTCACGCTGGAGTAGCTGGCCGTGTCAAAGGGCAGCTGGCCTCGGCTGTGGGAACCGTACGTGAAGACTGTGGGCGTCTGACTGGGACCCTGGTACTGACCACTGTACACAGGCACCTGCTGCCCAGGCACGAGTCCGGTGAATGTGGGGCGTTGTCCACCTTGGCTAGCCTGTCGGTGGCTGTACACGGCCCCTGGCTGCTGACTGCCGGCATAAACTGACCCCCACCCCATCGTCACCTTGTCATCTCACTGCTCAGACACTCGAGAATTCCAGATCAGAGTTTCGTTTGGCTACGTTTCGGAAGAATTCCTTTTGATTTTGATGAGGTGCTACTGTACGCGAGCATGAACTTACATTCTTTATGTGGAAGGTAGGATGAAATTAGCATTTTACTGAAATACTTTTGCCAGCTCAGATGAGTAATGTTTACAACTTCAGGTCAGTGCGGAACCGCAGAGAGGCGATTGTCACTTCTCTCGGCTACAGTAAGACGGCTTACCTGGCCGCGTGTAGCTGCCCTGCTGCCTTTGTTGTTGTTGCTGTTGTCGTTGCTGCAGTAATCGCTGTCGCTCGGCATTTCTTTGTCGCAGTAGTTGTTCGTGCTGCTGTCGTGGTGAAAGGGTGGGCTGTGCATCATAAGCTGGCGGTTCCGTGCTGTACACCTGCACCACGGGTTCCTGACACGTACAAAATACGCATTTACGCATGCCATACTTCGTTTCTTAGGGGGGTCTGCACAAGCCTATAACGCCTCGTCGTTAGCTTGTGTGAAAAGGACATTAAGTGAATGCTCAATAAATGCCAGAGACTGCAACTACATAACTATGGCTATTGCTCACGAAGGGCCAAAGGTCAATATCGCCTGGCGACTTGGTCCGTAGCCGAATGGTTAAAACGTTGGGTCATTGACTGACGATACACTGTTCGATTTTCGCATCTTCCGTTCGACTTTCCATTTCTTCTTTTCCTTTTTTCCCGACGTTTTTGTGTTTGCTGTCAGACGGATCCTTATTCCGTAGGTGATTTAGCATTGCAGGCTGCGCTGCAGCATGCTAGAACCCCTGTTGAGGAGGCAGAAATGAATGCAATAGCTCCTATTCAATGGATGCGAACAGGGGTGGTGTATTCACCTCGAGTTGATTTCGCACTGTGGGGGAAACAGGTTCTATGTCTAATACTAATCTACAGACTGAAACAACCACCAGGCTGACAGCTGCTGTACGATGGCTCGTCCAAAAAGGCTGTTTAATGTAAGGGCATGGCTGAATGGAGTCTGCAGAATGTTCAACTCCAGAACATATTCCTTGGTCATTCTAGGATTCGAGTCAGCAACTTTGCCAGTTAGTCCGCAGCTCTACCCGCAGAGTTCTCTGGCCAGCGAACCCCCTCATTCCCCACCCCATTTTATCCCTCTGTGTGGATATGTAATAACCTGAGATGTGCAATGAAGATGCTGTGCATGAAATGCCATGCTTTATGTGTTAAACGTAATGTCACTAAAACCCACTGAGCAAAATCAACAACATGCCATTTAATAATGTGTTATTTTCTGATGGCGATTTGGTGAAAGTTTTTATGACACTGTATAATATGCCGCTTAGCTGCGCGAATTTTCCAAAATGCGGGGTGGCAACTTGAAAAAAGTGCCCGGCCGTGCAGCGTACACAGAACCCTGATTTCCACCCAGAGTACATATTGTTACAATCAGTCTGATGGAATCCTGAATGTGGTGTAGGAGGAATCTGACTTACATTGACCACCATCCACAATATGGGAGCAGTGTAATCAGTCTGATAGAAGTCCAAGTGGGGATGTGGCAGGAATATAGTATAGGAGATCGATGTGTTGAGTTGCATGAATGTTCGTATCTGCCAATCCAGTCATAACAGCGATTGCAAGGCCCGTTCAGCCTGTGTATTTTACGTACACCCTTACGTATGGGGAGGAGACGCAAATCCTCATGCAAGGCAGCCCAGGAGTTTGTCTCACATTACTCACGCTGTCAAGTTCCGAAGCGTCGGCGTTGGAGGCGTTGGTGATGTCGGCGGTATTTAAGGCGTTTGTCTCGCCCGAAGGGTCGGCCTGAGCGGCGCTCACTCCGCGCCCGTTGAGACGTCCAAACGGGTAGGTGTAGGTGCGACCCTGCTCTCTCACTCCCCCGGACACGGCACCAGGGCGCGTGAACGTGTAGCGCGTGGTGCCGCTGACGTGCGTCTGGGTGGGCACCCGGGGGCCCGAGCTGACGGCTGGCTGGTAGGCGTGATACGGCAGGTCCACGCCCAGGGGCCGACCTGCAGACTCGAGATCTCGAGACTGCGCCGCCTGTCCTGGCTGAGAGGTGCTGAAAACCTGACCACAGGACGCAGTGTGAGAGAAGCTTTACGCTTGACTCCTTTCATGGAAACTCCCTTTTTAACCTAAGCATAGAGGCTACGCAGATTACATAGAATTTATAGAACCTCGACGAACAATATTTCTTTTAGTGAACCTGGACAAATTTCATGAAAAATTTCTTTGTTTTCTTTTAAACATAAGCAGCCCTCTGATTACATGGAATTGAAACGTACAATTTTTTACATTTCTGTTTGTGAAATTGGATGAGTGTTATTGTAGATCCTTATAACTGCAAGAGTGGCAGAATGTATCTTCCTGTTACTATTTGTTTTGGCTGGTATGGGGTTTGTTTCACATCATCCTAACGTCATTTGTAATGAGTTGAAAGAATTTTTTTTAAACCTTTATGGTCTTGTCAGACTACGTCTCTGGAATAGTTTTTACAAGAATAATACTTTTGTAAAAACAAACAAACAAACAAACAAACAAACAAACAAACCAAAACTCCTTATTAATTTCAATGCTGATAAATTCCTGAATGGTCGCCCCTCGTGAGGGCTCGGGCGGGCTTCGAACTCTAGCCTCCTGGTCTGGAGACGAACTCTCTACCAACTAAGCTATCCCACGCGAATTACGGTGCTCTTCGTTACCATGGCACTCAATATCCGTGATTGTGAAACAAACGACAGAATAATGTTTGTGAGGTCTCAGATTTAAACTAAAAGACGTTGACGTCGTGCATACCTGGGAAGAGTACGATGGACGCGCATAGTCGGAAGAGGCCAGCCAATCATCTCCGGCGTCCACTTCTCCATACCCTGGGTAGCTTCCTGGGTACCGTGTAGTGGGAGAGTTTCGGTTCGAGTTCCTGCTGTGTCCCTCCACTGATTGGTGGTATGGGAGAGGCGCCGAGTCACGTGACGTGAATGGAATAGGCTGCACAGAGGAGCGGACGTGAACAGTGGATTAGTTTCGTTCGTCCTTCCGCTCTCTACCCAATTACCAAATTACCAATTACCAAAAGCTGGCGCCATCAGTGAACAGTTCTCGACGGAGCTTCTCACAGCATGAGATTTTTAGTGTTTGAAATATATAAATAGGGTGTATGTACGTACAAGTTAGAACCATACAGAAACGAGGATGAAGCAAATGGTTTGCATATAAGCCCCATGGCAGGCGAAATCAGGTGTGTGTGGAGGGGTGGGGTGGGGTGGGAGGAGAGGGGAGCTCTTACAGGTAATGTTTAGACAAGACAGGTTGCTGATATTCTCTCTCTCTCTCTCTCTTGCAGTATTATGTCCGACCAGACCGTATGCACTACAGTGCTTTGTCCGGTTGTATTCTACGCTCTGTGTGTTTTGTGCGCCATATGCTTTGTGTAAAACTCTCATTGCCCGCAGATAATTTGTGTAAGCGGGGCTTGTGCGGCCAGCCAAAAGTTATCAGATTAAAGCTAATCAGAATCAGAAGTATCAGCACATCCCCTGTTACAGAGATGAGTACCTGATACTTACGCCCAGCTCTTCCGATGCTGTCTGTCGCTTCCTCAGTCGGTGGAAAAGCCTTGACTTCTCTGCGCACACACACACACACAAGCACACACACACACACACACACACACACACACACACACACACACACACACACACACACACACACACACACACACACACACACACACACACACACACACACACACACACACACTTGCTTTATTCAGTTATCGAGTTACACATCATTTTGCTAATATATGAGAACGAAACTGTTATTCTTTTACAGGTCACTCAGTCAACCTTTTCACAGCATCAGGTGCATACACAGGGATATCTGTGCACTAGCATGACAAGCCTGTAGCTTTTTGTTTTATTTTATTTGGGTTGGTTTTTTTGCGGCAGTGAGAATTTTGATATGTTTGAAAACTCGTCTGCCGTCAAAAAAAAGGAATTCGTTCACTTTATTAGATATTATTTTGTTTTGACAATGCAAACATATTCGTCTAAAAGCATGTTACACTTGAGTGGATCAGAAAGTTCCGTCACCTCGTACATACCCTGAAGAGGTGGTGGTGGTGGTGGGGGGGGGGTGTCGGGTAGCCGAACCCTTTAGTTCGGACAGGTAACTTGTACTACCCGTAACACAGAATTAAGGTCTGCACATCACTTACAGTTGGTTACAACTGTAGAGATACTGTACCTCGGAGCGCAACATCTTCCCTTCCACGGAGAAATGTGAGCTTTTATCTTTCTCAATGACCTACCTACCTTCTTTAAAATACTGTCTTTAGGGTAGCACATCTCAAGTAAACTGTAAGCAATTTGAGTACGACCAGACACATTTATCTTAAAATAAATGTGTGTCGTTTACAAACTGTTAAAATAAATTAGATATTAGTCTCAAAATGTTTTTCTTTTTCTATTGGAGTACGTCTTTCCAGCTTTCCGCCATGCGTTAAAAGGAGATTCCTGCACTACAGAATATCTGTCCTGTCAAAACTGAAAAAAAACAACTCTACTCAGAAAACCACCGTCTTTTTGCGATTACTTTTTATAAAAATGCCCAAACAACATCAAGATAGACATTTACACATCAAATTATAACATAATCACATTTCTAGACCTTCCATGGTAAGTATTCAAAGCATAGTGGAGAGATGGGAGCAGTCAAACTTTGGGTTTTACTTTGCAGAAATGAAAACCCTAAAGCTGTCAAACCTCGGGGTTTTCTGCGCAGAAGTGAACACCCTAACCTCGGGGTAGCATTACTAAGATATGATCACGCTGCAGAGCACACAGTCGGGGGATAGCACATACTAAAAAGGTATTTTCATGTACCACAGTGACGTCACGTTTTGGTTTCTTTTGGGCACTTGTGAGAAAGTCTAGGGTTAAGATCGCGTGTGCTCTACCTTTCAGCACAGCTTGCTGCAGTTGACTGCAGAAAACTAGGGGTTGGCGTCTTGGAATAGAAACGATCGAATTACTGTTACCACTGTTGCATCGGGCTGGTTGGAAGGAGCTGTCTGTGAACTGTTCTGCGTGCATTCAGAACTCTGAAAGGGCCAACCCTTCTTTTGCTTGTGTTTGTATGACATGGTACCGTGATGTAAGCCCGAGTTGAAACGAAGTTGGAATAATTAGTTTCTTGTTTTGGTGTGAAAGATCTGGAAATGCTAAGATGGACATAGTAATCAGCCGAATAAATTACTGGTAGCGTGCTGCACACAGCTAGGCTACATATTTGTAGCAGATGCGTTTGTCAAAGGTGGGTAAAACCAAGATAGTGGAACGGTCAATGCTGCGAAAAGGTCTCGTTCGAAAACACATCTTAAGACCCAGAACAGAGATTTCGTTTAGCCATCCCCCACCACCAACCCTCCCCACCCCCCACCCCCCAAAAAGGGAGGAATAAAAATCCCCTTAAATTTTGAAGTTTTTCTTGAACTGTAACTATGTAAGGGTAGAATGGGAAGTTTGTCCTAAACGCTTATGTGTCTATTTCTGGAACATTCCACTCTGCAAATGAGCCATGAATTTTTTCCCTGCAGTATGCTCTGTTTTTAAAATATTTTTTTCTGTCTTCTTCTTACCGACGCTAGGTGGAAGAGAGTGTTTTCGGCATCACATCTCGCGCAGGAAGCCACAGCGAGAAATGAAATGCTTTTTGCTGTTTCTATTTTCAGGGACTCACTAATTGGATGCACGGTTTTGACTGACAGCCCAGCGCGTCCTGTCAGCTGGCTTTGGACCAGTCCAGCAAAGCTCTATTTTTAAAACAAAGGGAGGTCAGCTTCGTCACACAGAAGTGAAATGGCGTCACTAGGCGTAGTTCAATTTAAAAAAAAAAAAAAGCTCGCCTAGTGATATTAAAATGTGGGCGCCTGGGTATGAGTGTGTGGGCATGCGTGTGTACAGTGTATAGGTGCGTGTTTTCGTGGGTTTAGCCTCTGCAGCTACATTCAGTATTTTGTCATTGTTCTTATTTGGAAGGTTTTATTTTGCCAGCTGGCTCACATAAACGAATAAGTGAGGTAAGGGGATGGGATGCTGCATTATGTTTAGGGTACATCGTTCTTGGGATGCTGTGTGCAGATATGTTCCGATGAAGTTAACCGCTTTTGGGGGCTAATTTGTTTTAAGAATGCGTAGCTTGGCTTCAAAGTATTGGCCACCAAAGCTCATTGGCTTTGAACGATTTATGTAGGAGTACATGTGCGTGGTAATCTTTGAGAAAATGGCCGTCTTTGGGTACGTGTGTCTCAGCAACTTGATAAGTAAAGGGGGGGGGGAGGCGGGAAGGGGTGTTAGGGTTCGGCATTCTGACGTTTACGTACAGTTGGTAGTTAAATGGTTACACAACTTTCAACAGATGCACGAAACGGGAGCGTACCTGTCGATGAAACGTCGATTGTATGCTATCAACCCCTATAAAAGGAGATGGGGGTGGGTAAATATGCTGATATACACGCCGACGTGCAAAATGAGACAGCGGGCCCATATCACGGTGTTATAAATCGTGAACAGCAGCTGACGAGATAAACCCTTTGGTGGGTGGACAGGACTGCATAGGAGGCGAGTGATAGTGTATGAGAGGTTTTTCTTTTCAGCGATGAAATGCATGAACTTTATTTTAGGAGAGGAGAGCTGAGCAAATTTCCTCACCAATTTGCAGTTTAGAATCTGCGGATATCATGTCCCCATTTGAAAATTCCAGAACTAGGGAAAAAAAACCTCCCTGTGGTCCAACGGTCTTAGATAAGGCATAGAAACATTGACGGCGAACAAATAAAATCGTCTGCAGGTTGTATGCAGGTGTGCTGCACATGCATGCGTGCAAGAGTTAAAACGGGTATGTGTGCATCTCTCACTCCCCTTCTATTCCTCACCACTCACTTCTGTTCTGCTCCTCTGTGCACGAGCCCGCAGTTGCATTCACCTTTACGTATGCGTGTGTATACATGTATGTGCGTGTGCGTGGTTTTGATGTCTGCACGGGCCTAGGTGAGTGCGTTCGTGAATGCGTGGGTGCGTGTGTGGTGTAGAATTAGTTACAAACTTTTAACGAAGAGAAAGATGCCTAGCCCAGCTATCTTGTTTTTTTTTAAATCTTAAATCTTTAAATCGAAACTCTACACGAAGACCAGAAAGACACTCGTCAATGTTATGAAGTTCATGTCAGGAAAGTGTAACACGATCCCAATCTGACGCTAAAATGAGTGAAAGCGGCCAACGCCTACGCTCAGTTAGTTCGCCTGCACTAGCTATAACCACTACTTACCCACGCCTCCACACATCCAGCCCCCCACCCCGCTATAAAAGGGGGGGGGGTCGGGGTTGGAAAGGGAGTAAAGGTTTCCTTTTAAACTTAATTTATTTTTTCTATTGACGGGTAGGGAAAAATCGGGTTACTAAAAGTACTTGAACGTAGTGAAAATAGGGCGGAAGAGAGCCGTTAATAGCTTCACCGCCTACATTATCTCTTTGCCAGCATCTTCTTGGCACGGTTCGACTTTTGGATGACGGTCGTCATTGTGGCTTCGTCTTTTTCCTTCTCCTCCTTTTTTTTGTTTGTTCCCTCCTCCCTCTCCTCCCTATTTCTCCCTTCCCTCTCCTCACATCTCTCTACCCTCTTTAGTCTTTCTTCCCCTTTTTTACAGTTTTATTTGCTGTCTTTCTCTCTCTGTTCTCTCTCTCTTTGTCTGTCTGTTTCTGCCTCCCCTCTCTCTCACGCACTCACCCCCACGCATATATGCCACACACAGGGAGAGAACAGCGAATGGAAGAAGAGGAAGGTACGGAGAGATAATGAGAGATGGTGCAGAGAGAGGGAGAGGTAGAGCTGGCACGTATCTATGAATGCTCATCAGTCACTGCCTTGAGCCTACAAATCTTGAGTACATTAACACGTCTTTCACTGAACAGCTGTCACAATCCATTCCCATGCCAACGTTTTCACCCGATTAAGGCTTAAAAGCGATAAGACTAAGTGGACATCGCTAAGTCACCATGTTAACAGTAAGTCTGTAATCAGTAACACACGGATGTTCGCAGTACCTAGCTGTCTGGCAGCTGCGTTAAAACCATCCAATATTCGAAAGACACTTACCTTGCCGTTGTGCTGCATGTAATTCCACAAGACAACCTGCAAACAAAAGTACCACCGACGCTACCTGAAGCATTTTCATCGTGCTTTCGTTTCCTCCTTCCGACGACCTAACGATACAAAGCGTTGTCTTTCCACACAAACCTTTCGTTAGGTTTCACACAAAAATAGTATATTACAGAAGACGGAAACACTTCTGTGGCCTGTTAAAATTCTGACGCAAAATTGAACCAGGAACAAAGAAATCTCTTCGGCACGGAGCACCAAGAAAAGACGGATTTTGTCTTGAAACGGCAGGTCGTCGATAGGGAGATAAACATCTGAGGGAAACTAACCGATAGCCAATCGTCTTGCCGCGTGTAACTTTCTTTTGGTCCGACACACAGCAGCACCAGCCAAGTGTCTTTGATGTAGATACGATCGGTCGTTCCCCTCACAGATGTGCAGCTGTGATGTTCCTGTTTCGGCTTGCCGCGTCCTCTCTGGCTCGGCTGCATGCACGAGCGCATTACTCGACCTGTTCTGCAAGCCGCATGTCTGGGGTAATTACTGGAGGTGAGTTTTCTAGATGCGAGGAAAGTCAGAGATGTTATGTAGTGACGTACAGCACCCGCAGTCGACTGTTGGAGATGGGGCGTCACTGCCTAGCGGGCTTGCGTTCCTCGAGTTCAGAAAACTGTTTCTCTGGACTCGCATGCATGAGCGCTTACGCTTATCTTTTTCGTTTGAAGCGCCCTTAAATTTTTTTTTGGCGAGAGGGGGGGGGAATGAGCCTTACCGGCAGAACTAAATAAAGAAAGACTTACTTGATTGGAACGACTTTGGGAGACTGCATGCTAGTCCATGTGGAAGCACCATTCGTCACGTTACTGCGTCAAGTAGCAAGCAGTCACACACCCCCCCCCCCTTCGCAGTACAAGTGAGTGTGACATCGTTTGCTGCACGGTTGATTATAACTTCGCTGTGTCTGAGGAAACTGGGGTATCCATGGAGATTGGCACCTTTCGGAAACGGAAGTAGTAGTCCACAAACCCATTGCGTGTTAATGAAGTTCGCTAGGCCTGTCTTGGAAACGAAAATATACAGGTGTCAAAGCGGGCATGAGGATGTAATTGTATTCCTGTACGTGGGTGCGCTCATGTGTATGTGAACGTGCACGCGTGGGTGTGTGTGAAGCTTAATGCTAGCAATTCTCTGGAAATGCTGGGAAAAAAAGGGAGAGGTAGACTCTCAGATCGGCATTTGTTTACTAATTGTGTATTCTGTCGTTCCTTGAGGCATTCAAGATGTTTTCGCATTTGTAATGGTTGCCGAGCAATTTCGTTTGCAGCATCAGCTATGTGACGTTCTATGACGCAATTCCCAGCGTCATCGCCCCCATTATAAACAGTCTCAGCTGTTCCGTTGGTGTGTTTCACTGTACAGTGTAGACCACGTGACTCCACTATTACGAGTGAGGTGCAGTGTTCGAATTACTGCACCATTTGATGCAGACAGTCGTCAACAGTTGACCCCAATTAAAACGGATGTTTCTTCTCTTCTCTCACCGACGAAGGTACGGTATGGGATAGAATAATTGAAATTGTTTCTGGCACGGCGAGTTTAGTCAGCACCCTGCAAGGGAAGGTGGGCTAGTCTCGTTAGAGCGATTGAACCACCAGTGGTTGCCGTTGTAGTAAACGTTACCGTAAGGCCTATCTGTGTATTGCTGCGCGAACAACGAAACGTCTACACCAAACTGAGAAAGAGTGTTGGCCCACACACCATAACTAGTTAGAAGCCGAACGTAAAAGGAGGAGATTCCGTACACATACATGTATCATTGTAATTGCATCCCTTTACAATTGAGACTGAATAGCATTTTATTTATTTATTTTATTTATTTACTCATGACATATCACGTGTGGGATTTTTTCCCGCTGCCATCTCTCCCAAGCTTTAGGTGCTTGAAATCCTAGCCAGCTCCTCGCATTCTTGCTAGGTTCCAAATGTCAACATCGGGTTAACCTCGATAATCGAGCAACTTACGCTACAGCCTTCATCTTACCTGTGATCGTCGGACAGCAGCCCAGGGATCAAAGCTGTGTCAGTATCTATAGTCATTAATCATAACTCAAACAATGCCCACCAAAGTTTCAGCGTCCATAAGAAACTAAAGTTGAAAAAACGCGACATATCCCCGGAGGTGCAGCTGGGAGTTTGCCCTGTGGATATACAGGGGCACAACATTACTTGTAAACGTCGATTCTGCGGCGAAGCCGTAACTTTGTAAAACAAGATTCCATCTGCCCGCGCTGGATGAACGTACGTGAATGGACACACTGCCAGGAGCTTCAGTGCTGTCTAACGTAACCGAACCCCACCAGCGTCAAGCGATGCAGCAGTCGTTGTTTTCTACCAGACACTGTTTGGTCACTCTGTGTGTTTGACATGATTTTCTATGCATATGGAAAATGTTTCAAGACAACAAGTTATTGTAACACTGAGACAGGACGCCCAAGGAATAGGTGGAGAGTACCGCAGACCAACCCTCCGATAAGGAATTAAGTTAAGGTGATACATATGATACCAGCCGGTAGCACAGAAGCCTTCAGTTTGTTCTCGAATACTTTGCTACGGTACGATCTTCCTGGTACCGCCTCAGCTTCCAGCAAGTTGCTGTCACGGGTTATTTAGTACATGGTCAACGGTACCTTTCTGAGCCGGTAATTAAGGTAGTCCTCAGTCACCGTGCCGGCCAGATGCCTTCAACACGCGTGTACATAAGGCAAGACTCCTACGCACTGTCTGAACACTAGAGGTGCCTTTCTCTGACCTGTTGCTTGTGAATCGTACGATGCACCCCCACCCCTCCCCGCGCACTCAATCCGCCTCCTGCACAGCCAGCTTTATGGCACTGATCGAAATTTGGTTTTTGCTGTAAGCGAAACTGTATCTAAACTCGGCGCTTACGCTCAGTGTACTTGCGTGTTGCCTTTGATTAAGCCCACATTTTCTGGCAGCGTTGCTGGTCGTCTGCCAGTCTGTGTATTTTGTCTCACTGTTTACTGGGCTGTGTGCGCTTCTATCCAAGCATTCTTAGCAACTCTTTTTTCCCCTCTGGTGTCATTAAAGTACGTGTGTGCGTGCGTGCTTGCTTGGTCGATTGCGCGTACATGTGGCTATGTAAGTGCGTGTGCTTTTTTTGCGAACGCATGTGTGTTTGGGTGCGCGAGAGAGCATGTACATGTATATGTATGTACGTATTTAATACGTAGGTGTCTGTCTGTGTTGCCGTTTTCTAGTAGATGTATTTTGTAAAGTGCACTGTACTGAACATGGTGCGATGAAGTACTTTGATTTTGTGTGATTTTGTGGATTCTACTGTTGTAGATATTATTGGCAAAACGGGTCTAATTAAAAACACTAGGACTCCTGTAGGCACTTCAGTCATCCACGAGAGCCAACAAACACTGAAGAGGCCATTGTTATCAAATTTTTCTGATTTTACAAATTTTTCTGGTGTCCGCTTCCGAGGTCGACGGTTCGCATCCCGGCCGAGTCATAGGTATGACTGAAAACTTGGCAATCTAGTAGCTGCCCTGACAGACGCCTGCCACGACAGGGAACAGTATTAGGACCGGCGTCAGTATAATGTGGCAGCCCGTAAACACCATCCTGATATGCGACAGCAGTCCCACGTATGGCAGCCCATAAACTTTGTCTGAGCAACACCGTCCTGATATGCACATAGTTTGCGGCACACACACACAGGGAAAAACGGCTGCGATGTCGCAAACAGTGGAAGGAAGCTGTACTCCTGCTGTCTTGTGTGTAGCGGAATCTGAGCATTATCTCCCTTGTTTGAGACGGCCTGTGGCAATGCATCTATTCCGTGCTGAGCAGCTCTGCGAGTTTAAAAATTCGTGGACAGAATTTACATGTTGTTTAATTAACTGTAAGCTGCATCACGCTGAGATATGAACGGAATAACAAGAATTATTGGGAACTGTCGATAATTAACCACTAAATACAAAATTAAGTTAAAATAGTTGCAAATAAACTGGGGGAGACAATACAGAGCAGACTGATGGGTTCGAGATACAGTTATGCTCAACAAGGGAGAAAAAGGACCAGGATGAAGAACGAACGAAAACCCAGGATACAGAGAGAGGCTTTGGAGTCTTGATATATCCTGTATCCATAGAGATCAAACGCAGCCAGGGACGCTCAACAAGGGAGAAAATTTCGTGCATGGGAAATTTAAGGAACTTATTATATAGAATATCGGCCGTGACAAGAATAAGTCAGCTATTCAGTTATAACTGTCTTGCATCCGGGGCCAGGTGTCTTTCGACTTAGGTGGATGCCTATAAATATTTTTAAAACAGATAAATGAACTCTTTCAATGGTCTCCTCATTACAGCTCAACCTCCATAATTATAGGTCAAGATGGACTTAATTTGACAGTCAAAAAGTGACAAGAATACTTCACAAAGGCTAACTTTTTTCGATTTTTATAGTTATTATTGATTTCCTGCTGTAGACCTATGAGCTATCCTGCTGGGTTTTCCCTAAATCCACTTTGTCATGAAGAGACTGGGGAAAACAGTAAGTACAGCAGATGGATGGGTCGAGATACGTACAGACACGCTAAACAAGAAAAAGAAGAGGAAGGATCAGAGAGGGGGGGGGGAGAGAGAGAGTATGAGGTATGGGTTTGCCGTTGCAGCCCATCATTAAAGAATTACTAACAGCAGTTAATTATGTGATGCGGTGTAGTGTGATTTTGTGTGATACAAACTGCCAACTGCATCGCCGCAGAGCAAATGCTGTCCGCATTTGAAGTGTAGGAGACATACACAGAACTCAAATGACGTCTATGCACATCTGTGCATCAGCCTGAGACTAGCATCTTAAGTGACTTATCACTCTGATCTTGACTTCCCACCCAGCCCCCACCCCGGACCTGCCTGCGTACCTCGATGTCTCTCACCTTCTCCTGATCTTCCCTTTCAGTCCTCCCTCTATCTCCCCCCACCCTACCTCTCTGGGCTGCCATTCTTATCCTGTCTTTGCACTCTGTGTGTGTACGAGGTGGGGGTGGGGGGTTAGAAGGTCATGTGTTGCCCAAGAATATAAAGTTTACTGGAACTTTTAGCGCACATCCCGTATCAAGGATCACGTGACCACCTTATAAACTCCAGTGAGGTGTAACGAGCAAAAGTTATGGCCGCCATGTCTCTAAATTAAACGACTGCACTCTGAGACGTTTCTAGAAAATATTGCTTATGGAATGTTTTATTCTCCTCGCGCCGACAGTGGCAGTGTGCTCCACTCCCCCTCCCCTCCCCGAAGAGTGCAGTCGGTGTACTTATACGTTATCCCACACTCGTGTTTTGGGCACAGTGGACAGTGCACTGGGAGTGCTTTGTCCGGAAAAATGAATGACGACCCTCTGTCACCACATCTTTTGCAAAACCAAGAACTGAAATACTTTCTTTGTTGTCTACGCTGTACACCCGGTCAGTGCCCAGTGAAAGCAACCAGCGCGTGTTACATCCTGCATGGCCCGCACGTGGCGGAGGCGTCTGTCGTTTCCCCGCGGAAAATCTTTCAGTGAACCACCGGGTGTCTAACACCACCTGCGCCCTCAGTCTTGCTGTGGAATTCTGGTCCTGCAACTGCGCACATTGCCCACAACTTTTTCTACTTAAACTACTTTTTCCCTCTAATAAGTTGTTCACGAAGAGTGGGGTCAGCGGGGGGTGGGGGTCGGAGGGGGAGGATGGAGGGGAGAACGTCTACATATTCAAAAAGCAGGAATCCTGCAAAGTTGCTGCTGCATCGGTATCAGGCCGCTGCTAACGAACGAGACCTCGCCGATGACACGCGATAAGACGCACGCGTTCCATCTGGTCCAAGCTGTCAGGACCGGCGTTCCCCCGCCCACCCCCGTCCCCGGTTTGTTTCCTCGACTGCTTGGTTCCAGCGTCTCTGCGCGGGTCTGAGTCTGCGGGTCTGAGGAAGCATGGCGGAGTTCCTTCCCTACTTTTAGCCCCTAAAGCCTGGTTCACGAACGGGAGATGACCCTAGCGCCGCCTAGCGTCCGACTGTCCGGATGTCTGAAGGGATGATGGGGCGGTGGCTGATGGAGTGGGGAACCTGGTGGCCACTCACCTTCGCGAACGCCCGTAGTAACTGAAGTCCTTTTATCGGCTTACCTGCGTCTGATAATCGTAACAAAACCAGGCACACGGGCGGTGTCAGCAGAAGCCAGTAACTGCCTCGTTCTGGCTACTGACCGATTTAGTTCTGTGCTAGCCAAGCGGAAAGGAGGACCCTAGCGAGGGACTCGTTGAGAGCAGCAGCATTCCTGTCGATAAGGGATGGAGCCAACAGTGGACCTTGTTCTGACCACGAGTACAGCGACGTGCCATGGGTAGGGTGTGAGCGCCGAGAGAGTTACGCTTCATAAACAGTTTATGTTTTCAAAAACTAAAAATACTGCCCAGCCACTTAACACACTGGCTGACGGATACTGTGTCAAGGCACAGGCTTACCGACTGCGATAGTTCTCAATGAAAGCTATTTAAAAAGACCAGTGCGACAAAAGTGTTGGCACCATTCTGCGTCGGAATATTCATCGATCACGTCGGCATGGCGGACAGTTCGAGAGCCCCGGATGCAGCTTCTGACCAGGAGGCTGGGAGGTTGGTACCTTTTTCACTTCTCCACTCTCTGTCTCATTCAAGCCGGACATCCTTCCAAAGACTACGACCAAACGACCGGCCGAAACAGTTGCACGGATATAGAAGCCGCTAGGTAACCAAGGCAATGAAGCGTAGGGTCGTTTCGGATAGCTTCTATTTTAACACGGATAGCTTCTATTTTAACACGGATAGCTTCTATTTTAACACGGATAGCTTCTATTTTAACACGGTGCTATATCTGGCTAAGATCTGCATGAGGAATCACAAGATAGTACCTGAAAAAGAATTTTCTAGAAGCTAGAGATGAGTGGGGAGAAAACTAAACTTGTTGAATTTTTCTGAATTTTTAGACATGCACATTGATATAAAACTCCCATTTTGTTAACTAATCAATGTCATCAGGAAGAGCTCTACTGACAAACACTTTCAGGATCCCGAAAATCTGCCCCTCTCCTCTTCCCTTTTGCACAGTGGTTCACAGTTGCAATATATCCTGCATCCGTCATTTAACCACCCCGAAGAAAAAAAAGGTTTCTTTCAACGCTATTGCACGTCTGGCTACAAAAATAAATATTTTCTCCGCGCCCCTCAGCACTAGGCCTGATATGGTGTGAGCAGAGGGGGGGGGGTAATCCAGACCGCGCAGCCCTTTTCAGACTAGAGAGAGAGAGGGGTTGACACAGCGAGAGAGAGAGAGAGGCTGAAGAGAGAAAACAAAGAAGAAAGAGAAAGACAAAGGGTAAAAAGAAAGATAAACAGAAAAGAGAGATGGAAAGAGGCTGAGAGAAAGAAAGAAGAGAGAGAGAGGAGGAGAGAAAGAGAGGGAGAGAAAGACAGAGAAAAGAAAGGGGGGGGGGGCTAGAAGCTGGCGGTAACGATCACGAGAGGAGAAAGGTTCGCAGATAATATTACCTGGCTAGCGTCTGGTGTTTGGCCACCGACTAGCATTGAGTTCACCGCATGGGTACCATCACTGGGCAGCCGTCATTTTTCTCTAAAGTAAACTATAAGGACGATGAAGACTGGCTGATGGACAGAGCAAGGAAAGGGCGTAACATTAATTATTCTTTCGAACGAGGCGCGGCAGATTATTTAATGCAGGGCTTAAACGACTCGACCAAGATTAAGGCAGTCAAAACGACTCGTCATCTTGAAGACTGTCAAAGAAAGACTAATTCCAACCACGTGCATTAAAGATTTTGATTAAGTTTGTTCAATTTCTCTCCCATCAAGATGTTCCTTCTCGAGACTTTAGGGGAAATAAGTTTGTCAAGAATCTCCAGTCAAGTGGAAAAAAATTGACAAATTTTGTTTCGCGTCAAAGGGCTGGACAATGTTCTTAAAACTGCTTTCATTAGAACGGTGTGTACGGCTCGCTTTGCGGAATTATGCAACTCGAGGGAGCCGTATGCAAGGAGTCGCAAACAGCTGATTGAATCGAATACATTACAGACTTGGTCTAATTTCGCAAAGAATTTCCCTCCAAAAAAAGTCCTCTTCACGACTTTTAGCGGAACTATATGTGAGTAAATTATTTTCCTCCTACTTTTGTTCAGGATTTCTCATGGTATCTTAGGTATACATTTCTATACAGCACAAGGACCTTGTGTAAATTATCTCCCTTCTTCCAGCAGGTAAAAATAAAACGCGCCCGCCCGCCTCCATCCCCCCCGCGCGCGACATACACAGTCACACACACACACATGCGGCCCGCAGATGGTTAGGAAACTGTGAAGTGGCCCGCTGTTCCAAACAAGGTGTCCCACCCCTGTATTAGGTGGTATGCGTAATTAAAAAATAAACTGATAGGATTATAGTTCGTTAGCACCATGCAGATCATAGTTACCTTTGACGCCGTTAGACCAAGAATCTGCGACTGCGAGGAAGCACCTCGCTACCTAGCGTGACTAGCGCTCCTCGCGTGTGCGAAAATTCGCCTCAGAAGCTCGCGCAGTGAAGCGAGCGGGATGTGCAACTTGTTGAGGGGTGAGCGCGCGCAGTCGGGACAGCGCCAGCGGCGGAGGCGTATGAGCTGCTCGCCCCTTCGTTCCCCCCCCCCCCCGAGCTATAGAAGTGTTCTGACATCGTAAATAACTTGTCTCGAAATCTAAACTTCAGAAGACTGAGGATGGGTGGAATACGTAAACATTTATCAGCTGCGTACGTGCACGTGCAGTTATGGCTCTCTTTCATAATAGTAAACATTTGATGTCTGTTCATACACGCCCCAGTTTCAAAGAATCCTCTGTGCTTACGCTTTAGGACATTCGTACCTTTTGTTTTAAGGGCATTTTAAAAACATTTGGTATGACCCACGCACGCCAGCGCTGATTTAAGGATACATGAAAGGTTTCTTTGACTGAAGACTAATGTAATGAGTTATATTCGATAATGTACTAGGACTGTGCAGTACTTCTGAAGAACAATATGGAGTCGGTAGAGGGTGAGGGGTAGCAAGGAATTTACGTTTTTTAAATTTTGTATTGTTTTCTCCTGAAGAAAGATAATAGCGGGGATATGTTTGCAAAGAAAATAAACCTTTTGCTTTGGAAATAAGCTGTAAAGGTTTACGGTGGGGCAGGATTTGATTAATATGGAGGGATCTCAAAGAATAATTTATTATGTGCACAAGCGAATAGCCACGTATATTTGAGCATGTATAATATCCACAGTTCCTTTGGACGGTCCCCCAGGCGGAGTGAGAATGAAGTCAAAGTGGCGTCTGACCTCGAGAAGGGGACATCACCCCAACAGACCAAGGATGGTCAGCGTAGACCTGCTTGCAGCAAGTGCAGCTGCTGCAGCTGCAGTAAGGCGGTGGTGGCGGCGGCGGTGGGAATGATGTTTACGGTGTACGTGCTGGCCATGGGACTGGGGCTGGGCCTTGGTCTCCCTTCTGACGTCACGTCCGCAGCTGTGGGCGATAACTCCTCTCGGCGAGCCATCGGAGCTGTAGCCGCTGACCACACGGCGTGCTCTGAGGTTGGACGGTAAGTGAACTGTGAACTCCGCACTCCAAGTTTCGACGGTAAGTAAACAATAAAGGTTATAATGAAAGCTTGGACGGTAAGTGAACTGTGAACTCCACACTCCAAGCTTCGACAGTAAGTAAACAATAAAGGTTATAATGAAAGCTTGGACGGTACGTGAGCTGTGAACTCCACACTCCAAGCTTCGACGGTAAGTAAACAATAAAGGTTATAATGAAAGCTTGGACGGTAAGTGAACTGTGAACTCCACACTCCAAGCTCCGACGGTAAGTAAACAATAAAGGTTATAATGAAAGCTTGGACGGTAAGTGAACAATGAATGCGACACCCAGAGGTCCCGCGGAATGGGCAACACGATACCCCGACTTTGGCGGTAAGTGAACAATGAACACTTCAAAATGCGGCAATAACGAAACCATGGGCACAGCACTAAAGTTTTGGGTGGTGCATGAGACATGAATATGACACTCCGAGGTACGGCAGTAAGTGAACAAAGAACACGAAACTCCGAGATTCGGCGGCAAGTGAACTGCCGACAGTGCGTGCTCTAGGATACGGCGGCAAGTGAGCAACGAACGAGGTGGACTCAGATAATTGTCGATAAATGAACATGTGCTCCCAGACTAAATGGCAGGTGTCCACTTCTCCAAGCGATCTCGGAGGCTGGATCGAAGGTGAAAGTGGAATAGGACTGTTAGCCGGAAAATAAACACCCGTATTGAGTTTTGTGCTGACTAGACACTGACCAAAATGAACTAATCTTTCAGTTTTACTGAGATGTACTTTTTATCTGCCACTATCCGACAGGGACTTTCTTGCCGCTGGTGGGTCTGCAGTGGACGCAGCGATTGCCACACTGCTGTGCGTAGGCGTGCGACAGCCGCACAGCATGGGCATTGGAGGAGGTAATGCCAGAGATATCAAGTTTTGGACATTCCATACATCAGCCCGAAACAGACGCCCCTGCGAGTCAAAACAGATCCCATGTGCTGGTAGAATTTTTTTAAGAGAAAAAGACACGTACATATTCGGAGTATGCCACACCAACCTTTTCTAGGGTCCAGCAAGAATGTGCGCGCCTTTAACTGCTTGGTGATGCGTCGCTTGCTGGGACCTTGTGTGTCCTGTAGCTCTGTTTTGGGTTGATTTCACTGATTCGGAAGACGACTGTATAGGTCTATGGGCTATGCTCGTTACATTTGCAGACTGTCTCAACGACAAATCATTTGCTGCTTCCTCGTGTGTTCCGTATAATATTTACTGAAACTGAAAATGTGAGGTGAATGCTTTACTGCCAATCCGTCAGGATCATCGACTCTGAAATTGAAAAAAAAAAGAGAAAAGCTTTAAGAAATCTGCGCCCGCTGTGCGCCTTGACGAGAGCGGAATACCGAGGAATATTTCATGTTTCAGGCGTATTTCTGGCTGTTTACCGGAAGAGCCCTCGAGCTGTTGACATGTTCGACGGTCGGGAAGTGGCGCCATTGGCGGGGACGTACGAGAGCTACTTGAACAAATCCTTGTCCGAAGGTGGGTGGAAGGGGGATCCCTTCGATGTTTGTTGACGCCCTTGGATCCCTGTTTAAGATGCTACTGCGCATGCGCTAGTTGCGTTTGGGTTCCCGTCTTTGGTCATTGCGGGATTTATCTCACCAAATGAAGGCTTACTTCCCGCAATACTCTCTTTCCCCACACCTCTCCTCCACCCCACCCCACCACCCTCCCCAATTTGGGTGGCTTGCATGCTGGTGCCTTTTACCATATTCTTTATGTGGCATGTTTTGCGGTGTGTCCCAGGTATTCTTTTGACTTCCAGTTTTGTCGCTCCCCAACATTTTACACATTGATCTAATAGCAACAGCATCCCATGGAAACTTTCTGATAGTGCGCCATTTTGTGCACAAAAAAACCCACCGTTCAAATGGCTAGGCGACACAGTATTTTAAAGCAGGGAACTTCTTTATTCAAAACCCTACCGTAGATTAAAAACAAACAAAAAAAAACAACAACAAAAAACAGATCATGGATAGAAAATTCAAAAAGACCCTGTACCTCTTTATCTTAACCAAGCCCCGTATGCATGTAAACTGTACTCAGTTTACACCAGAATAACCACTATTCGGGATTTTGTCCAGCTATAAGAAAGGAATAGCTATTCCTTTATATAGCTGGACAAAATTGGGTATGCGAAGGCACAAAGAGGGAAACTATTCACGGGGCTCCCGAGTCAGTTTTTGTTGAGTACTGTACTCCTTCCTTGGGATTTTAAAGGGTAAGCTTACCCCACTGTGACATTCTTCAACACAAGCATCTTGCTTGTGGCTGGTTTAATTTTCATGCTTTTCAAGGGCTGACTTTTGAAAATTAACTGAACCAGCAACGAACTTGTTGCGAGACATTACACCATTTTCAAACATGAATCAGCTGAACTCTGATTCCAGCTTTCTTGAAAACGGTCAACGTGATTAACAAACGGTTTCTTTGGTGCTGAAACCAGTTGTCCGGCTTTAAGTTCTACAGCAACATTTGCAATAACAAGAAAAGGTCAGCGGGGCACCTATAAAAATGTTTTCAGCTTCGGTTGGTTAACTGTTTTGACCAGTGGCCTCGCGTTGCACTGACTCAGACAACACTAAATGTTCCAGTGTGGCGGACCTGTGTTGATCTTGGTAACGCCCAGTCAGAGCACTTGTGTTCAACAGGTGCAGCCAGCGATTTCTTTTTGCAGCGCACGCAAAATATACTTCATCTTTTGTGACTGGCGACCTGGGACGACCAAATAACGTATTAGCGAATAACGAGGGAAGGATAAGCCATTCACTTTTCGTGCATGGGAAATTCAAGCAGTTTATTCTAAAATATCCGCCATGACAGGAACAAGTCACCTATTCTGTGTTCTTGCATGCGAGGCCAGCAGTTTGAGTGCTCAA
>SMGT01006397.1:276593-288888 GCA_004794575.1 Lanistes nyassanus
TGGACACAGGTGGTTTGGCTATAGGGGTACCGGGGGAGATGATGGCGTACTGGCAGGCTCATCAAAAGTACGGAAGAATACCCTGGAAGGATCTGTTCTGGCCGGCTATCAAGATGGCATCCGGCGGTCATCCGCTCTCACGGGCAACAGCGAGTGCCCTTTCTTCTCTCAAAGACAAGCTCCCTGGCTTTCCCGCGCTGTGGTAAACTGCTTCAAGGTTTTTTGCTCTAGGAGGGGTTGGGGTGGGACTGGTACGGGGACGGCGCATGGGTGGTGAGGACAGTAGGGGTAGCGTACAGCTAGGGCTGGTTTTATGACCACTACGGACAGTCGCATCCACTCTATAGAGTCAAAGGCGCTGAAAAGGATGTCAGGAATACAAGAAGCATATAGGCTATTAAATACTTCTTTTCCAACAAGCAGAATAAACTATATAATTTTTAAAGGAACTGCCTTTTATTTCGGTATATATATATTATCTTAACGCCGACAGACTTTTTTTTGTTTTAAAGCGGGCATCACAACTTACACTCCAGGGTAAGAGCGTTTGCTGTGGTAAAGGGAAACAGTCGACTAATTCGGAAAGAATGGTTATATTATCGTTATTAAAACACACTTTGTAATGCCAAAAGAAAGATTTTACTGGTTGGAGGCAGATGGATTTCTGAAACAGTTTTTTGGCCATCAGAAAAAAGTGCCAGTAAGTCAGCAGCGCCCTGGCGTCCTCGAACTCGAAGTGGTTCTGATGATATGATAGTCGGCGATGGTCATGTGACTTTAGTTTCATGAATGTTGCCCACTGCCTTGACCTAATTTGATGAACAGACTCGCTGTGAACAAGTTTGTTTTCACGTTTAGCGCGCTGGGAAGCGCTTCACGCAGTGAAAGCGCATGGGCGCAGGCTTGAAATGTATTTTTTTAAAAAAGGTTTCTTCCTTTCGGGAAGATCCACAAGAAAAATTATTGCAAAGTTCTTCTCATTACAAAAGTTAAATTATATACTAATCAGCTCAGCCTCGTCAGCTGGTAGATAAAACGTTTCATTATGCTGAGTGTTTGCTGCTGTTTTACGTCTTCCTATTTTCATTTCTCTCCAATGTACAGGTTTTTCAAGTAAATCGATAGATTCTAGTGAGCCAGACTTTTGTATAATTGAACGCTTGTTTTTATTTGAAACCCTAAAAATAGCAAATCCGTGAAAGACTGTGAATGAATGGTGTCGGAGAAGGAGCATTGGAAAGCTATTAAGGCACAACCTCATGGATGTGACTTCTCGATGATGTCTGTTGCAGCAAAATATTCTGCAAGGCGGATGGCAAGACACCCAAGGAAGAAGGGGAGCTAGTGTACATGCCGGCACTGGCCAGAACCCTAGAAGGCTTTGCCTATCAAGGTCCTAACTATCTTTATGGGGTTAACTCACCGGCGGCGACTGATCTGATAAGGGACATCACCGCAGCGGGTAAGGGACAGCACAACAGAATGGGGCCTCAGTGTTTCGGTTTTGCCTCAGCGTTTCAGTCAAGAAAAGGCCTTAGGGATGGGCGTGCAGTTCTGTTTGTATGCACACATATAGCGACCCATGCACTCTGACACACGCACAGACCTACGCACGTAACGTGTGTCTGTCAGTCTGCTTGTCTTCCTGTGACTATATTAATATTATTATTAATAGTAATGTTGATAATGTTTTGCTGATTTTTGTGTACGACATTTAGCCTTTATTAACAATAGCATTTAACAAAGAGAACTGTGACCCTGTGTGTGCGTGCATGCGTGCGTGCGTGTTTGGGGTGTGCATGCGTGCGTGCCTGTACGTGTGTGATTTGACCAATCATGAACAGGAGGTTTGTTGAAGCGGGAGGACTTGGAGAGTTACCGTGTGGTCACAGCGCCCCCTGTGATAATTAAGCTAGGGGAGCTCACTCTTTACACCATGACGGCACCTAGCGGTGGGCCTGTACTGAGTCTTGCTCTCAAGATGATGAGCAGTAAGTTAAGTATAACCCATTTTATCTGTTAACACGTACACATCTCGCGCATCTTTGTTCGTTTTTTTAAAGTCACATTTACTGTAAGGTTTTTTTATGGTCGTCCCCAGACTTAGGTATGACACCAGCAGACATAACCAGCACAGAACGCCTTGGTGCTGTGCTGCACAAAATGGTGGAAACTTTCAAGTTTGCCTATGCTGATCGCCTACTGCTTGCAGACCCGGCTTTTTCTAATATATCTAGTGTAAGTTTCCTTCTAGATTTCTGTTTGTGTGTTTCCATTATAGAGAAAAGAAGTAAATTTTGGTATTTAAAAGGTCGAGGATTTTGTGATAGGAATGGCGACCGTGTATGTGCATGTCCTTTTTCCGATTATCTTTTTTAGTTGTACCCTGGTCAGGGGACGAGGACTGATACTCAGTGATACTCAACGGAAACTGGTTTGTGTCCAGCTGTTACAGAAAATGACGTCACCCGAGCACGCTGAGCGCTTGAGTCAGGCCATTGATGGTCGGCGCACGTATGAACCTGAGCACTACACCAACCTCAGTGCTGCCCCTTGCCGAGAACTGGGCACCACCCACATCTCGATCATCGGACCGGATGGCGACGCCGTGTCAGCTACAAGCTCCATCAACATGCAGTGAGTGTGTCAGTGCCTGAGCCTGTGAGTTCCAGCTGAGTATCAGCGTGAGTGCGTGAGCAGTTACGAATACAACTAAGAATGAATGCGCAAGAGACCCCGTCCCCCCTTCCCCCCACACACACACCACCGTACCTACGCGCATAAAACGTATAAAAATACACCACACACAACGAAATTCTTCGCGTGTGCCTGTTATGTCTCATGCTGTGGGTATTGCAGCTTTGGTTCTAGGGTGTTATCTGAATCAACTGGCATCATCCTGAACAACCACATGAACGACTTTTCAACACCGGAGGCTCGTATGACGGATGTTCTTACGGTACAGATGTCTTTTCTCGTGTCAGACAATAGAGGCCGTTTTCACGCTGCCGCACCTTTTCTATACACCTGCCACTGTTCACTTGTTGTCAGTACTGTTTGCCAGGATACGAAAAATCTCACCATTTCCCGTAGGTTGGCAGAAATACTGGCCCACAACAAAATAACATGGCATGAAACTATATGTAGACCATGAATATTTATGTGCCAGTTGGTGCCAGTGTAATGTATAAATGTGTGTCATTATGAATACTGTATACAAGACAATTCTCATGAATTCTGTATTTTTATATTTTAAACTATAGAATCCATTGCAGTGCCAAGATCGTACAGATTTTGGTTGTCTTTGTTTTATCTGTTTCCAGCCGAATTCCATACTGCCCGGAAAGCGCCCTCTGTCTTCCATGGCGCCTGCAATTATTGTTGACAAGGACGGCAACCCACGATTAGTGCTGGGCAGCGCAGGTGGCGCTCGCATCACGACATCAAATGCTCAGGTAGACTTTGATCTCTACTCCTGTTCTTACCACGTTTGAAGCAGTATAGCTCATTATATGACTAGGTTCGCTTAGGACATCTTCAATAATTTTGCTTAAATGTGGGGCAAAAATGTGACAACACCGGGAGTGAAATGACATTATTGACCAGATATTAAAAGCTCAGTCTGCTTTCAGCTGAAAGTTCTGCTGAAGACAAATCTTCATAACCATCCAGCCACTTAACATTTAAAAAAAAACTTTTCGTGCACCTAAAACTTCCGAGATAAATGATCCACATACTTTCATGATTCATGCATGCGTTCACAGGCACGCACATCCCTCCCCTGCCACACACACACACACACAGGACTTAAGTGCTGACTGATTGGGTTCATGCAGGCTGTCGCTCGGATTTTGTGGCTGAAACAACCTTTGCAAGACGCCATCAACGAGAAGCGTGTTCATCATCAACTGTTTCCTAACACGCTAATTTGGGAAGAGGGCTTTCCCCCGGTATGTGAGTCGACCATTAACTATACACTCAACACTGCACGGTGAACATTTTAATGCACACCCTTATATAACCCATTACTTAAGGCGACGTTTGTAAGCTTGCATTATTAAAGTAACCCGCCTGCCCACACCATTTACAGAAACTATTGCAGGTACTTAAAGGCCTGCCGGAAAAGACGTTAGTGTGCGTCAGCTTATTGTAGCCAAGTCTAATAACGATGGATTCAGCATTCGGACAAATTATCTTATAGGGCTTGACGTTCTAACTGCTTATTTCAGTCCCTGAAACCATTTTCATGGATAACAAAAGAAACTGAGCCAAGGTATAAGGCACGACGATAAAATCAACGTTTCGTAGATTTTCCTGACTGCGCGTCTTAAGGCCTTTCTTAGCTGAATGATTTTTTTGTCGCCAAATCTGGCCAGGTGGGGCACAGATGCATTTGTTTCAAAAACGGCTTCAACCGTACCATGCCTGTCTCCTCTGCGCAGGAACTAGTGAAGGAACTGCAGAAGTATGGCCACGTGACCAAGCCCCGGCCCACCTACATGAGCGTTGTGCAGGCCGCAGCTCGCGAACCGGATACAGGGGAAATAACTGCCTTTTCAGACCCGCGGAAACACGAGGAAGCCCGTCTGCTGTTCCAGGATGAAATGAAAACCTCGTCCTGAGGTCAGTGATGGCCGCTCGGTTGTCGTTCGTATCCCTGGTCTCGAGAGGCGCGGTTTGACTGTTGTATGGATATATGTTTATACAAGTGTTTATTCAAGTGTTTATACAAGTGTTTATTCAAGTGTTTATTCAAGTGTTTTTACAAGTGTTTATTCAAGGCTTTATGAAGTGGGGACCGGCATGTCTTTGCTTTGACGTTCACTGGCCATTTTTCTTTCGCCTTTCATATCATCGAGAAGGAAGAATTAAAATTAAAAAGATAAGAGCCACCAGCCGTAGGCGCAGTACCTGAAAGTGTTATTAATTACCCAGACACTTCATCAAATGTTTGTTGAGCCTTTCCTGTCTTCTGCAGCAACAGCAAGTCGAACTGCAGCAGAATATGATTGACATATCAAACTTCGAGGAATACTTGGGTTTTCGGTTAAATAAAGCCTTAAGCTATGTTTAAATTGTTCTGCAATCAGGTCTCTTGACTGGACATGTGGAAAATCTACAAATGTTTCGGTTTGTTTCAAAATGCTTGACTTTTAACAAAATATTGAAATGTTTTCAACCACCAGCCTACCACGAAAAGCGTTGAATGTTTATATTTCTTTACAGCGTGTGCATGAAATATGTGCCTTAAGTTTCTTGTGGAGCAGGGTCATATTCTTTCCTTCTTTGGAAAGAAATGTCAGGTGCGTGTGCACCTTTAATTTGTGCAGCTACTTTGTTAAGCAATGGAGATGGCAATGTCCATTGTATTACTATTTTCTTCCTGTTCGTGTATCTAAGTCTTTGCAAACTGGAAGTATAGAGCAAGATTATTTTTGAAGACAACTAAAGCACAGTGTACGCCTGAACGTCTTTTATTAATTGTTTTGATCGCTCATAATGCATGTGATTCGCTATGAATTTCAATTACGTCACAATAAAGTTTGTGTAAAAAAAATGAGTATCGGCGAGTGTTCTGTCATCAGAGCAGGATTATTTCCATTCAGTGTGCACTACACTGCTTTAACTCGTACATGCAATTTGCAACAAATTGTCACAGACAAGTAAGTCAAAACAAAATTACCTGTAAACAGTTCCTTATACGGTGTACAGGATTTATGTGTCGGGGCTGCGGTGGTGGGGTACATTACTTTAGCACCTTGAACACTTATGGATTGCTTCCTTGTTCCCTTTTCATCTATTTTAGGAATTCCCCAATGACACAAATGACTTGCTATTGCACTTCTTCATAAAAACATCAGCTGGTAACGTTTCTCCCCCTTTTTAAAAGGACCGCCGCTTCCGAGGCGGGAGGTCGGTGGTTCGTATCCCGCCCGAGGCATGCATAAGACTTAAAAATTGGCAATCTAGTACCTGTCCTGCCAGACGCTTGGCATTATAGGGAACAGTACTAGGACTGGTTGGCCCGGTGTCAGTATAATGTGACTGGGTGGGACTGAGGCCCGTGTTGCGCCAGCAGTCCCACGTGTGGCAGCACGTAAACTTTGTCTAAGCAACACCGTCCTTTGGCAGACATTGATGGCGCCTCTTGCCATCCCAGTCCCTGTTCTGCGGTCTGATCATCCAAATCCACGAGCGTAGACTCCATGCCTGTTCACACTCCTGCCATTTCTCCCACGGAGGCAATGCATGTGTTTACTAGGTTTTTTTTCAGGGCCATCTTGCAAGTGTTGGCGTTCACAGTATGCACTCCCTGCTGTAAGACAGGGTTTAATAAAAACATTTTTATTTCTGAACGTCTAGTTGCAGACTAGGTTCATATCAGGACGGTGTTGCTTGAGACAAGCTAGCGTGCTACCACACTGGGACTGCTGTCACAACACAGGCTTCAGTCCCACCCAGCCACATTACTGTATCCTGACCAACCAGTCCTAGTACTGTTACCTACAGTGCCAGGCGTCTGGTAGGGCACCTACTAGAGTGTCTTAGGTATGACTCGGCCGGGGTGCGAACCACCGACCTCCTGTCTCGGAGGGGGACTAGACCACTGAGAGGGTTCTGTTATAAAACAACCCTCTGTGTGTCTGTGTGTGTGTTCACTAGTTCTTTCCGGAAATTCCGTGTTTACATTGTTAAATATTTCTGTCCGCACATTTTTACCTAGCCAGTCTTTACACGTCACTGCAATGCTTACGTGTACGCGGCTGGGTAGTTCATTCAGGACGTGGCTGCTTGTGACAGCGCTCAGTAAGGCTTTGAAGTTAAGTATAGATCTCCGCCATTGACAGGACTTCACCTGCGGTGTTGCCAGCTTCCGGTTGTGTCTGGCGAATCATCTGTAAGCAACGCGCGAGTCGCAGGCGGCAGCCGGCCGTGTGGGAACCGTTCGCAACGGAATTTTGTGCGTCAACTCTTGTAGATAACACCATCAGGCTGCCTGGGCCAGACAACTTTTCTGAGAAGAGTTTTTTTGCAGAAGAATCTGCATTAGATGTATGACGTGTGCATGTGAAAAAAAACCCCACGACCTGAAAGGTAGTCATACGACCAACATCACCATCGCAATCTGTACGTTGTCCTGCAGTTTGTCTGACCTATCTGAACTGCATGATGATCGATCTAATCAAAGCAGTGCCACGCGGACCGTTCAGCACACCTGCCGCATTCCCCCCACCCCACCCCCACAGCAGATGAAGCCACTTTGCGCATGCGCATCAAACATTCCACCCAGGACCCGCTCTTCGCTGCATTGCCAGAGTCCGTGCCTATCCCGCTGCCCGGCTCTTTGACAGCCGACAGTCTTCGCAGACCGTTTCTTCCCTTCTCGAATTTCTTCTTGTTATTGTTTCTGTGATTGTTTGACGGTCGTTCTGTTTGCTACAGCGTTCAGCAGCCGACACGAGCAGCGAAAACGTGCGAACCTCCTGAAAATACTCCTGAAGAACAGCAGACCCCCCAAAAAATTGGACGGAATTGATTAAACAGAACATCTCCATCTTGAAAGCACAAAGTTGTGGCAGTAAATGGCACATGCAGACGAGATGCAGCTCAGTCACCCGGAACATTTATTTAAAAGCGCTCCACAGACACGGTAACCTCTTGGCAAAACCTTCATCCTGTTTTTTGTCGGGATTTTAAGAGAAGTGCTTGTAGTGGACATACCGCTAAGTGTTTATGCAGGTATTCCAGTCGGCAACGTTGACAGATTCCTTGTTAATGCGCTACATGCTACATGCTACATGCAAGTAAGAGCCTTTGTCTTGCCTTTGTCTACCCCGTCTTCGTGGAGGTGCCGATGATTTTGGTTAAATGATCATTTAACATTTTGTGGATTTTTTTCGAGAGAAACGTTTCACCGTTACAGGCACCCAAACGAAACACGAATCGTTTCTTATCTGATCGGGGTCTAAGAACATGAAGATTGTGGTATTGGGATGTCATCGCATTCTTCGTCAACTGCTGACGTGTTGTTTCACGCTCCATGACTGTTTTCTTGACAGCCTTTGCAGATGGTGTCCCCCGGCCATACTTATTTTCGATATGAAATCCCTCGCTACTCCTCATTCTTTGACTTCAATCCAAAATGGTAAAAATTCATTTTGCTAAGTAGAGATATTTCCTTTTCTTTTCTGCTGGATATGTTCTGTAGGCATACTCTTACTATAGCCTTGTGTGTGGGTGCTTATGCTCGTGCATATGTGTGTATGTATGTGTGCGTATGTGAGAGGAAGAAGTGAGTAAGAGAGATACAGGATGGTCCTATACTTTACTTCTGCTATTTTATTAACCTACAAAACATTTTCCTCTAAATGAGTCAAGATCACTGCATGTGGTGCAAGATACGGTGAATTATAGAAAAAAAACCCCACGAGCTACTAAACAATACAAAAAATTAACGAAATTCTGCTTTAATATTGTAGCAATGCATGCAAAGATTTAAGGATTTTTTTCTGTTATACTGTACCTATGGATGCGTGGATCTAAGGAAATATTTCTTTAATACTGTAACCGTGCATACGGAAATTTTTCTGTAATACTGTGCCGATCCATGCAATGATTTTAAGGATTTTTTGGATACTGTACCCATGCAGACGAAGATTTAAGGAAAATTTTCTTTAATAATGTGCCCAAGCATGCGAAGATTTAAGAAAATGTTTCTTTAATACTGTACCAATGCATGAGAAAGATTTAAGGAAATTTTCCTTCAATAGTATCCCCATGCATGCGAAATACTTAAAGAAATGTTCTTTAATACTGTACCAAATGTTGTTTCTGCAGCAGACTGAAAATGCGCCGTCGGGGGCACCAGCAACAGGAGCAACAACAAAGATACATGTGACAATAAGAGGAACAACAGAAGAGAAGTATGCTGTCGTTTAAAAATAAAATAAAACATCTGCAGCTGCATGGGGATGTAATGAATGGATTTGTTTATGAGCAGTGCGCGATGTCATTCCTCTAGCTTTCCTCGGCATCTTTAACGAATGTGCATTGATCTTCCTGGAACACCTGCCGACCGGCCTGTGTGTCAGAGCAACGGAGCGGAATAGTCAGTACCAGGAATGTCGTGTTTGAGGCTGCATCCCTGCTAGCTACGCCTGAATTGAAAGAGTCAGGACTGGATATATCTGATGTTTACTGGCTGCGACTTGACCTCGGAACACAGGATGTAACCGTTGTTCACGGGGTGCAACGCGAAGTCAGAAGACAGGATGAAACTGCATTTAGTTAGCTGTGACGGTGTGGGATATGCCGGACGTGGTGCATCACTATTTATTTAAAGCAGTTATACAGTTAGCCACCATTCGTGTACTTCGACAGAAAATAATGAAAAACGATAACAGAAAAATAGAAAGATAGTTTCGGAGTAAACGCGCGTGTTTGTGCCTTTTTTGCGCGCGATCTTGCAATCTGCATGTCCACAGCCTACTGCTCTTTCGTCAACAAGTTCAGGTAGAAAGCAAATAATTTAAATAAGTCAGGAAACAGGCTAGTCGCCAGCTGACATGCTTGAGCCATTGTGATGTTTTGGACATGTGAGAGGCCCCGCACAGAAAGCATTCGCACATCTCTGAGCTCATACGCTGGTTCCACAGAAAGCCGTTGGACATCTTGGAGCTGACGTGCTGCATGTCCTGTAGGGGGCAGTCAGACATCTTGGAGCTGACGTGCTGCATATGCTGCAGAGGACCGACATAGAGAGCAGTTGGACATCTTGGAGCTGACGTGTTGGATGTGCTGCCGAGGGCCCACACGGAGAGCAGCTGGACAGCTATGAGGTGAGCAGCGCATCACTCGACAGGGCGAGCCGTTATCCTCCCTCGGCGACAAAATGGAGCGGCCGGAGGGCGGCAGCATCCCACGCAACATGTCCATCGCTCACAGCAAGCTGTCGCTGGCGCCAGGACGCAGCAGCAGCAACCGCGTGATCATCAACGTGGGCGGAGTGCGTTACGAGACGTTCCGCTCCACGCTGAAGTCCATCCCGGACACGCGCCTGTCGTGGCTGACGGAGGCCCAGAGCCACAACCCGGACTACGACCCGGTCACAGGCGAGTTCTTCTTCGACCGCCACCCGGGCGTCTTCAACATGATCCTCAACTACTACCGCACGGGCAAGCTGCACGCGCCGGCCGACGTCTGCGGCCCGCTGTTCGAGGAGGAGCTGGCCTTCTGGGGCATCGACGAGAAGCAGATCGAACCGTGCTGCTGGTCCGGCTACAGCGCCCACCGCGACGCACAGCAGACGCTGGCCGAACTGGAGAGCGACCACGGGTCGGACGACAGCGAGGATGACGGCGATGGAGACGAGGAGATTGCGCGCCGCTTCGGCATCGTGGAGGAGGCGCGGGAGGAGAAGCACTGCTTCCAACGGTGGCAGCCGCGGGTTTGGCACCTGTTGGAAGACCCCAGCTCCTCGCTGGGGGCCAAGGTGAGTCTGCCAGGATGGGGTCAGCAGGTACAGTGTTGGGGTCAGCGTGTTGTCTTGTGCCCACAGTTTTGTTTTTCTTTCTCTGTGTGTGGGAGTATGTGTGTATGTGTTTGTCTGTGTGTGTGTGTTTGTGTGTGTGTGTCTGTGTGTGTGTGTCTGTGTTTGTCGTGTCTGTGTGTGTCTGTGTGTGTATTTGTGTGTGTGTGTGTTAGGGGGAGAGAGGAAGAGAGATAGTGTGTGTGTGTGTGTGTATTAGGGGGAGAGAGGGAGAGAGATCCTGCGCTGTGTGTGTGTTTGTTTGTCGCCTGTGTGTGTATGTGTGTGTATGTGTGTGTATTTGTGTGCGTGTGTTCTGGTAGATAGCCATCACGACAACAAACAATAAGTCGAAGGTACGTGCATTCTCGACTCCTTCATTCCTCTTAATTATAAAATATCATCGTTCACTTGCAGCCTGCCTGTCTGCCTACCTGCCTAACTGACTGACTGATCGGTCACTCGGTCGGTTGGTGGGTTGGGAAGGGGAAACACACACACACACACACACACACACACACACACACACACACACACACACACACACACACACACACACACACACACACACACACACACACAGAGCAGTGTGCAAATGCCCAGTTGCCTGTTTCAGGTCATTTCCATTGTCTCCGTCATCTTTGTCCTGGTCTTCATCGCCATCTTCGTGGCTGAGTCGCACATCCAGTTCCGAGACCTGCGGCCCGGCGTCAACGTGACGCTGGCCGAGCACCTCAACGTGCGGGAGCTGCAGGAGGCCACGGAACCCAAGGTCTGGCTGAAGGCGCTCGAGTACGCATGCGTGACCTACTTCACGCTGGAACTGCTGCTGCGCATCATCTTCTGCCCGGACAAGGCTGCGCTGTGCCGGCACGTGCTGACCTGGGTTGACCTCCTGTCCATACTGCCCACCTTCCTGCAGCTGATTCTCGCAGCCGCCACTTCCACCTCGCAGGACGGGCTGTACGTCATCAGCTCTCTGCGCATGATCCGCATCTTCAGGATCCTGCGCCTGACGCGCTACTTCTCGGGCCTGAAGATCCTGGGCCACACGCTGCGGGCCAGCGCCAAAGAGTTGATGCTGCTGATCATGGTGCTTGGCATCGGTGTCCTTGTCTTCGCCAGCTTCATCTTCTACTTCGAGCAGCTGGACGAGGACCCAAAGAACGACTTCAAGAACATCCCCATCGGGTTCTGGTGGGCTGTGGTCACCATGACGACCCTGGGATACGGCGACATCTACCCAAGGACGGCGTTCGGGTACATGGTGGGCGCCATCTGCGCGCTGTGCGGGCTGCTGATGCTGGCGCTACCTGTGCCGGTGATCGTTAACAACTTCACGCTGTACTATTCGCACGCGCAGGCCAAGATGCGGTTGCCCCAGAAGAAGAAGAACGTGCTAGTGGGGGCTGCAGATGCCCTCAAGACGTCGGACGTGCAAGCAGACGGCAGACTGGACGCTTCCAACGTGCTGGCAGCAGGCAGCGTCTCTGTGAGCGGAAGCACGCGCTCGGTTAGCTCCCTTAGTGATCACAAAGTGACCACAGGGCGGCGAGGCAGTGGCGACAGCTCAGGCGATAGCATCGACTCCGGATTTAAAACAGGTAAGTAATCTCCTGAAAGTTGCGCTTCGAAAACAGACAACACATCTGTGTCAAAGGCAAATAAATTAAATAGCATCTCCACAGTGAGACACTGAGGGAGGGATGGGAAACGCCCTCACAGTCTCCACAGTAAAACACTGAGGGAGGGATAGGAAACGCTCTC
>SMGT01006397.1:290039-305358 GCA_004794575.1 Lanistes nyassanus
GAAACGCCCTCACAGTCTCCACAGTAAAACACTGAGGGAGGGATGGGAAACGCCCTCACAGTCTCCACAGTAAAACACTGAGGGAGGGATGGGAAACGCTCTCACAGTCTCCACAGTAAAACACTGAGGGAGGGATGGGAAACGCTCTCACAGTCTCCACAGTAAAACACTGAGGGAAGGATGGGAAACGCTCTCACAATGCTGCCCCACAGAAAAGTGGGATCTCATAACCCCCTACTCCCCTAAGACCTAAAAAATCAGGTCAAGAGACACCCTTTACCTTTTTACCTATTAAACTTATTAAATGCAGTGTATTGACCAGATATGCTGAGAACGCTTGATGAATGCCTATCTACTGAGCACTGTTTCTATGTGACTGCCTACTGAGCACGCTAGATGTGTGCCTACTACTGAGTAGTACTACTGAGTGCTTACTACTGAGTACTGTTTGTGCATGACTGCCTACTGAACAGCTTCATGTCTATTTACCGAGCCCGCCTTTACCCGTCTTCAGCCAGCACCGATGGTGAGCCTGCGGGAATCAGCGTCATCTTTACAGATGAACTGCTTGCAGCTTCCTCTCCCTCCAGGCAGTCCCCCAGTCCGCAAACCAAGCGATCCTCCTGCAGACAAACTTCCATCAACGTCTGCGAGGGCAGCGGGAACACAGGTGAGTGTCTCGGCAACTTGGAGTATCTTGGAGAAGGTTGGGGAAAGTAAAGGTCAGGATAGAGGTGAAAGGTTCTTGGCTATTTAGTTCTCTGCTTTCACAGGTTCACTACACTGTCGGATCTTTCGTGGAATTATTTAGGGTTAAAATTGAGTTCTAAATGAGCACTACGCATACACATCTGTGGGAAAACCTCACTCTGACGCACGACAACGCTGCACGTTCAGAAGGTGCAAAAAAGAAGTTGTTCTCCTGCACGCATGCAGACTTTAGGAAAACACGGAGGAGGACTGAGGGAAAGTGGGAGACAAAGAGTTTATAACAAAACCTAACAAACTGTTTCTTCTATTATTTTTTGTACAGCTGACGTCAGCAGAACCAGCGGATTTACCTCCAGGCGTCGCTCCACGCTTCCGTCTAGAATACACGTTGACATTGTCGATGTGGACGTCTGATCGAACCGTGTCACTGAGTGATGACACTTGTATGACACATGGCATGGATGTCTGAACAAAACCACCGCCACTGAGAAAGCAACACGCCCCTGAGGTGTGCTGCTGCACTCTGAGGTTTACTGTTCAAACACCATTACTCGTGCCTCAGTAGAAAACATTCAGCAGTGTGCACGAGACTGGCTTTTCTGCCGTATCCGAAGTGAACCAGACAAAGATTCCAGCAGCCGTAACTGCGGTGAGATTCTGTGGCGAGTCTTGGCCGAGATTTTAAGTAGCAGCTACAGGTCAGTGTCTACAGGAGTAGGCAATTGGCACCTGTCAACAATACGTACCACTATTGACAACTGCAGCTACTTGAAACCCGCTATCGACAGTAGCAGGTACCATTCATATGTCGACAATAGCAGGTACGTGCCAGCCACTATTGACAAAAGAGGTACGTGCCACTGTCAATACTACCAGCTACGTGCCACTGTCAAGAATACCAGCTACGTGCCACTATCAGGAATACCAGCTACGTGTCACTGTCAGGAATACCAGCTACATGCCACTGTCAATACTACCAGCTACTTGCCACTATCAGGAATACCAGCTACGTGCCACTGTCAAGAATACCAGCTACATGCCACTGTTGACTATAGCAGCTGCGTGCCAGTGCCAACAATAATAGCTGCTTGCCACTGTCAAGATTAGCACCTGCGTGCCGCTGTCTAAATAGCAGCAGCGTGTCACTGTCAACAAATCAACAGTTGACTTGTCAGCTTACTCTGAACCTGAAAATTGCGGAAGTGTGAAATCAGCACCGCTTACTGTTTGTATTGTTTGAAAAGATCAGCCTGGATATTACCTTAGATGCAGTTTCTTGCTGAAATCTTTCAATAGCTCAAACGAAGGGTTTTACTTGGAAAGCTCGAGATGGCAATGATGAAGAAGTATGGTGGTCCAGTTTGCCCCAAGCCACTAGAAGTCCTGCAGGGGACATTAAAAAAATCATCCCTCACTAGCCCTTCAGGGTGTCATTTTTTTCGCCGAGTGATGCAGTCATTGAAAAAAAATGACACTTTGGACCAGGGGGACTTTCAGTGGACTAGTGGATTTAAAAAAGTTACTGGTGACAATTTTGGAAATTCTCCACCCTTGAATTGGTATTAACTGCTGGATAACTAAATATACCCTTGGGGTAAAAAGCATTTAAAATGAGACTCTAGGCTTCGCGCAGCTCTCTTTTCACCCCAACGACGCATGGATGCGATCGTCAGCTTAAAATCAAGCGTTTGTCAAGGATCTGCAGTGCACTCGAAGAAACCGAAGTGTATTAAGAACTGACAAAAGCAAATGTCTGTTAGTCATTTTTTGTTTGTACTCTCTTGGCTGTTGACAATTCATTTCCAGATCAGGAAACCCTGTTGCAGTCGCCCAGGGACGGTTAGTTCACAAAACATTTTGTTTACTCGACCACGTTACGAAATGTTATCCATATAAAATAGCTCACGTCCCAGAAAGCTAATCTTTAGTGTGATTCTTGTGGGGGGGGGGGGGTTATAATTTTTATTTAGAAAAATAATGAATATGCTGCCAAAAGCTTTACAAAATGGACTGCAGAGAATGTGTTCGGGAGTACATGCCGAAGTACATGTATGTTCTGTTTTGTACATCACTGTGTATTTATAACTCAGAAATACCTCAGCTGAATAACAAACACAGAAAAATAGTTTATCGGTTAAAAGGAATTAATACTAAATCAGCTGCAGAGATGAACGGACGTAAAGACGTGGTACTTTTTTAAAGAAAAAAATTAATCTTGTGTGTAATCTGTGTCAAGTCCCGACGTGCCAAGACGTTTTCTGAGTATTAGCACCACCTCAAGTCTTAAAAAAAAAAGTAAAATGCATTTGTTCTCTAGTGGAGACAAATATACAGAAAGATGGATTGCGAATGTTGAAAAGCTATAAGTGTTTCCTATTTAATTTTTTTTAAATGTTCTTGTTGGATTACAGTTGAGGGTCGGTAGCGCATGTTACACAATTCACCCTGAACGTCACCTATATTTGTGCGTGACCGCCTCGGTAGTCTAGTGGTTAAGGCGTCCGCTTCCGAGGCGGGAGGTCGGGGGTTCGCATCCCGGCCGAGTCATACCTAAGACTTAAAAATTGGCAATCTAGTAGCTGCCATGCCAGACGCCTGGCACTACAGGGAACAGTACTAGGACTGGTTGGCCCGGTGTCAGTATAATGTGACTGGGTGGGACTGAGGCCCGTGTTGCGCCATCAGTCCCACGTGTGTCAGCACGTAAACTTTGTCTAAGCAACACCGTCCTGATATGCACATAGTTTGCGGCTGGACGTTAAGCAACAAACCAAACCAAACCTATGTTTGTGCGCTTAATACCTTGCCTGGTCAAACAGTTTCAAGACACACAATAAGTCTCAACAGTGCGCAGATCTGACGTGTCGTATTCCGGTAACTGTAGCTATTTCTAAACCCAAAGAATCTGTAAAAGACGGTGAGAATTTATGTATGTGTAAATATTTTTGGGTCTGCGCTACTGTTGTTATATTATTTTCCGTTTATCTCAGTATCTCTACCGAATTAATATCTACAGCCGGTTAGGGACGGCAACAACAACAACAACAACAACAACAACAACAATAACCAATCTTAAATCTCTACTGCTAACACCAGTACGAACATTATCGTGCCTTTCTGCTTTACGATGCTATCCCCCCCCCCCCAGAGTAGTTTCGCCATGTATCTGCTAGTGTGTTCGCCAGTCAGTTTTCAAATACTCTTTGAGATGCTGAGTTTTGTGGGGCATATGCTACAAAATTTCAAAATGATCTTTTTTCCGACGGATATTGCATCGACATGCAGAAAGAGTGTTCCGTCTTGGATTTTTTCTCGACATAAATGCTATAATATTCCCACAGCGATATGCAGATCTTCCACCACACATAAATTATTTACAGCAATTAAAAGATGAGCCTTAGTGAACCTTTAGCAAAATCATACGAGCGGAAATTAAATGGATCTTTCAACGATTACAGAAGGAAGAACGCTGATTTGTCCGTGAATGTCAATATTGTATTTTGACAGAAATATTTTATGTTGTTGCGACAATCGGTCATTTCGTTCAAGTAATCACCATAAATTATGCTGTGCTGACACTGGCTTTATGCCGAGGGAACGCGCACAGCTTAGGTAATCTTGTATGCTGGAATACAACATTTACGTGCGTTATACGCGAGTTACCTCTGTAAGTACACACATCGTTTTCGCCCTGTGTAAAAGCACCTGTTACCGCTACCGCTTGACAAAACAATAGGCTTAAAAGTTTCATAAGGTCTTATGAATGTGTGGTTCACGACGAGCTTCGATTTGTGTAGGAAACAATCCAGATGTTTCCGAACAGCTAAGAGGACACCAAAAAACATGTTCCTGTAACTGTATCTAGGGTTATAACGCATCTCATAAAGGAGAAACATAACTCCTATCTCCATCGTCAACTTTCTTGAGAAACTTTGTGATTTGCTGCTCCTTCACTTTATTTCTTGGGGATTGCAAAGTTCACAGCATTCCCAATAACTGCTGACAATGAAGTCGGGAAGGCGAAAGACAAGGCCATTGCCATCGTGTCAGAAATGATGTGGAAGGTCATTAGCAGCAGAACCACAGAACCGTTTTCCCACTTCTGCTGTAGAGTAAAGGTCCACGATCACTAGAAATGAAGGTGAAAAAAATTCATGGACCACTTTATTTTGTAACTAATCCGAGATTTAAATGAAAGGGTCAAATTAATAGACATAAGTAGCAGCAACGCACCAAACAAGAACTGTTACGACCATAATTAACAACAACAGCAGCACCAGCAACAACTATAAGAGCAACAACAAATCTTAAACTATCTACTGCTAACATCATTGCGTATATTATGATCCCTTTCTGCTTCACTTCGTTATTTTTCCTCATTTGGGGAGTAGTTTTGTTGTGTATCTGCTATATATTAGTGTGTTCCCCGGTCAGTTTTTTTAAAAAAAAGACCTCTTAAAGGCATAATTTTTTAGGCATATGGTACAAAATTTCATAATGATTTGTACGTGATTTGTGGGGATTTTGTGATTCCTTTTCCTCACAACCACTGACAATTAGTAGCTTTCGTCTTAGCAGGTTTGCTCTTTTTGTTAGTGACAGAGAGAAGAAACGCGGACTGGTGTTGTAAAAACCAGAGAACTCACAGATCCATTTTTTTATGTTGGTAGCGGTACCGGAAACTTACAAGTCTAAGCACGCCAGACATTCTGAAACACTTGAATCAGCGGACTCGGCGATACTTGGAAGTTTCTTCATGCAGATGCGAAAAAGAATGAAAAGAAACCTGTCCTGCAGATCTGTTTCCAGGGAAAAAGAAATTTTAAAAAAAGAGATAACGTTTTATAGTTCATCTGTGGCTTCGAGAACCTTAATGACGTCACAAGTGGACCATGCATTCGATTGACCTACATAGCAACGTATTCAGGTGTTGCCATTCCCAGAGTCGCACAGCACAGAAATCGACAGGTCTAGCTAAGGCGAGCTCCATAGACAGCTAGGAACGCGAGCCACGCTAGGCAGCAACGCAGGAACTTGGGTGTCGCCGCCTAGCGCCGCTACCGTTGCTCCCCCTGCGTGAAACTCGCTTCTGGCAAGCCATTCTGACACGGGGTGGGTGTTAATCGTGGTAGAAGGCGCGCTGCTGGGTTTCCTCCGAAACTCCGTGGCTGTTAGCGCTGAGACGACCGTCGTTGGGCTGCCTCTGCGGGTCCTTGAGTGCGCACGAGCAGGGATCACGAGGTTTCCGGTGCACGCGAGGAGTGTGTGTGTGTGTGTGAGCGAGCAGAAACTGTCTGCAGACGCGGTCACGAAGTTCGTCAACAGCTGTCAGTCAATAGGAGCGACGTGCAAGAGATTCAGATGGACAGAGGATAACAGATGGATAGGGGCAACAGTACACAGACAAGTCGGGGCTTGATGGTGACATGAAAAGGAACGGACTCAAGAAAGTGGACGCAGAAAAGAATCAAAAGTGTACGGGAAAAGAGATAACTATGAAACAGAAAATTCATCCACCCATTTATCCATCGATCATTTAGTCAATCGATCAATAGATCGGTCAATCTGTCAATCTATCCAGCCAGCCAGCCAGCCGTCCAGCCAGCCAATCATTCATCCATCAACCAGTCAACATCAACCCATCCAGCCATCAAATGATCACGATGACGAGAAAAGAAAGATAGATTCAGAAAACAGTCGTGATCAGTCTGTACTATCCAAAGTTATTCCTCTTTCTTGGCCTCTCTAATTCTTATCCATCCTCTTCCCACCTCCCACCCCACCACCCGCCTGCTTCCTTCTTTCGTTCTCTCTGTCTCCCAGTAAATTTGCGCACTTATGGAAACACAAGGATATGTGCTTTCACGAATGCGTATTTGCAGATACAAAGGTGCGAGCTGCCTCAGTCGTAAAATATTTTTTTCTGATGTTTTAATCACGTGAAATATTTCCAATATTTCGGACCGAAATCTACTTTTGTCAGTTAAAAGCCCAGCTGGTCGTAAGTTTGCATTTCTCAGCGAATGAAAGGTAAAAAAAAAAAGAAAAGAAAAACAAGTCTCTCAGGTGTTTGTATATATGCTGCCGTTGTGTATTTCGCATGCTTTTCCAAACAATTCTTCAACAAACATGAATGTCAATAAAAACAGTGCAGACAGGATTTTTGGGGGTGTAGATATATTGAACGTGTACATCTGTTCTTAGAAATTGGATTACTAGGATGAATGAGCATATTTATATTATCTGTGACCAACACAACGACTAGTTGCATTTAAACATTACAATGTCATGATAAAACCACTTAATAACTAATATGTTTAATTTTTTTCTGGTAAGAAAACCAATATGCTTAGATACACGTTTGGGTTGAAAGTTATTATTCTCCACTGACGATTTTTGAAACCGTAAATAGTTTACATTCTTTGTTTCTTTGTACATTGCACACCACAAAAATTATCTTTCTCGTTTCTGAGCTGAAAAAGAAAAAAAGGCTACTTCATGGCTACAGTGCAGAGGTTAGTTCCACGAGTGTTCGTATGTGCTGTCCACACATATCAGGAGCCGTAAAATTCACAGCGTGAAGGGATTTACGACCACTTTTATGTACAGGACGGAGCGCATAGGAACGCTTGTGCAGCGCTGCCCATTACAATGTCTTTGGTTGAAAAAGACTTACAATCTGATGTGGCGTCTACTCGGCAAGTATTACGATGGAAAAGACGAAGGAATGCTAGGAACGAACACGAACGTGGTATGGTCAGGAAAACAAGGGTGTAACTGACAGTGGTCACATCTACAAGTGAGGGGCGAGGACCCGCTGTTGCTACGACACAAGAGTTTTTCCTGTGATAAGTTAGACGAAGAAGGTGTTCGTCGCGCAGATCTTTTCCTTCTCCCGGTTGGTCGGCTGCAGCACCTGGTCTGTGGAGCGGTCTCCGTTGATGCTGTTTTCACCTGTCTGTCTGCCCCGTCGGGTAAAGAAGTAGAGCTTCTTGAAGAGGAAGAGGGCCAGGGCTACTCCCAGCCCCAGAAGCCCCACGATGAAGACACCCGCCATGTGCTCCAGGCCAAACTCCATCTGCTCGGACCGCGTGCTCTGATCGTCCAGGTCATCGCACGTGCGTTTGTCGTCCCACCACCTGCACGACGGCAAGTCGTCAAATACTAGATTTCCCAAGACCACGATATGAACGCATTAGAAATTAGCGAGGTCCACGATTTGCTTCTCTCGCTGTACATCACGGTCCCATATTATTAACTCATTCCTGTCTCGAAGTAAAAGGGTCATGGTATCGCTGTGTTAAAAATTCTCCCCGGCCAGAGACGAAAGAGATACGATGCGCTGGTGGAATTTAAAGAAGAAAAAACAGTTAGAGAGAGAGACTCGTGCTCTTTTGGAATAATTACTATTCTGGGAGCATTTAGCTGCCTGGCGGATGAGTCGCCTACAGGAAGTTTGAGTATTTACTAGACGAGACAGCGGAAGTAAAGGCGAGCTTCGTGTGACGTATCACAAGCACCGTACTGGTGGCTGGCGCAGAGAAGGGGAAGGGAACAAGAACGAGGGAGGGTGGAAGGACACCGTGATACAGTGACGTATGCAGTTATTGTCCACAGCGAAACAGCAGAGGTCGGGATTCCCCCAATACAAGATCTTAACTTTGTTTTCGAGAAACCGATTAAACCAGCAGATTTCAAAAAGAAATATCACCTCATCTGTTATGATGATTAATATTACGATTAAAATTATTATTATAAAATACAATGCACTCAGTGCGTGACTTCTTGGGAGCCTGAAAGACAGTAAAGATGTTTCTCTTCACAAGCCCGACTTTGGGAGTCAGAACATTCCAGAAGTCTGCGTGCGGGGTGGGGGTTGGGGGTGGGTGGGACATGGGGTTGGGGTGGAACAGCTTTTTACACCCTAAGGTATTTTTACAGGGTCGCGCTAAAATCGAGCTAGACGCAATTTAATTAACAACGTTTCTCAAAGGGTGTTCCCCAGAAGAATCGGAGATGTGTGGCTTATAATTGTCAATAAAAAGAAATCGCATAATATCCGCACATTTTTTAAATACAAGATGTAGGAACTCTCGTCAGGTTAACATGTTCATTTCTGTATAATTTATTACCAAAAAATTGTATTGTAACAGAATTTGATGGTTGTCACTGTCATTGTAGTGTAATCAGGAAAGTACCGCAGTTAGGGTCAATTGCACGACAGCCTTGCCAAACGTGTGAAAACGTTGCAGCGAAGGTCTTCAGGCAACAGAAGAATATAAAGTAAAGATTCCCCTTTCTTCTCCCAGGTATCAGATTTCAAACTCAGGTATATTAATGCAACACATATGCTCGATATTTACAGCCATAAGTTGTCGAGTTACCTTGGAGACAGAGTGTAACGTCCGCCCAGAACATGTTGCCTGGCAGTCGGCAAAGAACAGACCGAGGCATCCAGGGAGAATGCCGGGCAAGTGTATGTATTGATCAAGCAGCGAAAAACGTATAGAAGATTTCTCACCAAATTCAGGAATACACCAACGGCTTTGCCTGGGTAACCAAGGAAGACGGTAACCGAAAAGGAAAATACCCGCAGGTGCAATGGACTTCGGGGTTTATCGACACCACCAGCGTCAGCCTTTGGATGTTCCAGAATCTCCGCTCAGCACAAATAATTGATGAATGTGTCAGGAGTTTTGTGTCCGCTTCATGTTCGCTGTGTTTGCCGACTTTTCTGATCATTTAGAACGCGTTCGCGTGCATACGAACAGAAGTGGTTATCGTGCCCTCTGCAGTAAATTTACGAGAGGCTTCCTTTCTTGATTAATATTTAGGAGACAATTGCTTCAGATGATGTCATGCACTGACGTGATTTCCAAAACAGAATATTTTGTTCAGACAACCTTAATCCGTCCTGTTCGGTATACACACATTTCTAATACAATAGCCCAGCCCCACCCCTCGAGGGATTACCCTGTGTGGAACACCGATAGAAGCTGAGTGCGTGAGGATTCTCGTCGTGGTGACATAGCTAAAAGTGGTTTAGCCTCAGGATCATCATTTAGTTATCGTATTTGTAACTTCGTGCTTTTCATAGTTCTTTTCAGTTTGCTTTCTTCCATTTATTCTAGCTTTGCATTAAGCTGTTCTCATTTCTCTTTGATTATATCATCGAATTCTCTCGATAATATCTGTTTTTATTTTTAAATTGATCCCATATGTTTCAGAAGGTTTTCACACATTTCTGTTTATGCTGGTTTTTTTAAATATGTCTAACATTCAGTTCTTTTTTGTTTCCTTGGTTTCTAAACTTTGTGTTATATGCGTTTTAAATTTATTCTTTATTTCTTTCTTTGCTCCTTGAACCCAACTAACACTTTGTTTAATTTTGCTTTATCTTATTTACTTCCTTGTTTCTCCCCATAACCCTTTTGTTTATTTTCCCTTGAATTTATCACTCCTGTTTCCTTCAATTTACTGTACACTTATTTGTTGCTTAGTAGTTTTGAAAGGGGGGGGGAACGGTTGCACCATGCACTGCTGTATATTCCCCATCCTCCACCTGAAGCCACTGTACCATCAGACTGCATGTGCCAAGGTTCCACGAATTAGGTCGGTTGGTTGGTCGTTTTAGATGGAAAATTGCTTCCTACCGCCAGTAATTTCTCCCTGTTAAAAAAGATGCGCTGATACAAGATTGTCGGTGCAGAGCTTATTGGTCAGTTTAATGTTAGGGGAGGGCCACTGACGGAGTCTGAACAATGATTAACTCCAGGTGAGAATCTTTGGCAACTGCTGGATCCGAACATACGACACGCGAGTCCGAAGAGGGGCCACTGAACTATTCCCCCCCACCCACACACACACACACACTCCCTCTACGAACTATTGACCCGGACAACCTATGAAACGATACTGACTTTTTCTTGAGCTCCTGAATAAATCCCTCTTCCTTCAGCCGCAGCAGCACGATGTTGATGTTGGTCTTGAAGGGGGCCCCGGCCCGCATGGCGATCCCGTGTTCCTGGATCAGGATGGGAGACGCCGACGCCATGGTGTCACAGTAACGCAGCTCGGAGTAGCTGTTGATCAGGTAGTCGAAGATAAAGGCGTACCTGTAGGAAGAAGAAGAAAAGGCTGATTTCCCCGAATGGGACCGGATATCCGTTTTTAGCGGAACGATGGACGTCGAAAGGTTTTACGGCGGTGGCAAGTCCACTGAACAGTCGCAGATCGAGTGACTAAATCAAGGCCAGCTCTGCTGGGCTTAGTGTCAGATTTTAACGCTGTGGCAACAGGTTATTGTACAGTAGTAAGGTATTGAGAATTTGATTTCTTCGTCACTTCTGCTCCTTGTCTTGCGTGTCTTCCCCCTTGGCCCCCGCTTACCCTCCTGCCATGACACGACGCCTGCCTTCTGACGCGTTGGGCACAAGTCCCTGAGAGCTGGAGATCTTCGACCACAGACTCGAGAAGACGTCTTTCGTGCCCTGCTTCAGGAAGGCCATGGTGGCCGAGTTGTTGACAGTTCCGCACCCCATGCCTTTGTCGTTAGCCAGGGACTGCATGTCAAGAACACACGTGCCCATCAGACGAAGCGACATATTTAATCTCTAACCGTAGCAGTTAGCATGATGACCGTTTGGCCACAGCACCCAACAAATTGTTCTGGTGAATTTCACTGTCAGAGATGCGTAAACAACGCAGTGCAGAAGCCGACAGTGGAATCTACTGGTATATCGTGACTGAGATCAAATTTATCGCACGACTGATTTATGTGTAATGTAGAACTGATTTTCTAGCAGTTTCAAAACCGTTTGTAAGTACTGGAGAAACACGGGTGGATGGATGGATGGATGGATGGATGGATGGATGGATGGATGGATGGATGGATGGATGGATGGATGGATGGATGGATGAGATACCGAACAAAAGCTAAAGACAGGATTAGGAGTCGAAAAGAAAAATGTCAGCGGAATGTGAGGAATGGCGGGTCACCTCAAAGGAGTCGACAGAGTCGCCGAGGTTTTTGGTGGTGAGGAAGGCGGCCATGTTGGCCGTGTAGGTGGACACGGTGATGAGGACGAAGAAGGTGAACCCGACCGTCAGGATGCGCTGCGACACGGGAACAGGGACGAAGTCGGTTCCTCGCTTTAGCAGCGTACCTGCAGAAGTTTGCAGAACACCTTAACGGGCTTAGCAGAACGCCTGCACAGGTTTTAACAAAGCGCTTGCACAAGTTTGCCAGAACACCTTCACAGGCTTAGTAGCCCGACTGCAGAAATTCATTTTGCTTACTGCTTTCATGTAGCCCCCTGCAAACACGTAAGTAAAACTACACAACACATAGCCCTAGGTATGCGTACAACGTTTCACACAAAGGCGAGTGCACGTACCCACGCGAATGTGGATGGACGCACGCAAGCTTACACACAAGCAAGAGCAAGGCAACAAGACTGAGACTGCAGCCAGCGGTTACACAGACCTACGCAGAACCAGATGGTCTCCTTCATCGTAAAGCGACGTTCTCTCGTGCTGTAGTCCATCAAGAAAAACACTAACGACACGGCGGCCGATGCGCCGACAATGGCCATCCACAGTTCCAGTGAAAACGGCATCATGAACTGTGCAGGTCGTGCGTGGAAAATAAACAAGCAAATAAGAGATAAACAGCTTTGCCATTTTCAAATAAGCTAACATCAATGTAGTAACTTGTGTGAATAAAAAAGGCAGATTTACTTTGTTATTTACCACCTTTGTCTGAATCTCTCTCTCTCCGTGCATGCGCGCGTGCGTGCTCTGTTCCCCTCTTCGCTTTTTTTCTTTCCTTTCTTTTATTTTTTCTCTCCCATTCTTTACCTCCGTCTCTCCCACCTTCACAATCGTCATACTTTTCATCTTTTAATGTCTGAAGACGTGAAGTGTGTTTGCAGAAGTCCACAAGGCCTACGTGGTGTGCAGTGTGTTTTGCCAGAGTCCACGATCTACGTGGTGTGCAGTATGTTTTGCCAGTCCACGATCTACATGGTGTGCAGTGTGTTTTGCCAGAGTCCACGATCTACGTGGTGTGCAGTGTGTTTTGCCAGTCCCCGATCTACGTGGTGTGCGGTGTGTTTTGCCAGTCCACGATCTACATGGTGTGCAGTGTGTTTTGCCAGAGTCCACGATCTACGTGGTGTGCAGTGTGTTTTGCCAGTCCACGATCTACATGGTGTGCAGTGTGTTTTACCAGAGTCCACGATCTACGTGGTGTGCAGTGTGTTTTGCCAGAGTCCACGATTTACGTGGTGTCCAGTGTGTTTGCCGAAGTCCACTATGTACAAGGGGTGACGTAGGGTTGAGTTAAATGTCCAGGTGATACGTTTGTTTTGTCTACCTAACTGCAGATGGTTGTTTGGGACAGGCGCAAAGAAGCTTTTTGGCGAAAGCCTGCAGGCATGTTATTCTTAAGACCATGTAAGATCTGAAACTGCTGGAAAGCAAACATGCACATTGTATTTATTACATTAGGGATCTCATTCCTAATATTGTGTCAATCTGTACAATAATCACCGTGAACGTAAATCTCAAGGAATCTACAATTTACACTATACTAAACAGGATGCTTACAAGTAAAGAAAGGTATTGGACGGCACCTGAAAAATAGTGAGAGTTTCCGTTGGTTTCTTGACCAGTATGTTCACTCCTGTTCTTAGGACACCCAGGCTGAAGTCTATCACTTCCTCCCGTGCTGACGTTATAGATATGGCTCCCGCTGCCAACGTAGCATTCTGAAACATGCGTAGGCCTACAAGCAGCTGAGAAATACAGGTACAAGCTTGTCCTGCAATACGGGTAAAGCAGCTCTGAAATGCCAGTACAGGAGCTCCAAAGTTCTCAAATGCATGCGTCAACTCAAGTTCAGAACAGAAGAGAGGAATAGAGATAAATAATTGGCTGGCAATTGTCGACAATAACATATAGACAAATAAAGACAGAAAGGAGACTAACGCAAGACAAAATAATGAAGGGAAAAGCTGGAACTTACTTGGAAAGAGACAAGGAGACGAAGAGCTTCGGGAGAAATACAAAAATATGTGTGAAATAAAAGGGAAACTGAACCAGACCCGGTAGAGATTCTGCAAGGAGAGAGAGAGAGAGGCAGTAGAGGTTACTATGCAACTGAAAGGCCGGTTACTCTACAACATAAAACCAGCTACTCTAAAACATTAATGCAGGCCGCTGTGCAACAGAAAGGCCGACTACTCTACAGCGAAAAAAAGACCGGCTACTCTGCAACAGAAAGGCTGCCTACTCTTACCCCTGAAAGGATTTCCGCGACCATTCCGTCCCAGGCTCCAAATCTTTGCAAACTCCCATAAGCGTTGTTAGGACTGGGGTAGATTTCGTACTTGAACTTCAGCTCTGCCGCCAGGCGGCGCAGCAGGTCGACGGTGAAGCCTTCGTAGTTCTTCTCTCCCCCTGCCCGGCGGTCGTGAACGTCCCGTTCCATGACAAAAGGCTCTTCCTGTCGTCAGACACAACGGGGCCTTAGGTCGCGCTGTTCTTTGGGAATGGAGGTTCGTCTTATAAATACTCTACGTTTTCTTTGCCAGAAAGGCGCTATCCCGGCTTTCCGGACAAGACACTCGGCACAACAGCTGGCCTACCGTTGCCAATACGGTTGTCACATTGCGTACCCTCTGAGAAAACTAGGTCCTAAGAAAATCCTAAAAATAGATTCCGGAAATGAACCATGTGGCCAGAGGTCATTGCCGGGGGCTTCAGTTGTAACCTTTCAAGATGCCCAAGAAGCACTGCTACTGGGGTAAATCAATAGTGATTCGCGGTAGTGATCAAGATCTTATGAAAAACGTTACTTTTTTCAAAATTCCGTCACTCTTGGAAGATCCCGATAAACACAAGAAGTGTTTGCCCCCGGATGCTGCGTTCAGCGCCCTATGCGCATGCGTACGTGACGTATGCTCTGATATGCTAATGATGCTCCAGAGGGTACGCAATATCAATGCACCATGAGTGGTTTGCCCGGATTACGGCCCCTTAAGATTTAGAGAGAGGATTTAGGGTTTGAGGAATTACATGATTTTTACGTTCATTTCCTGAGGATGATTTCAGCGAAGTAACGGAATACGTGAAGCATGAAAGATGTTGAGACGGAGATGATGAAAACATAGATTTAAAGCCCTACTACGACCAAAGACAAAATTTAGTTTATCTATGCCAATAAGTTAATAAAATAAAATTGCGTTCATTATTTTGCGAAAAAACGAGTAGTTAATTTATATTTATTTTCGGAAAAGTTCACCTGGTCGAAAAACGGATGTGAGATCGCGTGACGTCACGATTGTGTATTAGCCGAGGACCCTCAACACAGCCATCTCGTGCAGAAAATAGACAACAACAATAACAACAAAAAAGGAAAGACCGGGCTGCGCTGTGGTGTTGGAGAATGTGCACTTACGCTGATGGTGTTATAGTTTATATTCCCTATCTGCAAACCCGAAAAACCCTGACAAAATGGGTTAAATTTGTGCAAAGGTCCAGAACAGCCTTCCAGCAGCTTTCCTTCCCTGCTCCCACTAATAAATCCATGATTCGTTCTGTATTT
>SMGT01006397.1:305990-371594 GCA_004794575.1 Lanistes nyassanus
AGCGAAGTAACGGAGTACGTGAAGCATGAAAGATGTTGAGACGGAGATGATGAAAACATAGATTTAAAGCCCTACTACGACCAAAGACAAAATTTAGTTTATCTATGTCAATAAGTTAATAAAATAAAAGTGCGTTCATTATTTTGCGAAAAACGAGTAGTTAATTTATATTTATTTTCGGCAAAGTTCACCTGGTCGAAAAACGGATGTGAGATCGCGTGACATCAAGATTGTGTATTAGCCGAGGCACCTCAACACAGCCATCTCGTGCAGAAAATAGACAACAACAACAACAAAAAGGAAAGACCGGGCTGCGCTGCGGTGTTGGAGAATGTGCACTTACGCTGATGGTGTTATAGTTTACATTCCCTTTCTGCAAACCCAAAAAACTCTGACAAATGGGTTAAATTTGTGCAAAGGTCCAGAACAGCCTTCCAGCAGCTTTCCTTCCCTGCTCCCACTAATAAATCCATGATTCGTTCTGCATTTCAGCCCAGACTGCTCCCTGCATTGCATGGAAAAGAGAGTTCGGTCTGGATGAGTGCTGGAAGGCTCAGTGTAACTGACAGACCAAGGCGTACACAGGCAACTGTACTTCAGTCGTACATGGCAGCCACGCAGGACTACAACTGTGCTCTGACAGGGACAATGACATCGTCAACGTCATGCCCATCCATGTCAACTGCATGCATCATATACAGTGACAATAACGCAGTCATATACAGTGACAATAACACAGTCATATACAGTGACAATAACACAGTCATATATAGTGACAATAACAAGCCTCTCGACTTGCTGGTCTGCACACTAGTCGGTAGACCTGCATTTCAGAAGCGAGAACATGCAAAGGGTATGCAGATTGTTTTGTTAATTACTCCTTACTTGGTAATTTTCTTCCAGTATTACCCTTAATTAGGTCATAACAAGCAAGTAGTAATTGATTGCCTGTAGACGTAGAGGAAATTTTTTTTAATGTCCCCCGAGAATTAATTAAAAAAATATAATCAAGAAATGTTTAGGGAAAATAAGAACGGGGTACAAGCTTTCTATACGTTATAGTGACAGTTTATAATGATATAATAGGGCAAGTCCTTAGAAAGGGGTGTCTGTAGGGGAGGTGATGCCGTAGACTAGAGGAATGAACAAATATACACAGTTCACTTTGTAACAAAACAAATTTGTCAAGAATTCATTTCTTAACATGCATGTAAAATTTCATTCTGAACTTTGTGCTATGTAGTGGTTTATGCAATTCATTATCGTTTAATCTATTTTATGTTTAAACAATTTTATTTTTTATGTTCAGAACAAAAGCGCATTATTCTATTTAGCAAGGGTGGCGGTATGAATTTACTGTTTCAGTTAACCAAGCAAAATTTGTTGAATCTACAAGACTAACAGAACAATAATAATAAAAAGAGTGGGGGTCTGCCATCTAAAAAAATAAATAAATAATGCGGGAAGGGGGTCCACTAGTTCGAGAGAAACGCTTACGAACTGCCGAAAAAAGGCTTGTGTTTATGGACAGAGGAATTTATGCGCGTGTTTGTTGCCCGCCGTCGCCCCTGGCCCGGCATGGGAAACGTGCGCTCCCTCCGTGCGTAAACAATAAAAATTAAACGCACGTTTTATGGCAACGTTAACGGAGGCGACGCTAACCAGCACAACGACGATTTTGACGAGGTCGGGGAAGATGCCGTACTGCACGGGCTTGCGGGATTCTTCCTCATAGTCACTCAAGGTCAGGCGCGCCGCAGGACTGTCCCCCACAGGTGTCCACTCGGCGATCTGCGACAGTTCCAACACCTCGTGACGTAACACGCACAGGTGCTTGTGTTTGACAGTGCTTAACGTGCACTGTTGTCAGAATTGCACACATTGTAATTGCAAATAATCAATGTGCACTGTTTTTAGAACTGGGCACGTATCATTTGCATGTGCATAATGTGCACTGTTGTCAGCATCACGCGTACTATATTTTGCAACTGCTTAATGTGCACTGTTGTCTAAATTTCGCATGCTGTAATTGCAAATAATAATTAATGTGCACTGTTGTCTAAATTTCCCATGCTGTAATTGCAAATAATAATTAATGTGCACTGTTGTCTAAACTACCCATACTGTATTTGCAAATGCTTGAAAATATTTACAGATATTCTAGCATCGAGACATCCAGTGTTCATATCAGCACTGGGTGTTCAAAAACTGGAATACTTTTAACTCGTTCAAGTTTCTGTAACCATGTAATGGGTAAGTAATTTTGGTAACAGAAATGTATTCGGATACTAAATACTATAGCTAAGAGTCTGGCGGACAGTTTACATTAAAGTACTTTATAATCTAACGGTGAAAAGCTCTGGTAGAACCATCGCTACCTTATTGTACATGTCCTCGCCACCGTGATTGTACAGGTGCAGAGTATAGTTGACACGCTGACCTGTGGAGTTGAACTCGAGGGCTCCTGTCGGCCCACCTGGCAGCTTCACCTGCGTGCCGTAAAGTACACACTGACTGTTAATATATTGTGAAATTGGAAAGAAAATTTAAATTTGCTTATGTTAAATTAATTCAAAAGGATGCTTAGGGTGGATTTTGTTTTAAAACTGCGGGCTGCTGCGCGCCTTCCCTGGCTCTCGTCCCCATGCAGAGCGGTCTCTGACCTTTCGAAGCTCCTGCAGGAACCGTTCGCGTGAGAAGTGGTCTGTTGTCTCGGTTTGCCTGATGTAGTTGCCGAGGGCCAGGGTGATGACGTTAGCGGCATCCACAGCCGTGGCAGTTCCAGCATCGGCCCCGACGTCTTCCCTGTTGGGCTCCACGTAGCGGAAAGCCAGGAGTCGACAGCGGGCGGAGAACAGACCCAGGCGGTACATCTCTGTTACGCTGGCCATCGGCTGCAGGTGAGACGTCTGCAGGAGACGCAAACAGACAGGCAGTCACACGACTGGATTCAGCTGTTGCAGTCACACGACTGGATTCAGCTATAGTTTGTTTTGTGACAAGTCTGATAACGTCCGCGACAAACACACAACCAGTTGGCAACAGGCACATGCATCATCTGTGTACACAAATTGTCTGCTTGGGAGACGTAAATAATTTGTTTGCTCCTGCTTGACCCCACACTTCCGACATTGATCTCAAACCGCACGTAAGCTCAAGGATCAAAGGGATCAAAGATTTGTGTAGAGTCTCGTGAACCACAAAAAGGTGTTGTGCGTGCGTGCGTGCGTGCGTGCGTGCGTGCGTGCGTGCGTGCGTGCGTGCGTGCGTGAAACACTTACAGGATCTACAAGCATCACCATTTGCTCCTCATTGGTGGTCAGGTCGAAGAGCTTGGCCTGGGTGAGTAGATGTTGGAACGAGATTTTTTAAAATGTACATACAGTACATCCTACAAGTGTAGACAGCGTAAGAAAATGCTGCACTCCTTACCAAAAATGTTCAGTTACTGTTTTGTTTGAACTCCAACAAGAGATACTGGCAGCATTCAACATAACCGTATGCAGACGCACGTGACCAAGGGAGCTTACCGTACCCAAACACGTAGCAAAGAGAGGGCCGAAAGAAAGAAACATGGCAGATCCTCAAAAAGATATTAGGATCTAGGATCCTAGTTGTCAGCACTCGCTTAGTGAGCGGGCGAATTACATTTAATAGGGATTCTCTGTATGCACACGGTGTGCACCAAGGGTTAGCTGTGTGGAGACTAGCGCCGTTACAAAGAAAGGGATGGCAGATCTTTTCAGGGTCTGCCAAGTTCCTTTCTTTCGGCCCTCTCTTTGCTACGTGTTTGGGTACGGTAAGCTCCCTTGGTCGCATGTGTCTGCATACAGTTATGTTGAGCGCTGCCAGTACCTCTTGCTGGAGTTATCTATCGATAATTTAAGCGCTCGGTCCTCGTTTGTTCTTTATTAGTTTTATTTTAAATCAAAGCCAGACTTGAAACTGTACGGTACTTCCTTTAGACGTCTGTATGTGCTCTAGTCTGTGAAAATAATCTAGTATTCAACCCTAGATATAGGCCCTAAATGTCTTGTGCAGACCTCAACACTGGATGCTAAACTCCGCTACGTGTACCTCTATGATATCTTTATATCTGCCTGACATCGACCTGCGTGATATCTTTATTACACCTGTGCGATTTGTACCTGTTTGACATAGTGCTTGTGACACGCGTACCTGTCTCAGGACGAGGTGAATGAGCTGATCTCTCGTATCTCGGGGACTGCACACGATCAGGTGGTTCTGACGGAAGAGCTGCGCGTTACGAAGGATCTCCTGCACCATTTTCGTCGCCTCGTTGCCGCGGGGATCCACGGTGTAGGGGATGAGAGAGATCCCTACCCCCAGCATCTGCCCGGCCAAGTTCTGGCACTCTGACATGCGAATGTCCACGCACGCACGCAGCCACGCACCCACATACATGCGCGCGCACACACGAGTTCATACACACATGCACACACACGAAACGGTCTCGGTAAGGTCTTAAACCATGCTTTGATCCGAATCGTTTGTGCGTGCGTACGTGCGTGCGTCATGACTCCACGACTTATGTCAAGTTTTACATGAGAAAGATTTCATCCGACCGGAAGTTAAATGATAGCATTGATCACAATATCTAGAATTTCACAAAAATAAACATTTAATGTGTAGTATTTCATACAACAGCTCCCGTTTTTGATGAATGTACTGTTTGTATTTGTATTAGTATTCTTAATCGGCTTTTCTAAAAATAGAAACTCGTGTTCGGCCGACTAGTGAGAACCTGATATGCAGTACGACCCTGAAAATGAAAGAAAACCTAACCTACAAGCTGTGACCCTCCGCCTGGTATGGAGACAAAAATAAGGATTTCAACTTTCAGCTCAGAAAAAAAGGACCTGGTGCAAGTGATGGAGGGACGTGATGTTTTGAGGGATTGGAGGAAGAGATGGGAGGAAAGGAGGTTAGGAGGAGGAGATGGGAGGAGAGAGGAGGAGGGGATGAAAGGAGGAGAGAAGGAGGAGATGGGAGGAGGATAGAATGAGGAGATGGGAGGAGAGGAGAGGGGCAGACACCTAAAGTCACCTTGGTTATCGGCGGCGTTTTCAGGCATAACCATGACGGCGGAAGTGCTGTTCTCGCTGACGAAAAAGTCGACAACCGCCAGGTTCTGCTCCTGAGCCGGGGGTCTCATCTCCACCAGGGTCCTCCAGGGCGTGGCGTCCTGCACGCGGCTCATGTCGATCCAGTCAAAGCCCTATGGCACGAAAATACTCCCCTGGTTATCTCCTCATCGCTTTTCATTTAGACTAGAGATTAATAAGTTGCCCATAGTTACTGCTGCAGGTGATTCTGAAAGAAGAGAAACAGCAAGGACACAAGGGGGAGAGAAACAGCGAGGACACAAGGAGAAGAGAAACAGCAAGGACATAAAAAAAGCATGAAAAAGAAGTACGCAAAGAAGAGAAATGATAAGAACTCGACGAAAATAGAATGAGAACAATAGCTGGAGAAGGAGTTTAGCGACACGTTGAGAATCGGAATAGAAAGAAGACAGCTAAGAGCGCAATAAGGGCAACAGTTCAGCAGAATTAAAGGCAGTGTGAGGAGAGCAGTAGCTGGACATCCAAACGACAGTTTTTTGAAAATCTTATCCCACCTAACTTAAATCTTCAGGCTGTCGGCATTTTCATTTCCCCCTGACATGACGGTACAGCCAACGGCCTTTACAAAATCAGAGAAACATAATCTTCTACAACTTTCAAGTCTTTATGCAAGAGGAACAAAGCAAGAATGAGAGGTTTTGCGTCTCAGACACCTTGTAGTCAGTGACCACATATGGGATGCGAAGCCGCTCGAGAACCATGGCCAGGTTGGTGTAGAAAGGGCCGATAATCACGTTGGGAATTTCACCATTCTGTTTAGCCAGCTCTGAAAAAGACAAGCTGGAATGAAGCATCACGCTCGGAGAGGTACACATCCCGTAAAAGCCCACGTCAGTTGTTCGAAGTGTATGTCCTTGGGTTTTCTAGGGAAAAAGTTTGCCAGGTTAGATTCTCAAACCTGTATGTCGCGCATTGTCTGCGGTTTGCAAAAGCAGGGTAGGAATTAGGAGCAAGGCAGGAAACGCCTTACACGGCTTGCACTCGGTAGTAAAATCTTATAGTCAGTAAGTCCCCACGTAAGGGTGATTAGCATAGGTCAGGCTATTTCTCCGTCATCAGATTTACAGCAAGAAGGAGAAAAAACAGCTCACAAGAGACGTGCAGTAAAGGAGTATATGTAAAGACCATCGCACACTAGCGTCAGAGACAACGCGAGAAAAGCGTCATTTTCAGCCAACGCGAGAAAAGCGTCAGACTCTTTTAGTTGTCAGAGATCGGCAACATCCGGGTGCTTTGGTCGTGTAGTCTGAAGATCTCCATTTGTGACGCTGGGCAATGTTTGGTTAATTCGGACGAACTAATAAGAATAAAGAGAGGAATCCTTAATAAGTTCTCCGAACAATTTTGTTTGTTGTGTGCAGTCCTGACTCATTTATCAGTGGTTATATTCCCGTATTTCTTTGATTTTGTGTGCCCCACGGACATAATTTTTTTCGACAATTAATACTTTCTTAAATGGATGATAATTGATCTTTACAAGCAAAAGGCAAACTAAAGATTTGCTCAACACTCACCGTAGGATCTATGGAATAAAAGTACCTTTGTTATGCTGCTTTTATCTAATGTATGCAGCCTACCATCTATGTAAAATTATTCTTCTAAAGTCCGTAAATCTCGATCGCTTACTTTGGAAAGCTCTATAGTGTTTGTCTTTTTTCTATGGAATCGGCGCCCTTTATTTGCAAAGCTTGCCGAAATGTTTATTTGCCCAAGATATGGGTGTTTTCTTTTTGGGTAGATGCACACGTTTAAGAGGCATTGTCACGGTTGCATTGTGGGAAGTATGCGTAAGATAGAAATGTGCGCCTGCTTCATCTTTGCAAAGGCAGAGGTGCTGCGCCTGCATTATGGTGACCTTGGCTGATGCCCTCCTCGATGGTGGTCCAGCCGTTGTAAGGGATGCGAAGGCTGGTGTTGACGGACAGGGTGACGTAGTGTGGGCTTGTGAAGCAGTTCTTGAGAAAGTCAGACACTTTGATGTTTTCCTGGAAGGTCCGCAGGATTGTGAAACTGGAGTTGGCTGACTCTATTAACATACCTGCAGCAAACATTAACATACTTGCAGCAAACATTAACATACCTACGCCAAGCATTAACATACCTGCAGCAAACATTAACATACTTGCAGCAAATATTAACATACTTGCAGCAAACATTAACATACCTGCAGGAAACATTAACAGACCTGCGGCAAACATTAACATACTTGCAGCAAACATTAACATACCTGCAGGAAACATTAACATATCTGCGGCAAACATTAACATACTTGCAGCAAACATTAACATTCCTGCAGCAAACATTAACATTCCTGCAGCAAACATTAACATACCTGCAGCAAACATTAACATTCCTGCAGCAAACATTAACATACCTGCGGCAAACACTAACATTCCTGCACCAAACACCATTCGTCATCATCAGAGCCATGTTAAGAAACTCGAGTGATGGGCACATGTGGCGGCCCGTTTTCCACCCAAATCAGCCCGTTGCAGCTGCTAGTGCAAAACCCTCTACAAAATAAATCACTAGCTCTAAGCCCAGGAATGACAAACCACAAACCCATACAGTCGTGTAACAAATTAAAAAGATGGAAAGAAAATACTGTTCGTTCCCCTCTTTGGGCTTGCGCCTGCGCCTGCGCACTAGAATAATTACAACCTTCCCTTCTTTCTCCTTTCTCTCTGTCTCTCGTATACTTTTTACAGCCACTTCCCTTACCTCTCTCACCCACTCCGTCTGTCCGTCGTCCGTCCGTCCGTCCGTCTGTCTGTCTGTCTCTCTTCTTTCCTCTCTCTGGCTGCCTGCCGATTCTATATAACTCTTTATCTATTCTGAAATCTGTTTAAATGTTTTAATACCACGTTGTTTGTTTTGGTTGATTTAAAATTGTAATGAGATAAAATCTTTTTTTTTTGGGGGGGGGGAATGATGGTCTCAAAATTTTATCATGAGGCTTTCAATACAGCCATCTCTCTCTCTCTCTCTCAGGCAGTCGGGGATGTGTTGAATCACTAATGATGCCATTTTTACAGAAATGACGCCCTGTGTGCATAGATTATAAGGAAAGCAAGAAAGAAAAATCTCTGGCCGCTCTTTCGTTCTGCAAGGGTTTGTTCGTATTGTTTTATTTCCTCTCCCTCTCTCAATATTTGACAGAGAACAGGTTTTATCGTGGTATTAGGTAATGACGTAGAGACATCGAGCGATAACTGTTATTTGAATTTGTGGCTTTTTGCATTATATACACCAGCAGATGAAATTACAGGTTCCTTAGCATTCTTCATGGTTGCTGATGTCTGACCTCTGACCCAGTGCTGATATCCATGATACCATTGCCCAACGCTAATGACGGCAACGCACGAAAATGCACATACATAATTTTTTGTTACAAGGGAAACATTCCATAGAGTTTTCTCCCTTGTGCCCAGTTACTATAGTTCTAGACACCAAGACTTTGTATGAGCCAGTACTTGATAGGTATTTGCATTCATTAGTGGCTGCGCCATTGTATAAATCAGAATTTGTCGAATCGCATTGACACAAAGTAGCAATGTGAGTCACTGCTTCATCTATTTGCTCATCAAATGATCGAGTGCTTTAATAACTTCGTGACCCCCTTGACTCAATCCCTTGACTCCATGTACACGCATGATCTCCGCTTGAACCGCAGTTAAAAGCATGCTTTATCCTCTCACCAATACGGACCTCCTGCCCTACCTCCCTCTCTCCCTCTGTGCCTGTCTGTCGGTCTGTCTGTCTTTCTGTCTGGTTATCAGTCAGATATGTACAACAATGTGCGTCCACACACACCCTTCTCTCACAGGCTATTAACCCCTTTTTTTAACCCTTCTTACTCACTGTCCCTTAGTCATTTTCCTGCTGTCCAGCCCATGCGCCACATCTACTGAAGCTAAGTCTTTTTCTTCTTTTTTCGGTTTTTTTTCGTTTTTTTTCGTCGTTTTTGTGTCGTCCTGATGAAGGGGTAGTGCCCCGAAACATGTAGATTGCCTTCGTTTTTGCCTTGTCTTAACTTGGTCCAGTTCCCTTGTTTTAAATTGAAGAAAGGTTTTTCCTCCAAGCGGCAGTCACCTGTTTTTCTTGTATGTCACAGGCTTTTATTAACAAGGACAAGTTTACTCATACTCATTGCATCCACTTCGGCAGCCTGTATGCATTCTTCTTCATTTTGCCCATGTTAACATCTGCTTCGCTCCAGATATCTGCATTTCGCTGCTATGTTGCCCACCTTTAGTCATGACGTAGTATGCCATACGAACCCTTATTTAGAGAGCAGTACTAGTAAAATTCTGAGCAGGGCCTATCAGCTCCTTTAAGATGGCATTACGAAGAATTTTCAATTCGCCAAACATCTTAAAATTTCGTATTTCGAAGTTATTTTGCAACGAGAAACATTGTTGGTACTACACATACTCCGAAGTGCTTTGCAATAAGCTGTTACAGCAATGCTCCTTGCGCTAACATAAAATACTTCGCTCTGTGTCGTTTCAGACAATGTGCATCTTAAAAGATGGACGGATGGATGATCAATGGCTTTCTCTGAAATCCTTAGACTCTATCGACAATGTTTGTCGTGTTCAAACTGCTTCACGATGTGCTTATGGAAACAAAAAGTCATCGTGGTGATTTGTTTGTTTGGGTTTGTTTGTTGTTTCTTTGTTTGTTTGTTTGGATGGATGGATGGATGGATGGATGGATGGATGGATGGATGGATGGATGGATGGATGGATGGATGGATGGATGGATGGATGGATGGATGGATGGATGGATGGATGCCCGAGAGAAACAAAGATTTCAAGTGAGTGAAATTGACTGTTTAGACAGATAGAGAGAGAGAGAGAGAGAAAGGTGAGAAATCGACTCACCGATAGTCAGAGAGTAGGGTTTGCCATGGATTGTCTTACTGCACCTGTTTATCACAGCAACTGGCAAGGTAAGGGTCACCAAAATCACGAACATGGCTGCTGTTCTCGATCGTCCCGTCCCGGCAGTCATCTTGAAATCGCTGCTTCTGGTCCAATTTGCTTCGATGCCGGGTTGACCAGCTACAGACAGCACTAATCAGCACTAACTAGCAGCTATTCCATCAGCACAAAATTCTTCTGGAAGGGTCGTCAATGCGCGTGTTTGTTTTTTTCTGACATCAACATACTGTTTAAATCCCCAATCATCCGTCACTTGATGTACTGTCAGGTCTACTTCTCAGATGTAAGATTCCGATGTCTCGCACTTTTCATCGTCTCACATTTCCGATGCAGACAATGTCTTGATTTTAACAGAGAGCGAGAAAAGCTTTTACAAATGACTCTACATTAAACACTTCATGCTTTAACATAATGCAAAAAACAGTTGTGACGTCACCTGTCTAGTCGCCGTTTTCTCAAGGAGCATCATCGTGCCATCTCGTCATCCTGTTCGCCAAAACCGCCATCTCAGACCTCTGTCTGCTGATGAATGAATGCACAGATAAGATCGGGCAGATGACGGGAGCAAGTGGTTGCAACACGTCACGGTCACATGTTGCGGAGGGCAGAGTGTGTCCAACGCACAACCTTTCGTCTGTTCGCTCTGTGTCCTTCATCAGTCGACTTGCAGCTCCTGAGGGAAGGGGGAGGGGGAAGTCGCTGCAGCAGTGTGCTCCGCGATTCGGCGCTACTGTCGACACCACCTGCTGGAAGTTCCTGGTCTTTCCACTGGAGTTTGCGCACTCTTATTTTAAATGATCCCGCGGAGTGATCAGTCTTGGACGTACACGGCCGGTTGTGACCAGCCCAACCACAAGCCTCGAGAGGATTCTGTTACAGCATTTAGTTTTGATTTTCAGATGTAACTCTTCTAAATAGTTAATTCGCTGGAAAATAACACCCCCATCACGTTAGATCCGGTTCTTGGAATTCCTGCTTTTTTTTAACTTATTTGAACAGAAGCACGGACAATATTCTTTTACAGCGAGCAGTTTTGCTTTCAGTCATAATTTTCCTGACTTGATGATTCAGTTAGATGGAGGAAACACATCCCATCCACATCAACAAGGGGATGGGGTTTCCCGCTCTGGTTTGATCGACGGAAATCGGTATATTCTTTTACGTTATTTGACCTTCAACAGATTATTAGTATTAATTTTGTTCTTCTCAGTTTACTCCACGTGACAAACTACCATCGGTTGTCTGACTAGAATAAAGAAGAACAACGAAATGAAGCTAGAAATTCCGGAATTTTCGTCTTTAAGTGCGCACTTGATTGGCTGTAGCTGGCTGCCAGTGCGCATGACGGTGAGACCTGACTACCCCTCCCCCCCACACACACACCCCCCACACCCCAGTTCCGGAAGTTGATCAATGAGCAGTTCAGGTTCCGCTGGCATCTCTTTCAGCGTGCCGTCAGATCAGCCGCTGTCGACATTTTGTCGGCGTTGGCTCCCCTGAGTGGCCACCTAGCCCACGAAGCAAGCCCTGTTTCCACCAGCCGGTGGACTGTATCAATAAAACATTGACCCCTGACACCTATAGGTTCACTCCATGCCTACCCCTGCCCTCTCTTCGAGGATCGACTTTCGGGAAAACACGACCAGTTCAGGAATAATACTCCCCTGGCCAAGCAGGCATTCAGTGTCCCTACATACACGATCAGCACCCTCCGGTAAAAAGAGGAATATGGTGACAAGAACAAAGTGTGGCACACGCACACACCTCGTTTGAAAAAAAAGCATGTCATTTTTCATGGATAAACCATTCATACCCGTTTGTTACAATACACGCCATGATTTTTTTTCGACTATATTCTATTCCTTCTCTAGCCATTTCTACGTGTGTGAATAAGAGGACTTCTTTTGTTAAATGGAAATTACTTTCCTTACTTTATTTTGGGGTTTTCCTGCTTTGGTAGTCTGTACAAGACAGCAGTTATATCCGGCAAAACAGGAATATCTTTTTATCACGAAATACCGACAAAAATGTGAACCAAAGACCTACGTGGGAAAATAAATAGGTCCTGCCTTTTACCCCAAATGGCAACGAAATTCAGCGAGCGGCAACGAGATGCAAGGGTATTCTCTTCCAAGCAGCCAGCAGAGGGCATCAAAGAGACCAGCAGAAGAGTAAGCTTCTGATTATTTCCGATGATGAGCTAGTAGTATGCCGGTGAAATGGAAGGCACTTGTGTCAACTCATGCATATGCATAACTTAGCAGAGGGGGCGAGCAGGGTCGTTATGCAGTTTTTGACGTCCCAAGTCTGGAATCCTTCCCCCCTCTCTCTCTCTCTATCTCTCTTTTTTTAACCGTCGTCTGGGCTGGATGGCGCCTCGCGGTGGTTGCGGAGTCCACGTGCATCGTGCTGCTGTAGCCTCGTCCCCTGTCGTGTCGGAATGCCGTAGGTTCTTGGAGCTGCTGACAACAATAAACGCACTTTTACGACACGACCGCAGCTTCGCCTGTGCACCACCTGTCACAGACAGACATCAGGTGAATGTCTCCTTTTGCAACTTCAGCTAGAATTTCTTAATGCAGTCCACGGACTTGTATTTTGTTTTCGTGGAAACTGTCTGGAAACAAGAGAGATGTGATCAGATCACACTGACAGCCTGAGTAACAAAGACGCCTAACCTCAAGGAAAAACAGCGTCATTTAACAAGGTATGTTCTGAGTACAGCTTCTAGTGTATAGCTTCTATCGCTTTGAACTGGTATATTTTTCTCATACGCACTTCAGCGGTCCTGTTGGGCACTAAGCATTTCTGAGAAAAAAAAGTTAGAAAGGAAGGAAACGAAGGGAAAAAATCAAGGAAGCAACGTCATGCAAGTATTCCACACACTCACCCTGAGAGAGACAGAGAGAGGATAGAAACCATTTTGTTTCTGAAAGGCGATAATTATTACTGCATCTGTCTGAAAGTTTGCGGTAGGGTTTTCCTTTAAGTCTGTGAGGTTTGTGGACTTTTTACTTTGCATTGCTTTGATGTGTCTCTGTAATTAAATATTTCGTTCACTTCGCGTGATTTAACATGCAGCAGCGCGATTCGACGCTCACGTGCAATAGAAAGCCACGCTCACTAGACTTGCGCCTGTTTCCTGTGATCGACGGTGGACAAGACGGTCTGGAGCCATGGAGTGGACCAGCATTGGTTTCCGGCTGTGTGTGTGCTTCTCGATGCTGCAGACCGGAACTGCATACTGGAAGCTGGAAGCTGGTGTGTTATTCACAATTAGTTATTGCGAAATAGCACTGCATGTTTGCACTTTGTCGTTTGCACAACTTTATTGTTGTTACCCGTCCTTGACTTCCTTCGCTCTCCTCCTCTTCTGCCTTCTCGTCACTAATTTCTTTCTTGAAATACACATATTTGTCTGTTGAAATTGTCTGTTGAGATTGTTTACATTATATTTATTTTATTGGATATTTACTATGACTAGTCTAAAGGCAATCTGTTGAATCTTCACGACCTTGTAATTGAAAAAATTGTTTTCTATCTTTGCGTGATCCTGAATACAACTATCCGCTTTCAATAAGACAAGAACAAGCAGAAAGAACAGAGTGATCTGACGGAAAACCGGGAGGGCGGAAAAAAACACAAAAAGCGTATCCAAAAGTAGGATTTCATTATTACTAACAGTATTAAACGCTAATGCAGTTAATTTCTCAATGTGAGTTAGAGTAAGCCACAGTCATTAACAACCGGAATAAAGATCACCTTTCTAAATGCTCCTCCCAAGGCGTGCTGGGCTACCCGGGATCACTGGATGCTGAGGTCTACAAGCAGCTGGCTGATTTCCTCATCAAGGAGGTCGAAGAGGAAAGAGCCGAGAAAGACAAAGGTCACTGCGTGATGAGCTTCACCAGCCTGACCTTTGACAACACCAATGGTTCTACCGTCTACGACAGCCTGGTGAAAGGTGAACTTTCGGGACGTCGGGTTATTATTTTTTTAATTTAAGTGCGCATAAGAAATGGGACAAATGGTATCACATATTACTTCAAGAGAGTCACTATTGCAGTTTTTTAAAAGAAGGCAAATTGCGTCCATTGCTACGAGACAGTGGATGGGTTGTACGGGCGATCGTGTCGACTCTCGGTCATACCACGGTGGTAATGTCCCGTTCGTCTTCTGTATTCCACATCCACCTTCAGGGGCAGAGAGGAGACACGAATCGCCTTGCATACTAGCCAAGGAATTCGATATATAATCTGCGTATATTTGAGTGCTGCACGAATCTGCTTTTATTTAAGAAAATTCACATATTTTCCCCAAACATTTTGCCTCCTTCGCCCAGTAGAAGTTTTCCACCTTCGCCCAGTAAACCTTTGTAAACGTTAAGCATTTTATTTTCAGCTCGCGATTTTTTCAAACACACTGGAGTGGCCGTGGCTATCGGGCCCTTCATTGACGTCTTCGCGTCCACCGATTACGTCATTCTGCATCAGTTCCACCTCCTGACGTCACCCGCCGGGGAGAACGCCGGGCTGATGGATCCACAAAAGGTTGTGTCCATCTTGCCAGAGCCCACGTCCCTAGCAACTGTAATTGCTGATGTCATTCACAACCTGCGGTGGAAGAACGTGGTGCTCCTCGCTCAAGGTGAGAAATCACCTAACGCTACAGCGACAGTGTAACAAATATATAACGACAGTGTATCCCCATATCAAATAATATGTTTGTTGAATTCTTCATGAAACTCTCTGTCGCTCTGTGTCGAACAGGGGAGTATGGATGTGGGTGTTTGCGTGGGTGTGTGCGTGTATCGTGTAAAGTGGAAGTACTTGCTTGACTTCGGGACAGAAAAGTGCACCATGTTAGCGTAGAAGTAGGGTCGTGGGAGGACTGTTTTCATGGAAGTTAATGAAAGAAAGACCCTACCCCATGAAGGCATGAACACACCACCACACATGCCTCACCCCTGAAAGGACAGTTGAGCAGCAGAGGACAAATGATTTCTTTTTCTCGGAAAGGCTGGTAGCTTCGGATGTAGGTCTTCTACTGGTCTCGCACCGTTCCACTAAGTGGAATGAAAACGCCCTCAAAGAAAAGAACAATAACCCATCCTCCCCAAAAAACTTTTCTACTTTCATCCAGAGATTTTTCCATCCACAGCCCTAAACAAGGCTGTATCGAAAGATCAGTGTCTGCACAGGCAGATCCATTTTGACGACTTTAAATCCCCTTTTGTCTTATTCAGACTCTTGGACTAGTTTTAAGACCCTGTTTCATTCAGCTCAATGAAAATGCATAAACCCCTATTGTGTGTTAACTTGACGTCACGTTTCCTGCTTCCAGACGACTTTTCACCTGTGCTGACACTGGGCCAGAAGGGCATCCAGGTGTGGCCTATCCGCCTCCCGTCGCGCATCGTGTCACACGAAGACATGGAGCTGCGGCGAAACCTCATCGAACTGCGAGCCTCGGAGAAGAACAAGTTCATCCTGCACTCCACGCGCCGCGACATCGTGCACCACGTCATCCTGGCTGTGAGTTTTTCTCCACCGCTCGAACCATCCCACCCACCCTCCGGCTGGGAAAGTTGTCAGAAAGTTGTCAGAGCTGTTTGAGTCAATCAAAGTTTGCATATTTAAACCATGTCCCAAATCGCCCTGCCAACGTAAGGAAGCATGTGCTCCATTGTTTTGTCCGCTTATGGGTTTTCTTGTCCACTAACAAGGCTTTTCCCCTCCCGGTGGTATGTGATAGTTTTGTGTTTGGGGGAGTACTCCACTGTTTCTTGTTTCCTCCGTTTATTTCATCTCCCTTTCTTCTCAAAGTTCTTTAGTTCCCTTTCCCTCTGTCTCTCCCTCTCCTTCTCCTTCTCACTTTTGTCAGTCACGGACATATGCACGTGTAGCTAGCTGCGCTCGAGAACGAAATAAGACAGAAAATATCAGATCAAGGAAAACAAGTAGTACGCACGATGGGAAAGTGCGAGTGGTAACTGGAAAGAAAGAAAGAAAGAAAGAAAGAAAGAAAGAAAGAAAGAAAGAAAGAAAGAAAGAAAGAAAGAAAGAAAGAAAGAAAGAAAGAAAGAAAGAAAGAAAGAAAATCTAAGCCAACAAAAATATAAAAAGGGGGAAAAACCAGTGTTCATCATGACAAAAAATCTAAGTGCATCACTCACAGAGAGAGGCCGGGCTGCGATATAAACATGCTGAGCAGCCATCATCCACTAATCATACGACATTTTGCTAACAGCCGAACAAACAAGTGTGAAGTCTGACCCCCGTTAGCCATATTACAGCACGCAGTAGAGCACGTGCATTTGCCTAATGGCCACCTCGCACGTGCAAGCCTGTAGCCCCCGCGAGGCTTGCCGCAATGGGGAGGGGCTGCGGTCGTGCGGCTCCGCTGAGGCCCAGCTCTTGTGTGCGGCATCAGAATCATGTTGCTGAAAATAATCTGCTGAGTGTCCTCACCAGAGACTCTCTGCGCAACGCTGGCCAGGACCTTTTGTTTTGAGAACTATCAAATCATGGCATAGTTCAAAGGTCACAGGCCGCATTGATAAGCACTAATGAGAGGGCTAGAGGGACCGAGGCATAGTGACACAGTAGAAAGTGCTTTGACTGGGTTACTTTGTAAAATTAAAACATGGTGGTGATGAGAGGCCTGGGGAGACAGGGGCAGCTAGTAAGGTGATGAGAGGCCTGGGGAGACAGGGGCAGCTAGTAAGGTGATGAGGGGCCTGGGGAGACAGGGGCAGCTAGTAAGGTGGTGAGAGGCCTGGGGAGATAGGGGTAGCTAGTAAGGTGGTGAGAGGCCTGGGGAGAAAGGGGCAGATAGTAAGGTGATGAGAGTCCCGGGGAGACAGGGGCAGCTAGTAAGGTGATGAGGGGCCTGGGGAGACAAACTCTGCGCGACAAACTCTGTGCGTGAGTAACAAGCTGTGCGTGCGTACGTGAGTAATAAACTGTGCGTGTTTGCGGGCGTGACAAACTGTAGGTGCGTGTGACAAACTGTGCGTGTGTGGGTGCGTGAAACACTGTGCGTGATTGTGTGCGTGACAAACTGTGTGTGCAGGCCAGCAGACTGCATTTACTGCACCACACCATCGACTGGTTCATTACCTACCCGGTAAGCGCCTGTAGTTAATTGATCGCCTAGCTGGTTTCCCACGAGTACCTGCAGTGTGTTAATATGACATTTTCCTTTCCCAGACGTAATACCTTTCTCTCATTTCTGCACCAAGACCAACCTAGTGCCGTGAAAACATTACTTTGTCGACATACTCTCATTAAAAGGTGTTTCCGTCCTAACGCCAAGCTTGTTACCTATCAGTAGAGATCAAGTAACGAGTAATATAAATGCTCTGTAGTCTTCTGTTTCACTACCGTATTCATAATAACAATAACAACAGCAATAGCAACTTTCCTGTAAAAGGCATTTCCAGGCCACACTGAAGGTTTAATGCGTAAAACTAATGTTATTGTTACATACATACATACATACATACATACATACATACATACATACATACATACATACATACATACATACATACATACATACATACCCAAGCACACGAACACACAATCGCGCACGCAGTTCATCACAGAACAGTAGTACAGAACTGCTGACAAAGTGTAAGGCCGCCCAGCAGCAAAATAAATGCCCAGCCCATACTTCTTCGTGTGCTTCTAAAATTAAATTACTATTTGTAACTGTACACAGTTTTAAGAAAGCCGACAGTTTAGTTCGAAGTAAAATAAAATAGTACCCCCCACAAAGTGGAGGTAGCAGGGATACCCTCCCCCTCCCCCCCCCCACCCATTTCAACTGCGATGCAAAACAAACGAAATCTGACCTCCACGGCGAAACGATCGAGTAAAGGTTGCGCACGCGCTATAACATCAGTCGCTAGCGCAGGTAAAACCAAACTGTCTCGTCATACTGGGCAAGGTAGGAAGTTCCTGTCCTCGCGAATGGGTTACGGCCCTGTTGTCAGAGTTGGAATGACTGTAGGTGGCGCTGATGTCTGGTGACTTGCAGGACTTTGAGGACGTCATTCAAGCTGACGAGGCTACCTGGCCAGACTCCCTGTACGGACTGCAGCTGTTGAGACCTGACAAGATTCCTGCCAACATCACCGGTACGTTATCATCTTTCGGTAGATCATGCAACTGACGTCTTTGCTCTGTTCATCTCGTTTCTCGTTTTTCTCATTTTCCTTCTCCGCCATAACCAACGCATAAAATCAAACATTTCTCTTCCACCTCTTCTGTCTTCTTTGGTTTTCTGTATGTCTCTTTCCCCATTTCGTAACAGATTTACACAATAGGAAGAAATCAGTAGCGGCCACCGAACCAGTATGCAGACAAACTTACATCCGTGGCCATGGAAACACAGCTAGTTTGATGATCTGAGGTGAACCCCGACCTGTCTGGGCTGTGTATATTATCATACGTACAACTGAAAGTGGTGTTTTCCCAAGATGTTTAAACATCGATGCAAAACGTACCTCAGAGATCAGAGATCGGATGCACCGCCTTTCTTACTAGAGGGCTTTAGCGGACATTTCAGCTTGACTGTTTTACCTGTATACGTCAGTACACACCCAATTCTATCTTACATACGCATGAATACCGACGTTAAGTTTTAACTGTGTACGCTAGTGTACAGCTGAATCTTCAATTTATCTGTGCACACCATTTACAGTCAAACCTGTTTGTGTAATTTGCACACATTATGTGGGATTGAATCTTCTAACCACTTGGGGTGGACTGTAAATGTCATGTACAGTAGACCTTGACTGTGGCACCTGTGTGCTCACTAAACCGTTCAAACTGTCTGTGTGATCTGTCCACGCCATGTACAGTAAGACCTGTCTGTAGGGCATGTGTACACCATGTACAGTAGAACCTGTCAGTGCCAGAGACCTGTGCACGTAATGTACAGTATACCCTGTCTGTACCAGAGAATCTGCCGGTGAATATGTCGCGGCTGGAGCTGGGGCTGGCGCTGGACGTAGTGGGGTTGTTGCGGCACGTGCTGCTGCGCACAGCAGGCTACTGCGTCAAGTCCCCGTCAGGTGAAAATCGGATCATAGCCGAGAAGTTCCAGTACCTCCTGCGAGAAAAGGTGACTATGAAAGGTGACTGTGGGCATAGACTAAACAAAAATCAAGGCTACATTAATCCCAGAATAGTGCCTAATTCCCCAGTAAATTATTTCTAGCACTTTTATATGCAGCATATACCTGGACATAATTTTTGATCATATGTGTGACTTGTGTTGGTTTCAACGTAACTCCGTGGCTAAGGACCGATGGGCCAGCACGAGACGATCGTGTCACCCTGGATTTGAGCTTGAGGACAGAAGTAAGATCGATTCCTGCATGTGAAGAACAGAAAAAGAGCAATTCTATTTTTCTCTTGTAATCGAGGTTCGACTGAACTCACCTGGCGCTATTAGGTACAGTAGCTGCCTGTTGGCTGGCAGAATAAGGTTAATGACGGCAACGATGATGATGGCGGCGGCGGCGACGACGATGATGATGACGACGACGATGATGATGGCGACGAATATTGTGATGATCTAGCAGTTTCCTCAATTCCTTCTTCCAGACGCTGACGTACAACGGTGCGCTGGGGGAGTATGTGTGGAAGGAAGGCGACAACGCACGGACTAACTACACGATGGAAATAATGGCCTACAAGAACGGCTTCACAACGGTCAGGTCCACCAGCCATTTCCAGCTTCCGTCACTCTAAACGCAGAGACAAAACATATCAAGAAAGCAGACAGAATTTTAAGAATGCTTAGTTGCAATCAGCATTGTTTTTTTTTCCTGGAAAAGCCGTAGCTAACGATGCTGTAGGGTTCGGAGACTTCGGGATATTACCGTCTTGTTCGTTCGTTCGTTCGTTCGTTCGTTCGTTCGTTCGTTCGTTCGTTCGTTCGTTCGTTCGTTCCCGATTTTTTAAACATTTAATCGTCTGCCATTGTTTTCTATCTGTGTCATATCTTGTCCAGGTACGAAAATAATCCCATCGTATTTGCTTTCAGATCGGAACTGTGGGATTTAAAAACAATTCTCTAGCAGTGGAAGTGAACGCCGCACCTAGCAAACAGAAGGGACACGAAGAACGTCATCTTTTCTCTGATGTCCTGCGCATTGTCACCAGGCAGGTAACGTACCTGGTCGCTTAGCAATTAACTTCCGCGTGCGACGGGGAGACTAGTACAGCAACACACTCAGGTCACGAAACACTAACTGCTGGTGGCCCGAACTTTCACGAGAGAAGAAAGTCGAAAAAAAACTCATTTAATCCTTAACACCGACAGGAAAATATTTTGCATGGCTTGTACTAGGGTCTTTATCTCCATTTCTGTTTATAAATTGTCCCCAGGAACTTGACAAGAAAATGGCAGCTTTAGTTGTGGACTTTAGTGAGAGAAAGTGCGCTCAAGGAGCCAAATCCTGTTTTGAAGCAGAACCATCAATCCTAATGAAGTTGTGGAACATGTCTTTGTGATGATGCAGATCTTTTTGAATGAAAAATAAATTAATGACTTAGCAGTTAAAGATTTGTTGCACTGTTCTCCTTGTCGGTGGGAAGCCAGCTTGTTTCTCTGCCTGTAGTTCTCCTGCCGCAGTTTCAGTGCGCCGGGTATGATTCTGAGCATGACATTGCTGGGTGCCTGATGAGGATTTGTCCCGTAGTTCTGGCATATGCGGCTGTTAACTTCTTAAGCCGGAGTACCGTGAGAGACTGTGTCCACGCTAATGGACACTGTTTGGACTCCCAGGTCTTCTGGCATAGTGTGGTCAGCACCCTCACCATCTCTTCACCGCCATGTTGGATCAGTTCTGCTGGGGTGTTGTCGTTCCTGGGTGATTACCTCCTCTACCTCCTCTTTGAATAAAGGCAGTCTCTGGTAATTTTTCGCCAATTTTTGTCAAACAGGCTGGAATCGGGCTTGATCTGGAAGTTGTACGGCTCTTTGCAGTACTCAGTCCAAGTGTTTAGGACTGCCGAGCTTTCTGCCAACAGCTCTCCCTCCTCAGTAACACTGGGTCTGTTCTGGTTTGGTCTGGTGAGCTTCTTTAAGGCAACATACCCAAGTGTATTTTCACCCGTCTTCGTCCAACATTCTATGTTCTTACGCTACAGTCGTTCGACATCAAAGAAGGCCTAGTAGAAGAAAACGGGGAGGCGACTTCTTCCCAATCACAGCAGTGGTCCGACAAGGCTCCTTGATGTCACCGGTTCTATTTAACCTCTTCCTTGAAAAGATTATGCATGAGACCATCCACGAGCACAAATGTAGCATCTCGGGTATCTCCAACCTGATGATCTCCAGCCTGCGGTTTGCTGATGACATCGACGTTCTAGGTAGCAGCAGCCAAGAACTGCAGGAACTGATAAGCAGGCTGCGGGCCAAGATGGGGTTTATGGAGTGGAGGCGAAATCCGAGAAAAGCAAAGTGAAGATGAACAGCATAAGCAAAACCCATGCACACGTCACCATGAATGACGACAGGCTGGAAGAAGCTGCAGCTTTCGAATATCTTAACTGACTCTACCCGACTAATAATAATAATAATAATAATAATAATAATAATAATAATAATAATAATAATAATAATAATAATAATAATAATAATGTAGATTTATAACGCACGATAACACATTTCCTACACACTTCGCGCGGACGAGGCACACAGACACTCTAGGGAACAACGACTACACAAACACACACACACACACATATACACACACAGACAGAGGGAGGGATGAACGCAACACTGTCAACCAGACTAGAAGAAGAAGAGCGATTACAGAAGTCAAGATTACACTAACCCTTTCCACAGCAGCGCTTTCAGATCTCAGCAAATTAAGGAGGAACAACAGAACCAGCTTCCCCACCAAGATCAAACTCTACAAACCTATAGTCGTCTCTGTTCTGCTGTTTGGCTGTGAAAGCTGGACATTGGCAGCTGAGGTAGAAAAGAAGACTTAAGGCTTCGAAACCAAAGCAAGACCCTCAGAATCTCCTGGACAAAACACAAAACAAACAGATATGTTTGCAATAAGCCAGACTGGCTGGTCCCCAGAAGCTGCATCCCGCATGTCCTTCCTACGACATACGGTGTCACGGGTCTGAGATGAAATGACCAATCATGAAACTTCTTGCTTGGCCAGAGCAACGCAAGGCAAGATTTATTCTTAACGCTAAAAGTGCACATACAATAATGAACCGGACACAAATAATCAGTGCTAAAACTGAAATAAATAAGACAGAATTATGGAAGCGTAAGGAAAAAAACAAGTAAGGGGCGGGAATCTGCTAAAGTCGAAATGCTTTGTAATTAATTGACAAGTTATAATTCAGAAATGTTCTGCTGAAAGCTACGGCATGCATGATTCTATATGCATGCTTTTGTGTCTGTTTGTGCGTGCACGTGCGCACAGAGTGTTCCGTTCATGATCAAGAAAGGAAATAACTACACGGGCTTTAGCTACGACCTGCTTGTGGCGCTGTCCAAGAAACTAAATTTCCAGTTCCAGCTGTTGGATGTCACAGATCACGACACTGGCGGCTATGGCCCATACGATGCCCTCGTGCGCGAACTGACAGCTGGCGTGAGTAGAGTGCACTTGGAAGGAAATAGTTAATATCCCAGGGTTGGCTTGCATGAGCGTTTTTATCTCCTGTTCGTTCGTAAAGATGCACGTAAAATACACAGGGCGAACGGGCCTTATGACCGCTGTTATGACCAAAGAGAAGTTACGAATGCTCATCCAAGCCAGCCCCGGCAGGAATTAAGGAGTAACAACTTACTCGCTTCTGATTAAGTTGTGTTTCACTATCATTATAGTTGTGACCACTGGCACGTTAGCTTTATCCTTTTCTCATTGTTATACATTATTGTGGTATCGGCCGCTTGATTTATTGTTATTGTACTAAACTTAATTCATCTCCCAATACCTTTTCTTGTGCTTCTTCTTCACCATCCTGCTTGGTCCTTATTTCTCTTCTTTTTATCCTTCCGTCCTTTCTTCCTTCCTTTCTTTCATCTTGCTTCTTTCTTTCTGTCTTCCTTCTTTCCATTGCGCACTTAATTACCCGCATAGTCCTTCATACGTTTTCGTCTTTTCAGTCCAAAGTTCCGTCTACATGTCTATTGTTCTCTTTGATGTGCCACTTTCCCAAACTGTTTGATAATTAGCGACAGAACTGAGACACGACTAAGACAAAAAAAAAAACGTGACATACTCTGAGCGAGAGAGGACGTGCTGTGGGGACGATGGTGATCACCTCCAGAACGTTCTTCTCCCAACAGAACGCATCCATGGCGGTGGGTGCTCTGGAAGTGACGGCCCAGCGCGAGACAGTCATCTCTTTCTCCTACACCATCCTGTCCACGCAGGCCAGCATGCTGGTTCGCAAGGCCAAGAGCACCCAGAACTTCTTCCAGGTGCTGACAGCTGTTTCTACTAACGTAGCTCCCAGCTTCTTCCCTAGCCCAGCTATCAGCTGTTTCTACTAATGTTGTTCGCCCAGGTTGGAGGTTTTTTTCTACTGTGTAGGGCCCCGTGAGCCACTGGCCTGACTCACAAGCATTCCCCTTTGCCTGAAAAAATAAACCCCGTATTCCCAAAGAGGAAACGTGCGCACATTGTGCGCAAATGCCAAGTTCCTTCCTCTTGCGAAGATGTGCCTCTTTAGGACATTTTTCTTCCCCAGTTCCCAGATATTCTCCCAAGCAAACCTCTCAGGTGTTCACCTAGCACAGCATCCGAGATAATCCCTGAGCACAGCTCCCAGATATTCCCCAAGGACAGCTCCCAGGTGATTTTAAAAAAAAAACACCTTCAGAACAGCTTTGGCTAGCGGTCATGTGAATGTTTCTGTCCCCAGTTCCTGAGCCCCTTTCAGACAGGGCTGTGGATGACAATTCTAGCCTTCATAGCAGTCGCGGCACTGGCGCTGTTTCTGATCAGCCGCTTTGATCCCACACAGCAGGGCGTGGAGCAGAAGTTCGACCTGAAGGAAAGCGTGTGGTACGCTCTCAACATCCTTCTACAGGTAATGTAAGCTTGCGTTACCCTTAATTAGACATCCTCTTCCAGGTAAGACAGTGAGTACGTAGGTAATTTTAGAGGGACAGTGGAGGTGCTTCCACCTCCCAGTGATTTCAAACTATGCGTTAGGGAGGTGGGGACGAAATCTGTTAATAATCTATGCACTGAAAGAACCACCAGACTGTAGCAAAAGGAAAAATAAATCCAGGCTTGTAAAAATCCCGATTTTCTAACGAAACAAGAATCTTCACCTCTCTCACGTGACATCTAAAGGCCCCATTTGACGTCAGCATTCTCGCCCTGTCATGTGACCTCGCTGTACCCGTTGCTGACCACAGGGCAGCACGGAGTACTCCCCGCAGACCACCTCCATGCGCGCCATCATCGCTTTCTTCTGGTTCTCCGTCCTCATCATCGACGCCGCCTACACGGCCAACCTGGCCGCCTACCTGACGCTGCAGCAGATCGACAACCGCATCAAGACCGTGCACGACCTGTCGCGACAGACGCAGGTCAAGTACGGCATGGAGAACGGCTCCAGCCTCATGCACTACATTCAGGTGCAAATAGTGAACAAACTAGGGTTTATGCATTTTACCCGGCGATTATGAGATGTTCGCAATACGCAAACAATCCGTGCATACAACTACCCATACATGCATCCCACATCGTGGGGGGGGGGGGAGGAGGGAAGTGGAAGGGAAGCTGAGTAAAGGGGGAAGTGGAGGATGGGGGTCGTGGGAAAAGAACTGGGTTTTCTTTGAGATTTCCAGATAAATGCTGTTTCAATGGTCAAACCTTCTCTTCTTAAAAAGTGACACTCTTCCTGCACTTCTTTCCCTCTGTTTTCCGTATATCAGTTGTAGTCACTGTATATAACCATATATAGCAAAAGTAAATAAAGAGTCTCCGTGTGTCCGAAAGAAAACCTTCTAACCTTTTCTTCCATCCGTGCAAGCCACAGATTATATTTGCCAAAAGTAAAAAGGCATTACTGGTTTATCTCTTCTTGGCTTGTTTTCCTAATCTCCTTTAATCGCCTGCCTGCCTTGTCTTGTCTTGTCTTGTCTTGCCTTGTCTTCTCTTGTCTTGTCTTGTCGTCTTGTCGTCTTGTCTTGTCTTGTCTTGTCTTGTCGTCTTGTCTTGTCTTGCCTTGCCTTGCCTTGCCTTGCCTTGCCTTGTCTTGCCTTGTCTTGTCTTGTCGCCTTGCCTTGCCTTGCCTTGTCTTGTCTTGTCGCCTTGCCTTGCCTTGCCTTGCCTTGCCTTGCCTTGTCTTGTCTTGTCGCCTTGCCTTGCCTTGCCTTGCCTTGCCTTGCCTTGCCTTGCCTTGCCTTGCCTTGCCTTGCCTTGTCTTGCCTTGTCTTGTCTTGTTTTGTTTCGATTTCTTTCATTTCGTATCGTTTTGTTTTCCCAAAGAACCAAAAGGAAGACCCGTTCGAGCGGATGTGGGCCTTCATGAAGATCAACGAAGAAACGTCGTTACTAAGCAACACGACGACCATCATCGAGAACGTCAAGAGCGGCCGCTTCATCTTCATCGCGGACGGTGTGACCAACGCTTACTACGCCAACCAGCACTGCGGCATCGAGTCCATCGAGCAGAACTTTGGGGCCAAGGACTTCAGCCTGGGATTTCCGCGCGGCGCACAGTACAGAGACGATATCAACCGCGGGCTGCTGCAACTCAAGGAAGATGGCATTTTGGACGACCTCAAACACAAGTTGGTTGTCTCCCATTGCCTTGGTACATGTTGTCTCCCTTTGCCTTGGTGCCTTCTGAGTTGGTTGTCTCCCCTTGCGTTGATGTCTGCCACTTCCGTTTGGCGCGGCCCCAGTATGCTGTAGTCAATGGAAAAGTTTGTCCTTAAGCTTTGAGTTTAAAACTGTTGTCTATATAAAAAGAAAAAAAGGAACGAACGAACGAGAAAGAGAGTGTGCGTTCACAGAGACTGAATTTCAAATCAGCTCCTCAGTGTGTAACCCCGGCAGTATAAGGTGCCTCGTGATGGCGCACCTGACGCGTGCGACCTGGTGCTCGTGACAGGTGGCTTTCAGCCGGACGTAATTGTACGGATGACGACGACACCAAATTTTCGTCGGACAAGATGACAGCGGAGCTGAACATCACAAACATGGTGGGTGTCTTCATCATCCTCGCTGCTTTCACAGTCCTTGCTATTGTCGTTGACTTCGCCAACAGGACCTACAGAGACGTTCAGGAAAAGGAGGTCAGTCAAAGGACAGCAACAGCAGCAACTCGCCTTTTCTCCTCTCCCTCCCTCTCCCTCCCTCCCTCTCTCTCTCTCACTCACACACACAAACAACACGCGAGGGTGAGCGCGCAAGTACGCCGCATACACAAATGCAAGAACCCTGATACAAGTATACACAACCACGCACCCACCCACTCGCTTACACACACACACATGCGTTAGTGCCTTTCTCGTTTTCGTACGTTTGTGTACGCGGGTGCATTTTTTTGTTAGCATAAGTATGCATCCCTACTTGAGTGGCATGTGAAGACATGCATGCGTGCTAACGCGTGTGCGAGGCAGTTAGTGTAGATGTGTGTTCCCACACCATTGCGCGTGCAGTGTGTGTGCCCAAGCGCGGGTGCGTGCATGGTCTATGCGCCCGCGTTGTGTGAAAGGAAACCGTGTCTGTCAATATTTAGAGATTACATGTTCATCCAAACACCATAATAAACGACAAGTCCATTATGTGTAAGACAACTGATACACGGCGACGTGCCTTCGTTTATCTGTCTAGGAAAAGAAAGCTGTGATGGCGGACCACGGCGGGCAAGATCCGCCAGTGCTCTACACCTAACTCAGCTCGCCTCCGCACCTTCCAGACATCTGCTGTCACTGGTGGGAGACCTTTCCCAGTGCCACCGCGGCACGATCGTTGACATCTTTCAGTCAACATTAGCTGTTACTGTAGCTACAGATGTTAGTAGCATAAAGGGTTTGGAGCGAAATTTCTTTTACGGTTCCACATTTCACCATCGTTTGGTTCATTTTAATTTAGTGACGTCTACTTTAGAAGATTTCACTGTAATCCTGGATGTATTAATGAGTCTTCCAAGCTGGCCCCCACCTCCTCCTGACTGGACACTCATAATTTAAATCTCATTTTTGCCAGAAATAGCAAAAAATTAAATAAATTTAAAATAATAAAAAGATCTGTCGTTATTTCGGTGAACAAATGTTTGTTAGGGGATCAAAAATACTCTGTGGAAAGCATACGGACTACACAAAACGCACACTAGATGCCATGCTACGCGTGAAGAAGGAACTACACCCACACATTATCGAAATATGGGAGGTAGCTCGGATCCGTAAAATTTCAAATAAGAGTGCTCTCCCTTAGACCTGGGTGACAGTGTCCTTTGGCGACGTTTCAGGGATTTTAAAAAATTTTCTTAGAAGTACTATTGGTGGAATTTATTAATCGTCCATAATATTTGTAGTTCTCCTTGTTAGGGAAAAGGGTTTTTCCCTTTCTAATGAAGAATCTTTCATAGTTTATCTCTTATAATCGCGTTCCTGTGAGGTCGGGAGACGGGTAACATAGTGCTGATCTTTGACATAGATAAAATTGTTTGTAACATTAACCATATATTTTATGATAAATTCCCATCTGGCCTGATATTCGGGTCTGCTCATGACCTGACCTTTCTTTATCGTTGATAGGCAGTATCACAATCTGTAAATTACAAATGCCTTCAACATCTGTATGTAGTGTCAATGTCGTTAGCTGTAAGGATGAAGCATTCCCGAATGCAGTAGCTACATCGGCAGTATATATATATATATCCATCTTGTGACTGGAATTCAAGGTCCGCTCGTAAGCGCGCGTCTGTGTGTCATTTAAGTCTTGGAGTGGGCCAGCGCATGTGTAAATAATTTCAATCTCTCTCACAAACACAATGAACGCACGCACATATGCCGAACTGTTTGAGTTACACTTATCATCCATCCAAACGCATACACCTCAGTAAAGATAACAGATCGCAACCAGACCAAACTTTATTTGTACAAAGTTTCCAAATAGCTCCGTTCCTAATAACACTTCACATCGGTAGCACATTGTAGTTTTTCTTTCTATGCCGGCGACAGTCTATGAATATGCGTTTCCATTGCTTTTTCGCCACTTTCTCTCTACGTCAACAAATCTTAAATGTACTCGACATTTTGTTAAAAGAATTTTTACGGCTGACAAGCGGGAGGAGAAACCCGTGTGACGTCACAACTACTATGACCGAGCAAAGCCCGAAAGGTCGGCCACTTCGCTACGTAGTTCCACAACGGACTGCAATGGTTGGCAACGCGCTTCTCGCGTCTATGAAACGTGTGTGGTTGTGTGTGTTGGGGGAGGGGGCACCGGATTGTTATGGGCAGGCATCACAAACGTGCTGCAGAACTTAGCTGTTCAGCTGGTGTACACAGACTGCAGGCTCCTTTAAGGGACAAACTTTGGCGGTCTCAGCCCTGCATTCCATAACCTGTGTGCTCACTACAACCGTGTACGGGTTCCTACACGGCAACGGCACGTGTTTCATGAAAGTAGTACAGCTGTCGCTTGCGAAAATCAAAATTTGGAGGATATTGTCTGGGTTTTTAAAACCCACATTTGGCTGGATTTTGTTTAGGGACTTGAATTCAGAGATCAGCTGGGCACAGCCCTACATCCTAAAACTGTTTTGCTACCAGCCGGGCGCAGGCAATACGGAAAACAGGCCTTAGACTCCCACCATTTGCTCCTCGAAGGATTCTCCGATTGACATTTTCCCTCATACGCCAACCGCATTTCTCGTATCCGCATCTACATCATGTCTTGCCAAGACGGTCGTCTATCCAACGGTCAAGACTGCCGCAAATGGAGCTGTAATGATACACAACTCCCTGAGCGCGACGTTTCATTGTGCTATTAAACCTGCAAAGTCGTGTTGCTCCCATGAAAGGTTGACATGACCTCTTTTGAATGAGTGCGTGCATTTATCTTTTCTTTTTTAAATTCTACCAGCACATGGGATTTCTTTTTGATCGCGAAGGAGTCTGGTGGCCTAAGCCGTATTCAGTGCTGCTCTGTACATACTCTGAACACGGCGCCGAGACGTTAGAGTTACAAGCATCGTGGCTGACCCAAACCGATAAATGTGGGCTATACATAAAAATATCGCACATCATGTGATTCTCAACCACAGTACGCCTACAAAAAATCACCATGCCAGCTGCTAACTTAATATCATGACGAAACCAGTCAATAAGTAGACTTGGTAGATCGACAAATAATTCTGGCAACTAGTTGGAAAATCAAATCAATCCTCGATAAAATCTCCAAAACAGGGAGGAGACGTATAAATCTGTTAAAAGACAAATAACTTTGCCAGTAGACCGTTCATTTTTAATCGCTAGAAGGCTACACAACGATGAACAACGATCTTGAAAATGTAAAATAAATGACAAAAAATGTGAGCAAGTCGGACACGTTTCTAACCGGCATAAAAATGATATCCGTCAAATCCGAAAATAAATCTTGGAAAACAACAAAAAAGCATTTTAACCAAAATAGGTAACTCGGTTAAATTTAGCACAGGTAGAGGAGCAGGTGATGGCTGTGCGCGCACCTGGAGGGTGTGAGGCGGGGGTAGGGACAGAGGACTCCGTTCCATTGGCTCCATCTATTCGGCTCTCAGCTCACGCTTTCGCGCTCTTCGGCACTCTAGGAAATGTCCAGCCGGCAGACCTTGGTGCCACTGGCCCAAGAGAGATGGCGAGGCAAGTGTGGTAAACGCAAGAAGCACGAGTGGCGCTAGAGATTGACACGATGACGTCACTCGCGCCTGTAACGATAGCCACCTCCATGCTGCATACGAGAAGCAGGGGGGGGGGGTCCCACCTTCCTTCCCCCTTACCTTTGTGAAATGTATCATAAAAATTGCCAAACGACGGAATAATGTTGCTGAACATATAAAACGCGAGTACAGATCTGCGTACTGATACTAAATATTTGCTCAACTCGCTTTTTTATTTACTGCAACTCACCCAGATAATGCAGAATAAGGTGCGCATACAAACTTGTTTGACAATTTAATCTTAAAGCTTATGTGGAACTCTCGTCAACTCGTAAAGAGAATGAGAAAGATAAGCCATAACGAATACAGCAACAAAACAACGTCAATGCAGTTTACCACGTCACTGGCTTGTTTCCATACACGCGCCCTCTACACCATGATCGTGAGCACTCAGAAGCGAGTTTTAAACGCAGAAAGGCTGCTGGAGCTGACGTCACTACCTAACGTTACTCGCGTCTATCAAACACGCCCTAAGCTGTGAGTCTCAAAACCGAGACTTGGCTTCTGGTTCGAATCCAGGAGTGGTCAAGGATTATTTCCTGAATTCAAACATGGTGCAGACTGGCAAACCCCCGAACATTAAACTGCCTCTTCGCACTGCCAGTCTGGTGGATCCTTCAGTGCAAAGTCTAATAAAAAAGACCCCGTTCCCCCTCTAAAATTACCTTAATTACGACAGTCTCCCTGAGGGGCATCAGTCAGGGGAGGGAACAAACGGCAGAGACTCGGGCAACTCGCTGGACGAAGAGAGGTATGTGATTTTTGATGGACACTGCTTCCATCTCGCAGTGATTTCGTACTATGGGAGGAATGGGATCCTATTACCAGGTTATGCACTGAAACAACCACCAGACGGATAGCTGCAGTAAGATGACCAGTGAAAGAGGCAGTTTAATGTCCGGGCCATGGCCAAATAGAATCTGAACAACGTGCTGCTCCAGAAACTTCTGGATTCGAACCAGCAACATCCACACGACAGTCCGCAGCTGCACCCGCCGAGGTATCCGGACTCCGACCACAGATCCGCTCTACCTACAACACATCTACGACGTAAGAGTCGCTACATCATCACAGCCACAGACAGGCAGGGAAGGGAACGGTTCTAGGAGCAGTACAGGCTGTCCAGTCGCTTACAGCTGGAGGTGTACACACAGCTAATAATCGTCTGTCAGAATGAAAACACTTCTTATCAATAAAGAACTGCACACTGCAAAAAAAAAGTCACTAATGAATGTGAAGCAACTATCAATAAACAAGTAATTCAAGTTTATACGAATAATACAACTTTGTAAAACAAAACATAAAAGATGCATAATTTTATCTTTGGATTAGTGGAATTTGCGTCTTGTATCCCAGTACTCTCTGCACATTACAAATAAATGAAAATTGAGATGTACCACCACATCAAAAACTGAGCAAAGCAATCATGCTGCCCTGCGACGTCGGATCCTGTGAGCACTTCTAGCCTGACTACAGTCTATGCTCATAAAACCATCAGCCCCTGCTGTTCTCTGGCAGTTCCTCTTGTGACGTTACAATGTTTCTGGTGAGGACGACAACTGGACCATCATCGTTAACGGGCAGCAAGCATTACACATACATAGAAACAAATTCTAGTCTCAAGAATGTTCATTCACGCTGCCATCAAGCCGTTTTCTTTTCACTCGAATATAACTGCACGTGCGGTACACATCATTTCTTTTGCTCACCGTAGACACTCTCGGCTACTTGCTCCAACCTCTGCTAGAATTCAACAAGCTAACAAACAAAAAACTGAAATATCTGAGGAAGATGGTAATGATGTAACACTGAACACTTGTAAACGTTTAATACTGTCCAGCTCTTCCCGCAATAGCCATTTGAGATGAGAATTCATGAGGACTGGGGCGGGGGCTGCTGTGGGATTATCTGGTCTCCCTTCTTCTGGGTCCCCCTGCACGACCACGGCTCCTGCAATCAGATGAGTGATTCCGTGAGTCGTCTTTCTCTGAAGATGCGTGAAAATTTACCTGCGAGTACGCGCACGAAGCCCCCCCCCCCCCAAACAAAGGGTATCACTCAAACACGTGCACAGGCTCCACGGCATATTTTGTCACTCACCGACTCTGTCACCCTCTCTCTCTCATACACACAAACACATGCGCGCGCACACACACACACACGCATACAAATTTATCTCTAAAGAAATATTCAACATCCTTAATTTATCATATCAAAAAATCAAAATTTCAAGAAAAATAAAATTTCCTTCTCCTGGAAAGACGACCTTCACAAGTGTTGTTGCTTACTCTACTTCAAACCATGTTTATTTCTCTACACAGGTTTACTTCTCTACACACCAGGTTTACTGCACTCCCTGTACCATCCATAGTGTGCCCGGTCTGATTCGCACACCTCTGCACCTCTCCTTCTCGTCCCTGCTTGACGCGCGACTCTGTATGACAGCACTGCTAGACAGGCACCAATGTATGTGCCACTGCTGTGGTTTGACACACGTGACATGGCGTGACCCCATTTCACCTCACCACGCACAATTAAGTAGCACAAGCTGTTATGCAGATACCATTTCCATACCATTCCCTGATGAACAGAAAGGGAGCACAACTTGAGGCAGTCGTGGAATGACCTAGTTCTGCTAAGCCGGTGGTGCTAACTTTAATTACCCTGTGGTCGCTAAGGCACTGCTTCATCAACAGAGTAAACACTTACCTCCAGTAGTACTAACTGTAATTATCCCTTCAATAGGGCAAACACTTACCTCCAGTAGTACTAACTGTAATTATCCCTTCAATAGGGCAAACACTTACCTCCAGAACGAATAAAAGATTACTGATTGATAAACAGAGACGTTAAATAATTTTGTCAATGGCTCCAATGAAGTAACAAAGTCGAGGCACCAAAAAAGGTGTGTGGCGGGTTAAGGATGGGAGGGGCGGGGAGGATTCCTTACACGAAGCGCTAGGGGCTGGTGGTTATTAGTGGCGTTAGAACAATGAGAACGGCTGAAGTATTCAAAAATAGTGTCAGCACAACATTGGTCTCCATCACTCCCCTCCCCCCTCAAGAAACAGCCACCCTTTCTTCCGCCTGCTCCTTGAAATGTACCCGTCATCCTCAAAATTCCGCCACTGAAAGAAGGAACCCAAAATATGCAGTCTGCCCACATATTGCAGATAGAATACGAAATAGCAAAAGCGATGAGAACACGGGGGTGGGGGGTGGGTTTAGAAGATCGTAGGGAAGCGTTCAAAAGCTAAGAATCAAAAGCCGAAACGCCTCCCAATATTAGCACAACTGCAGAAGTAGCAGCAAGCGGTCGGTAGCATCATTACAAAAGAAACAATCCCAATCTGCATAAGATCCCCGAAATAAGCAGAATACAGGCACAATTTTTTTAAAAAAGGAAAAACCAACAGATAAAATGATTACTCCATATATAATAAGCATCTGAACTACGTTTTCCTTTCCATATGCGTCCCCAGAGACCTTTAGCAGTTCGCGAAGTAGAACGCATCGGACACGATGTGAGAGACGATATAAAGCGCTGCTTGGCCTTTCCACCGAAGTCCCGCAATACAGCGTATGGCTAATCCACAACATCCGGGCCTCTGCATGCCTACCTGTAGTTCTGGCGACGCTCGGGTTCTTTGCAGTCCCGGGAAAAGTGTCCGCGCACGCCGCACTGGTAGCAGCGCAAGTAGGGGTTGAAGGCGCCGCCTCGCTGTCCTCTGGTCCGCGGCCTGGCGATGGACACCTTCAGGCGGTTACCGTGCAGCATCCTGTCGGACACACAGTCCCGCCAAGGGCCAGATATGTAGCTTGTGCCAAGAAAAGGAATAATGTTATCTGTGCGGACACCCCAACCTCCTCTATATCTTTTAGTGTAAAAAAAAACCCGATGCGGGAGTAACTCACAATGAAGTTCTAACGAAATAATGCCTGCACCAGTTCTTTACAACTTTCGTTCAAATTAGTACAACCGCCCGAAATCTAACACGCCTTGGCAACGACAAAGGAACAAGCTTCGAGTTCAATATTCGATGTAATAAGGAGGCCGCTAACCAACCGATTTATCTCAACCCCTGCTGTGCAATAACACTCGTGCCATATGGATTTCTGAAGCTTCTAGTGCCTTTTTTTCACACCCTACGGGATTACTCCTGTGGACTTTCCACCCCCACCCCACCCCCCACCCCCACCTCGCTGATTCAAGTTCAGCGATAGTGACATACTACTCTGTGAAGGAGACTGCACACTGCAGGTGCTCGTCTAGTTAAGAATAATTACATTTTCTTGCAGTTAAAAAAACATTCAAACGGCTGTTAGTCGGGAAAACATTAACGGTGTCTAGATGTTGAATATTTCCTACAGAATTATAAAAAAAAAGAAACTAAATGAATACCAGTTGCTCATTGTTCGGATTGTAATATCTGTTAAAATCTGAGGCAACCTCGTCCAAAAAGAGGTAAAAACGAAGTGTAAAGGTATATCAAAAATAATTATGATTCTCCACCGAACAAAGCTCTACAGCTACAGAATACTTATTCCCTTTCTCTCCTAACCCCAAAAATATGTAGTTACTGTGTGTCGGAAGCACTTCCTTCCTACAAAGAAATCACTCAAGCAACTGATCAGCGAATAGAAAAAAAATCAGACCAGAAGGATGGATTCGTAATCGCACAGGCTTCTATCACTGCAGTCATGCACTAAATATTAGTGTCGGACAGTAACAGATATGTGTCACTTGCTAGTGGCTGTTGCAGTCGCAAGCAATGTCAGGTACCAACAAACGTCAGACATGTTTATTCTTGGACTGGGTTGCAAAGGCCTTTGTATCTGCCCTGCCCGACTCTAACATATGGACAGAAGATACGTTGACCAACCCACCCCGACCCTGTGCTGCTTTATAAAATCGTTCGAATTTGCTGGGTTCGTAGACCCCGTTCACAGGTGTTTTCAGAGCACCTTATCTTGCGGAATGGAAACATGCATGCAATCTGGCCTTGCACAGGACCCCTTAAATTTCTGTGTAGAATCTCTTGTGACCCTGCATAGGGTCTGCGTTCTTGGACGTACACATTCCAACTCTGCTCGCGACTCCCGTGACGCAGACCTTATACGGGGGTCATTAGAGGTTCTATACAGAGAAGCACCCACGCTGAAGCCTCTCTCCGTCTACGTTTTAATCAAGAGCATCCGAAATGGGCGCGTGACACCACGTGACTTACTGTCCGTTCATCTCGGACACGGCTCGCTGTGCTTCCTCCCGATGGCGGTAGACGATGAAGGCGAAGCAGGGAGGCGTGCGGGCCAGCCACACCTCCTGCACGTTGCCGAACTTGTCGAAGGCTTTCATCAGCGCCGTCTTGGACGGGTCGTCGCCAATGTTGCCCACGTGCACCCGCACGGACGACGACGTGTTGCTGCGGCTGTGACTGCGCCCGCGGCTGCTTCTGTCGCTGCTGCGACTGCTGCTGCTGTTGTTGCGACGACGGAGGCGACTGCGGCTGCGCCGACTGCGGCAACTGCTGCTCCTGCTGCTCCTGCTGCTGCGGCTCCTGCTGCGGCTGTGGGTCTTGCTTCTGCTGCGGCTGCGGTTCGGTTTGGGGGCAGCGGCGGCGGCGGCGGCGGCGGCGGTGACGCGCTTACGGTCGTCCCCCGACGTTGACGCCGCGGGGGCGCGGCGAGGTGACGAACGAACTGGGGAGTGGGGAGGGGAGGAGCCGGCGGCTGGGGACTGACGCGGGGAAGAACCGGCGGGGGGTGACGGACATGGTGAAGAACGGGCAGGGGGCGAGGGAGGAGGGGACGAGCCGGCGGCTGGTGATTGGGGAGGCGAAGCACTGCCTGCAACCTCCGATCGCTGTGGTGAGCGAGTGGAAGAATCTCTCCGCCTCATCTTCGGGTTCCGAGACCTACTTTCTTTTTCCAGTCACTTGACTGAAAGCCCAGACGATCTGAAACACAAAAAATAAGCAGGCTTGGCTGGTTAGCTTTCAATGTCATAAAGGAAAAACAAGTGACCGCCGCTTGGAGGAAAATCCAAATTAAATTTAAAACAAGGGAACTGGACCAAGCTAGAACGCCACAAGGACGAAGACAATCTACATGCTTCGTGGCACTACCCCTTCATCAGGACGACACAAAAACGACGGAAAAAAAACGAAAAAGAAAAAGACTTAGCTTCAGTAGATGTGGCGCATGGGCTGGACAGCAGGAGAAAATTTTCCTGCTGTCCAGTCCATGCGCCACATCTACTGAAGCTAAGTCTTTTTCTTCTGGTTTCTTTGTTGTCGTTTTTTTCGTCGTTTTTGTGTCGTCCTGATGAAGGCGTAGTGCTCCGAAACATGAAGATTATCTTCGTCCTTGTCCTGTTCTAGCTTGGTCCAGTTCCCTTGTTTCAATGTCATGCCAGGTTTTCTCAAGCTGCAACAGAATTTCGTTCCTGGTACTGACAAGACGTACATTTGTCGTGAAAGAAGGCAACCCTTGTGTCCACAAAATGAATGTAATGAGCTAATATTCTCCAAGCAGTCTCCACGCTAGTCCTTTTATAACGGCCTGCCCTACCACAAGCGGTGAGTGGTGATTGCTGATTGCCACTTGACTTTTCTGGGATTAGACTGCACGAGTAGAAAGATAGTTCGCAGGAGCTGTGCGTGCAAACTACACAATCTCCCCGTGCATGGCCTATCCATGGCCTAAACCTGCAAGCAGCGTGCGGCGCGCAGCCATGCACGCAATCGATAGCAAACAAGGCTCTGCACGCGCAAGAGAAAAAAAGACCGAGTCGAGTTAGCGCGAGACAGACATCACTAACTCGCCTCGCTCACGATCCTCGTGTCTACAACAGTCGCCCCCACTTTCCAAGCTGTTCCCTTTAACGCATTATGACGTGAACATTATGTTTCCTGGAGTGTTTCTGCTCTAATTACGGCAATCTATCTTTATTGCAGTCACACCTGTCACTCACTCCGAGTAAGACTTATGTCGCTAGCCTACCTACCTATACGGCCTCTCACCACCAGCACGTGAATTTGAGAAGGGAAACAACAGACAAGATGGGTCAGTGCACAATGTATTACAACGTACAAACCTGCTGGTATCAGCAACACTCTCAGATACAGTTCTACCTCACCCCTTACGGACAATCTTCGCTCGTATCTAGAATGCCTGCCTTGATAAAAGGTAGCAAAAGGTTAGGAAGCAGGTTATCATCTAAAGCTTTGCTTTAAATTAGACTACACTACACTAAAATGTTTTGAGGGGTCCTTCCCTCCTTTTCATGTACATATATGAACACAACACTAACGCAATACAAACACAGCATTTAAGTAATATTCAACGTCTAGTTTTTTTTTCCTTTTGTCACTTCTTTTTTTTTCTTCCATCATTATGTTCTTTCTTTCATCACTTACACAAAATACAGCAGTGGCTATCAATCGTTACTTACCACAGAACTAACAGAGCCGAACACAAATCTCTGTGCAGCTTGCACTGAAACAGACTGTCACACGAAGCCTTTGGAGCAACAGAATTTATTCTCGAAAGACTAGAAGAAAAATATCTGACTCTTCTAATGTTAAAACTAAGCATACGAAGCAAAACTTCTCACGACATTAACACCATGAGTGAAGGCTGAACGAGCCGCCCACAAGTCCCTGCTTTATATACTACGCTTTGACAGCACAGATCAACCCTTAGCGCAGGCTGAACGTTGGAGTGGGTACCAGCTGGGTGTACTAAAATAGGGTGGCACTTGCAAGGTCATATCTTGAGGATGGAACAGGTGATACGTGTAATTTTAGTTGATAACCTCTTGTAGCCCTAACCATCTGCTTCTCTACAGAGCGTACGAGTGACTACACAACCAAGAAGACACGACACCTTTCAAAGGAATTTACAGATATGTCAAACACACTAAGCGTCACCCGTCCTCATTTCTGGAAGGGGTGCTGCAGATGCGCTTTAAACATATTCAGCTTCTACTCCAAATATGACCTAATGCGGTGTGTTTGATAATGTCTGTACAGTGGATGCACGTTCATTTGATATGCAAGAAAGTATCTCTATATTGTAATTTCAGATGCAGACTTTTTGTTCAAACTTTAACATCTGCCACAAATGCATAGGCATGCCATTTACTCTTATGCCAAGAAACTGATGACAAGACTATATATGGAAAGACTGACACTAATCATTTCCACACAGTCCAGAGTTGGCTTGCATGAGCGTTCGTAGCTGCTCTTTTGGTCATAAGAATAGTCGCAAGGACCGTTCGGCCTTTGTATTTTACGTGCACCTTTACGAATGAACAGGACATAACGCTCGTGCAACCCACCCTAAAACTACGCGACCTTACCAAAATTATCCCTTACTAAAGGAGATCCACTTCCAATAAGTATTTAATGACTGTCTAATCTCAAGATATCAGCAAACTCTCTTCGCAGAACTCACGGTGCTTCTACCTCTCCCACGCAACTCAGTAAGAAATCATTCAATAAATAAAACAAATTCTAGCGAAAAAACACTTTCAATCAGACCTTCCAGTGGTGGGTTGCACACACACACACACAACTGCTCATAAAATACACGGGCTGAATGCGTCTTGTGACCATTCTCACGTCAGGCACATACGAACGTTTCCAAAACCCAGCCCAGCGACCGCCTCAGTGGTCTAGTCTCTCGTTCAGGTCTGGCAAACGTTCGCCTGCTCCCGCAAATGTGAGATAGATGTTGTGCCGACAGGTTGTAAAAACTCTCAAGAGTTGCTTCGACATTACTCAAGTTTGTGTCCCCTGTCTTTGTTGGCCTAGCATAATCAGAAGTCCGTTCGCTCCGTTAGGCCAACTTTTGGTCATACGACGCCCTCGTTTTACGTTCGTCAGCAAAACAGCCGAACAGTCCGTACGGTACGGTTGCAAACGTTTTGCCGACCTGAGGTAGTGCCCGCTTCCAAAGCGGGAGGCCGGTTGTTCGCACTCCGGCCAAGTCTAACTAAGACTTAAAATTTGGCAATCTAGTAGCTGCTCTGCCAGACGCTTGGCACATCAGGGAGCAGCAGTACTACGACTGGCTGTCCCGCCAGCTAACCGTCGTCAGAATGGCGAGGCATGGAAGAATCTGCAAACTTTTCATTAGCCCGACAGACCAGTTACTTCGAAGTTCATTAGTCCACTGAAATTTCAACTGGCCTATGGGATATTTTGTGAAGGGGAGTGGGGTAAGACTTAGCAGTCGTAAAAAATGGACAGTCCGACGGGCTAGTGTTTAATGAATTTTTAATGGCCCGGAAATATCTATAGTACCCTGTGACCACCGGACCACTGTACTTCCCTATCCCTGCGGGGGCTTTCTGTAAAGTCAAAGATCCTAGACATGAACTTGGGGAATATAGTAGGTCTGTGACCATCCAGTTTCACTCTTCAAGCAGGCAAAGAACGTCAATCTTTTATTGTTCCTTCGTTGTTCTTCCTTAATACTGTTTTTCGCACGACTGGGCCTTTCAAAAGTTACATATCAAATGCCTTTATTCTCCTAAGTAAGCAGCCAGGAAGAGAATGCAAAATTTTCTGAAGGTGTTTAATAACATGGATTCAGCACTGTATGGTTCTTCCCCACTTCAACTGATTCGCCCACCCCACCCCCTGACCATCGTCCTCTCCTATTTGAACTTGGTTCGACCAAGCTACTCTGGCGCGCCTCTAATTTTTGATTTTTATGCAGCTTTGCCTAGTACCAGGTCACGCCTGTTCCTTCCGGCCCCTAACTCTAGATGTTTCGATTTTAAAAAAATTACTGTGTTGCCGAGATTCGTCAAGCGGCGTGCGCCCCTCCCTCACTGTCGCCCTTCAAAAATCGCTCCATGGGCATGACTGATGTGACGTAAGCTGAGTAGACGAGGTTCTTCGACCAGACCGTCACAAGTATGCATTCGGCGCACAGAAAATATCAACATAGATATGTTTGTCCCTTCAGTTTACTTTGCAGAGACCATTCCGGAACGAAGGGCATGCTACGACCGCAAAGCCCCGGTGCTACGGGGAGATGAATGATCGTCACGTGAGGTCGGGACATTCTGCTGTCTTCCTGTTGGAGTGCATACTTCGAGGGGGCCGGAAATGAGGGCATTTCGACTGTTTGTTCTGCACTAACATATTAACAGCTCAGCACAAACGCTCTACATTCTTAAGAGAGAGAGAGAGAGAAAAAAAAACTACAGTCCTTCTCAGCCCTGCTGTGCTTTCTCCCTCGTCGCCTTTCACACGCGCATCTTGCAGCTGCGCGCACAAGCGCTGCATATGGAGAAGCGAAGGACTTGCTTCCAACGTGCAAATCTCCGAGTCAAAATCATTTCAGTCATAAAAAATGTTAGGATGTGGGCCAGACAGGCTGATATGAGTGCTAGCAAGAAACGATACGATGGTTTTAAACAAGATGTTCAAATCAACAGCTAAAAAAAAAAATGCCCAGGCAGATGTTCTTATACAGAAAACATCACAATCACGACCTCTTTGCATGTTAAAAGGTCAGCATCCTCCTCATAATCCCATTTAGGCGCCATACTAAAGCACTGCCAATGGTGGCACATACAGTAGCAGAGGGTGACGGAGTTGGGGGGTGGCAAATATCGCTTGTCATAAAATCTCTCTTCTTCATAGTTGTAGAGGCTTGGAAACGCATGGAGATTCAGATTCTGAACTAACCTTGACAGCTTGTCATACACTGCATGTTACCTGCTACCTTTGCCACTGCATTGCTCTTCAGTTCAAGTTTAAATTTTGCAGTCAATGGAAAGCAAATATATTTCTTGTTCCCCTAGCTCACTGCTTGGAACAGATTAAGTACATGCATTTTCTCCCCTGCGCTACATATCAGACCATCAGATGTTCTGCGCTGTCTATAAAATACTGGTTATAATAAAATATCCGAGCCAAAAATTTTGTGTCCAGTCTCAGAACACCATTATGGACCAGTGCAGAATGGGTTCTTAAGTCCCTTACAAGTTACAGTTGTTCCCAGTAGTTGCCACCAATTCTTACTAAACAGTGCATTGCTTGACTCATCATATCAGTGCAATTTCTCTCACACACATGTGCGCACATACACACACACACACAACATGCACACAAAATAAAAAGATACAATTTTTTTAAATGAAGTGTAGACCATTATAATTATATAAAAAGGATTCTAAAAATGCAACATCAAAAGATCAGATACAGTAGTCATATTTAAAAGTTACAAAACCTATTAAGAAGTTCTCTCTTTCTCTCTCCTGTGTACTAACAGAAATAAATAATATTTTATGATGTTTGAGCAGGCTTTCTTGCATGAAAGTTATATTGAAATATCATACCACAACGTGATGAACATTATTAGTACACAGTATCGTTTAATAGTTGTGCATTTTGGTTAGACATTCTGCAGCATCAAAACCCAAGTGTCTAAACAAAATGCCACACATCACGTTTAAAACTAATGTACTAAAACAGTTACCTGTTCATCTTTTCTTCTTATATCACTGATATTTTGGCTATGCATGAATCTTAAAAGCAGTCACATATCTGGAGGTTAAAGAAATTACATGGTTGCCCTTGACACCGCCTGCATCTATAACACTGTGGCTAAAATTTAAATGCTTCAAAATTATTATCATACAGTTCACATGCTTGTGTTTACAAAACATGTAACATTTTCTGCACACCACGTATTCATTATGTCTACATATGTACAGTGGTACCTCCATCCTGGTATGGATTGCCATCGTTATTCAAATCCATCGTTATTCAAAGAACAATTTACTATAGGTTTTAATAGGAAATCATTTAACTGGTTCCGCCTCCCCTTCCAGGAGACCACCATTTTGGGCAAGGAACGTTTAAAACAAAACACCAAACAGTGAGCCTGGAGCATGCAGAAACAAGCACAGCAGGCTTACTCCCCGCATCGTTAATAAGAGCCCATGTTGTTAAACAAGTTATTTTCTCATTCCAACCACCCAATGTTAAATAAGTACATCATTGACTTTTTTTTTGGGGGGGGGGGCATTTTAAACAAAATTTTATCAAGTTGGTATACAAAGTATTTGAATATACTGATAGCGTAACTAGCTTGATCTAACCAAGCCACCCAGCGCACACACTTACTGTAGTTGTTTTCAACGCACTGCAAACAATGGTAAAGTAATGTGTGTGTGAGGGATTTTTTTTTTGGGGGGGGGGGAAACTTTTTTTCGGTGAAATGCTCACTGCATAAGATTCTGTACTTTATGATTCTAAACCCATAAGTTTAACCCTTTTTTGCCAAAGAATGTTTTCTTTTCTGTTTGCTGATGTAAAGAAACTTTTCTTCCATCAATTATTTTTCCACGAAATGTACAGCACACACAGGAGTACTGAAAGCGTCTATCATTCTTGCTTGGCATCCTGCTGTGTTGTAGCTCAAAGGTGCTTGTGAACCTTTCCAGCTTTCCCCATGGTGGGAAATAGTAGCAGTGGCATTCACCTATACTGAACCACCATTCTGCAGTGGTCCATAGTAAGGGCCTATTTTTAAGCATCTTTTTTTTAAACAACCAAAATTAAGTGATGTCAAAGATTTTTCTCCCCCCCCCCTCCTTCTTTCTCTCCCTCTGCAAGACAAACCTAAAGACATTATGCAGGGCTTGACTTTCATTCATTTTCCCCTACATGTCAAATTACCATAAATTATGCCCAAAAGTGACTTGCACATGCCAATCGCCAAAACATCTACTCTGAGAATAAATGTATTGAAAATAAATCAAGATATTAATTGCCTGGTTGGGCAAGCTCTAAGAAATTTTACTTAGCCAACAACAAATATTGAAATAACTGCCATGGCTGATCAGGCACCCATTACTGTCAAGTCTTTAATATGTTGGTGTTTATTGCTCTTACTCACTGACTATACAGAATACTACAATCGCAATTGCAGCTTTGAGTTGAGCACCTAACATAGAAATGCGTCTCACTACGCAATATATGGATCCAATTACGAATACGAATCAGTAATTACTAATCTAATCTATACATTACACTACAGTACACAGGCCGACGATGAATACATTTCTTTAACTATAGCTATTTATGCAAAATTGTTTACAAATTTTGCTGTTAGAATGTAACGTATGGATAAGAGCAGTTCTTTTCTCCTTCAACGACAGGCAAACAGCAGTGAACAGTGCGAGTCCTTGACTATGTCTTATAAGTTATAATATACACAGACAAAAACTAAGAGCATGGATGATCATGATGGAAGCGACACCACCGCCATGGACTAAGAAGATCTAGTTATCGTGGGGAAACTACACAAAAAGGATAATTACTTACATTTACGTGCAGTACTGCTCGACGTGAGACAATCCTACTAACTAATATCTTCGTTCAACACGAAGTCGATCCTTAGGAACGAAACATTATTTCCTCATTGGGATGTTTAAAAAAATTAAGCTTGTTTAGCTCACAGATGACTTTTTAGAGAAAATACATTTAGTGCCTTGGTAATCTCGAGGATTCTCGCGTGGCTGTATACAACGCCGCCATTTTGTCTTCTGAGCTAAGCGTGCGTGATCACGCAAAAACAGGCGTAGTATTTTGCGTTCGATGATTTACTAGGTAAGGGGTATGTACAATGTCTGCACACCTAGCTTAATGCAAAACTGTTTTAGCAAGTAATATGAATTTTGAATTGATTTCATGTTTGGGCTTTATCACTCCTGTTTGGTGACGCGGGAGCATTTCTTCTGCCCGCGTGAAACTTAAAAAGTGACCAAAACAAAATTAAAAATATTAATATCTCGTTCAGTCGTTGTATCTATAAAAAGCATAATAATGCGGTTAAAGTGTCATAAGATATATTTGATATTTATTTGCAGATGGACAAAAATCTTGAGTTCTAATAGCTCGAATTCAGAAGCCATGATGGAATGCGAATAGGCAATACCCATTAGCCTAGATCAGGCATTTACTGATTTACAAAAATTTGCTTCCGCGTTCAAACAAAACGCGCAGTAGAATCTAGGAACTAAGAGTTTCTGAGAAACATCAAACAAGGACTAAATTATGAAATGGCATTCACGGTATATACGAAGATTCTAGACAATTTCTGAAAGTGTAGTAAATTTAGAATATTGAATTTTGTATTAAAAGTTTCACGCAATTTTCGAAATTCAAATTGAAAGAAAAATAATAACTCTTTCGATCCTTGTAGATTTTTTTTTTGGAAAGACGCTGTGCCATTTGTACATCAGAAAATTCAAATAATTCCCTTTATTTCCATGAAACCAACCTAACTGCTGAATGAAATGCTCTTGTTTAGTTGTTGGGAACAGGCTGTGGTAGTGGAAGTTCTGGAGCAGAATTAATAAACAGATGCTTTCATTGGTTCGCATTTTAAAATACAAGGATGTGAGTATGTCAGAAGCAAAACATTTTTTAAAAATTGCTCTCAGTCACTAAATATTTATAATAAATTTTAAACCAGGAATACTTTCTGATTGTGAATGTCTGCTTAGTGCTTAGACTTTGTATTGGCCAAGATTATTGGCATGACAGAGTACTGAAGGTGGACTGGCCAAGGTTATCCGCTCTCTGTCATGTGGACTGGGGTGACGTTATCCACCCTGTCCTGGTGTTGTCACCATTCTGCGAAGTATTATATATGATTTGCATCATCAGTGTAAATGTTCTCCTACTAAGTGATATAAGAGCAAGAATTCCAGTGACAATCGAACAGCTACTCCAGGCTTTATAGATTGATTTTTTTGTAGCAAGTTTGCTGGATGATTTTATAAAACGGATGGCAAGTTTCCTTACAGTAAGTTTCCACACAGGTGCAAAATTTGTCTGATGTCTGCTGTCAGTGTGGTTGCCATCTTGAATGACAATAGCACTGGCGTCACATTCTCACGCCCGTGAAGAGATCGGCCTGACCTGCAAAGATAGCGTGCGCATCTCGTTCTGCACGACGCACAGTCACTTCCCAAACAGAAACTTTACAAAGCGATCTTTATAATTTCAGTGAAGATGATAGCATTTTAGCAACCTTATTGAATGGCATTTTGAGTAGTTTGCAATGAATATTGATTCACTGTTGATTTTAAACTTTTTCAGACAGCATGTCCAGATACCGAAGCTCCAGTGTTGAAGGGAAAGTGTATGTAGGAGACTTGTCTCCAGATGCTTCAGAAAAAGAAATTGAGCGAGCCTTCAGTTATTATGGACATCTGCGCAATGTGTGGGTGGCAAGAAACCCACCCGGCTTTGCATTTGTAGAATTTGAAGACTACAGGGATGCAGAGGATGCTATCAGAGCTTTGGATGGGACGTAAGTGGCTTTAGAACTTTCAGCAACAACTACTAAGTGATCACACTTTGCCATATTAAGGAAATGGTAAATGAAATCTGACAATCCTTTATGCAGTACTGTTCTTAGAGGTCAAATCTTTTTGGCTGATTGAGGGTTAGAATAACTAATATTTTCACCAACCTCAGATTTACCGAATTCACAGTCATGAGCACAGTCCATCTGGTTAATGGAAATTGGTGTTTTGAAAAATCTGGACATAACTTGCGTGCATCTTCTTTAACTCATTGCTACCTGAGTGATCCTAGCTCGAGCTTTCTGGCAGACGGGGCATTTTTAGCCTTTTTTCAAAAATTCATTTAAAAATCCCCAAAAACAATAAAAAAAACTTGGTTTTAAACATTAATAAACAAAGAAAACTCATTTCTTACTGTGTTTCTTGGACCTTGTTCCATAATTTGTAAAATCCTTTGATGGAAACACAACTGAATTTGAAGAAATCAAAAAGTCCTCAGGATTCCCTATACACAGTCTGTTCAATACTGTTTACACCACGTGCTCGCTCGTTTTTCTCTTCGTATTCACTCTCTTGGGTCTTTCAGGCACAAATACTCTTGTCTTCATCCAATTTATCACAGTAAATTTGCAAAACAATGTCATTTTCCTCTTTAGCGTGTAATTTGAAGGGTAAATCTAGCATTTCAGAGCACATGTGGATACTCGCTTCAAATTATTGCCGAAAACCGGTCTCATTGTCAGTTCAAACACAGTAAAAGGGAAGCAACTTGTGAAGAAATGATTCAGCTTTCGGTTGTAAGAGTTCTTTCCCTTAACTCAATGGTGACGCACCTTTCGTAGCTCGAACCGTCCCCGTGACCGCAGCAGTTTTAGCCTTTTTTCAAAAATTCATTAAAAAATCCCCCAAAACAATAAAAACATTATTTAAAATTGCTAACTAACTACAATAAATAAAGAAAACTCATTTCTTACCGTGTTTCTTGGACCTTGTTCCATAATTTTGTAAATCCTTTGATGGAAACACAAGTGAAGTTGAACAAATCAAAAAGTCCTCGCCATTCCTTACACAGTGTGTACGACATTGTTTAGTATACGACTGGCACGTTTTTCTCTTCGTAATCACTTTCTTGGGTCTTTCAGGCACAAATACTCTTGTCTTCATCCACATTATCACAGTAAATTTGCGAAACAATGTCATTTTGGTCTTCAGCGTGTAATTTGAAGAGTAAATCTAGCATTTCTCAAGTGAAAGAGCACATGTACTGATACTCCATTCGAATAATTACCAGAAAGTGGTCGCGGCAGTTTAAACACAGGAAAGGGAAGCAACTCGTGAAGAAATGATTCAGCTTTCGATTGCAAGAGTTCTTTCCCTTAAAGGATTAGCGGATATGTTTTGAAAAATCATAATTCACAGTGCAGGTGTGCGTATACTGCGGTTTCCAATGCCTCCCAATGGCACTGCAGTCTGTCTTTTACTGCGTTACCATTGAGTTAAACGATTAGCAGATGAATTTTTATAATTCATAACGCATATGCCACGTTTACCTGCCAACGGCAGTCAGCCCTAACAATGGTGGGGCATGTTTAAGTTCCATGGTGTTCAAGTGGGTTAATCTTATTGACTATTGTCAATTGACTAATAGCGTATAGAAAAAAGTTTGAGGAAATGATTTTATACTTTGGGGTGAAGATTTTATGTAAAGTTTTTCCCTCCTCCTCTCCCCACCAATCCCCCAAGTTTTGGTACAGATATAGATGCTCATGTTTCAAATCACTGTTAAATTTAGTAGTATTGCCAGTTGGTTAATAACTTCACCCGATTCCAGATAATGGACACTGAGCAGCACCGTAGGATTATTTGTTTTGTTGACGAGCCCAATAATTTCACTTCACAGGGTTATTTGTGGAAATCGTGTGCGAGTGGAAATGTCTACTGGGAAAGTGCGACCCAAGCCATGGTTGAGAGGTGGTCGTGGCCCACCACGTGCTCGGAGAGCATTTCATCCTGAGGACCGTTGTTACGAGTGTGGTGATCGTGGGCACTACGCCTATGATTGTCATAAGTACCGTGGTGGAGGAGGGCGAAAACGGTCATCACGCAGGTATGCAGGCTGCATGAATGTGTAGCAGCAAATATTTCCAAATGGTAAAGGCCTGAAACATGCAAGATAGGAGAGCTCTATTTTTTAAGTCAAGTGCTGATTTAAAATAAATTGGTAATTTGGTTGGTGATATTTTACATTGCTCATAAGCAGTTACCTCTCTTCCGACACATTTCCAAAGGTGCCGGCCCTTTCTGATTTGCCAAAATGTTTTCAAATCTAGTTGCTCTTGCAAATATGATGTAGTCCAAAATGATCTTAGTTTTTGTCTTGTTGTAGTGCTGTGCATGACTAGGCTTAATAAGGTTAAAACATAAAAAACATGATGCAGGGCTTGGGGTGCCTTGTCCAGCAGACAGTTCAGTGATACGAGCTGATGACAAATGTTTTGTTTCCAAGGTCAATGGGACACAGATTGTGTACAGTGTAAAATGGGAACCACTGGGGTTTTGACTTGTTAACATTTTTAGAAATCCAGATTTTTGTAATGTCTAATGAGGGTTGGTACCTCAGATTTTATTTTTCTCACCACCTCTGATCAATTGTTTGAAAAATATCCTTTTAGCTTATTGGGGATCAAGCGGGAATTGTGCTCAATTTGATGCTAAAATCAGTTTGCAGTGGTACACACAGTGAGTGCCTCTCAACTTGACTTTTTATTTTGTCAGCGGGGAATGCTAATTCCAGTTGACATTTTCTTGGAGGACAGATGAGAGAGTAGCTGTTAAACATTCGGTTGACTCAGTGCAGATAGCTGATATAAACTGAACTGTGTACAGTAATTATAAAATATGCTTTTAACCAAAACCTTGTGTTTAAAATTTGCTGTCAATGTTGGATTTCTGTTCCCAGCGCTAATGAGATAGAAGAATGTGAAAGAGAGGTGCTAAGGCTATAAAGTCTTCATTAAGTTTTTATAACGTTTCAGATCTGATAAGCACTGTAAACACAAAACAGCTTCCTAAATCTGAAGTGGAGACTGTTTGCTCATTTGCCTCCTCATGACTGTCTGTCCGTGCTTTGCAGACTGTCCATCATATTGATAGAGAGGAAATTGACATCAAATCATCCAACTTAATGCATCCGTCCCATGGACCTGCACTTTAGAATCAATACAGCACGATTCTCAGCTTGACAGCATACCATCTGTCCGTCAGACCGCTTGACGCTTCCGTAGCACCCTATACTCCCTCACCATGGATGGAATGAGTTGACACCCGACCTACATGAGCTTGGTCAGCTTTCTATCTTCCACCCTACAAAAGAGAGATTCGTCTCAGCTGCTTTGTTTAGAGAGATACGACCTTCACAACAAAGAAATCTAGTTTGTCTCTTCTCCCAGAGGATGTAGATCGTCCTTCAGAAAGATCGCTTGACACGTCTGCATCGGCTAAGAGAAATAAACCACACGCGTGACATAGTTACAAGACAAACAAAAATTTGACTGCTTTTTTGCGTAAGTCTGTATTTTGTCTTGTGGCAAACCAAAAGGCAGCCATGTTTAGATAGTAGACATGGTGAAGCATTGCCCTTCAGGTAAAACCTGGAATGGGTACCCATGTTTTTGAGATTTTTCTTACAGGAAGCATTGCCAGCCTGACTTTGGCCTCTTGTGTTCTGGCTAATTGTGTTTTTGTGCATATTTATAATTTTTTTAGTGGTTGACCCTATGTAAACTTTAAATTCATTAAACTAAAGTAGGAAAGTAACCATATTTAAAAAACTTTTTCCAGCTGTTGCAAAAACTAAAGATTTGGTATACACCCTTTATATCAATGCGTTTGTCAGAGCATTTAAGACTTTAAGCTAGCCTTCCCTTCTTTGTTTTAAGTCAGTGTGCAGATACATTGGTGGTGGATAGTTTATCTGTTACATAAGCCCTAACGACCCCTAAAATGCTGTATTTCAGGTAATAAACATAGTTTTTTGCTCCGACTTAACAGAAGTACTGCACAAGCTGAGAACAACACTTAAGAAACATCCTGTGCTATGAACTTAATTGCATAAAGGCGTTTCTTAACTGGGCAGATGTTAGTCAAAGAATCCTTTACTCTTGCCTGGGGGGAAAAACCCCAAATGATTGCATCTTCTATATGACGAACATATTAGTCAAGTGTGCCTGGTTTACAAGTGCCTTCAGTTTAAGAAATGGGTGGGGTGATATCACAATGGCCTATTAAAGAATAAATTATAGTGATGTCATACAGAAGTTGCATGCATAGTATCCATATTAACCTTTCCCACCGATGTAGATGTCACAGGGCCGTAATTTGAAAATTGCAGGATGAATGATACAAGGTTTTAAAGAATAGGTTTTGGTTAAATTTATTTTTTAAAAAGATTTTGACTTCGACCAGACTTTGCTGAGTTGAGATTTGTGCACAAGATATGGATTTGAATGTGAGTATAATCATGCAGCGCCCTTGAATTATTGCAGGTGCTAGGAGTGTGAAACTCTTTGTCTGGTACTGCCACTCTTCGAACTTCCCTTTTCTCCCCCCCCCCCCCACCCAACCAGTTTTTCCTTGTCTTTCCTGAAAACCATTATCACATGCTTGTGCTTGAATAACAACCTGTTTCCAGATCCAAATCACGTTCATACAGCCGCTCTAGAAGCAGGAGCCGATCTCATTCCCGGGGGCGTCACTACACTCGTAGCAGGACACGCAGTCCTACAAGGAGTAAGACACGCAGCAGGTGAGTAGTCGTAAAAATCGGGTGTCTGATCAAACTAAGGAAGAAAGATAATTCTAGATGTAAATGTTGTGGCTGTCACGGGGAGCTCCTTGTGGGAATGCGCACCATTGATAGGTTTGAAAATTTATTCTGTCATTTGCTAGGACACTTGTCTAGTGTTTCATAAGCTGGTCCATGTTCTTCCTTTTTCCCTTTTTGAAACACGTGGTTTTGTGGTTTATGTTCACAAGCCAGTTCTGTGTGACAACTGGTATCCTGTAATTTTTCAATCCAGGAGCCCTGCTGAGCGATCAAGGTCCCGGTCACGCTCACACTCAAGAGGAAACAATTCACCAGATGCAGGAAACAGTGATAATTAACCATTATGCAATGTGGCAGCTGAATCCACCATGTAGTTCGGGCTGCATTTCCTGCATTTCCCATGGGTGTGCCGTGTTCATTGTTGACAGATGTTTTATCTTGCATCATTAATCGTGACGACTTGATTTTGTCCTGACTTTTTTGTTTTGGTTTTCTTTTACGTTCTTGAACTCTTTTTTTAAAAAAACTTTTTATCATGCTGCAGACAGATGAAGATGAATAAAAGTCTTGAGCAAACTGGAGTTTGATTGGGCTTTTACTCTTGATTTAAACATTTTTGGAAAAAAGTCAATGAAACGATTCCCTTTATTAACATTCTCACGCGCACTGCAAAACATAAATTTATGTAGATATCTATTTAGAAGATAATGCTGCTGGGGCAAAATAAGCTCAAGTTCAATGTAGACCAGCCTGAAGAATGTCTGTTGCTGCTCGTAGGATGTTGATAAGGGAAACCGAAGCCTGCCACGATGCACTCAGTTCCCAAAAGCTGAGGGCTTGGTTCCATCTACAAATAAAAACGTGGGCTTTAGTTGTGATAATGTGCTCGTCGCCTACAGGTGAGAAAAGTGGTTTCATGTCTGGCAAGTGGCTAGCTGTATCGTCTGATGGACTCTACACAAAAAGAGATTAAGCTAGTGGAAAATGCATGAGGACCAACAAGTCTCAAAAATGCTTATTTCTGAACCCAACCAGCATTCTGAAAATTGCAAATTTATTGCCAATATTTTTTTTAATGCTGCTTGGCATTACTATGAACAGGATCAGAGAATTAGTGTCTAAATTCACTTTAAAAACATGGCCTGTACTCACCCATCAGTTTTGAACTCTCTTTCATAAAGCATGAGTTTGTTGTTTAAGTGCCAAACATTTATAGGACTGAAAAGAAATAAGACCATAAAATCAGCATGTTAATCATCACAAAAATTCTTGGGTTTCTTCAAACCTCTTACATTTCCAAAGCATTTCTATAGATAATGAACTTACTTCTCTAGTGTTGATCCATCAATATAGAGATGAAGTTTTTCAGCTGCCTCGTTGAAGTTTTCACATGCTTTGAATAGACCTGCTGTGGGGCCAAAAGAGATGTTGAATTTAATACAAATATCTGTGAACTGGAGGTAAACGTAAGAACAAAGACACCAAGCCAAACTATTAGGAAAAAAACCCAAAGAGCTGTTGAGGGCATTGGCCCTTCATAACAGACTGCAACCTGAACCCAAAAAAAACTCTCGAAGAGCTACACTAATGGGGAAAATACAGACTGTCCCCATGTCTGTTCTTTTGTGTGAGTGTTCCTTTCAACCTTTGTCTTTTCCTAATTGTGCCTGTCCACTCCTGGAGGAGACATGATAGCTCAAAACTTTCCTTGTTTTACACAGCATCCCATTCTTGCAAAGTGAACTGTGTTTTTGTCCCAACTTGAAGATTATCTGTTGCTCTTACTATAAAATAACCAATGAAAATATTTTAACTATTTGCATGAGACATTCTGCAAAAGTTTGGATTTCGAAGGCTGCTGGACCATAAGTTACAGTAAATATTTCTGTACCATATAGTTACGTGTGACGCGTGGAAATACCCCATAAACTCAATAATAGGGAACTTAACCTGTTCTAAAATTCATAGGAAGGCCTGATGTTTACCATGGGGAACATGGAAATCCAAACTTCACTGGCTCATGCCATTTAAATATGACCTGGGTTTTTGGACATGGGATGATTATTCCGGTCAAACTTACAAATTGAAGCATTGTTTGGGCTCTGTATACTTGTAGCATCGTCCAAAGATTCCTTCACCATACTGCAGATGTCATGTGCATAGTCTTGTGCACTTAATGGAATAATCAAGGAGTCGACCAAGTCACGGGCAAGCTCTCCAATAATGGCAGCTACTGTCCTGCTGATGGCAAAATCAGGATCCATCATGAGGGCCAGTTGAATAGTGTCATAGGCTGTGTGGTACAATGGGAACCTCTGTTTGATCACACCATCTTCTCCCTGTTTTTGTACAATAAACTATTTTTAAAAGTTGCTTTTTTGATGTTGGCATTGTATTAAATGTGCGAGAGATGATCAATGTTAAAAGTCTATTTTCAAGGTGAAGCACTCAACCTGTAATCCTAGAAGCTTCTGCAATAGGAAAAAAAAACAGCCGTGCCCCATTGCCCACAAATATGATATGATATGGCTATAGTCAGAGGATGCAGTCATTTCTCAAATTATAAAATTAAAATGTTAAGAACAGTCAAAAATAGATTTTCAACTTTCCAATCATCGCCATTTTACTGTTAAATGATTTTCCCCTCCAGTCTTTCTTTGTGTGCTGGAATGGGAGAATATTTCTTAAATATTCGTGTGTTTTTGGCAGACTTAATCAGACAAGCAAGATACATTGTCTAAAGAAGGACACTGCAGATCTCTACTGCTATGGCTATAAGCAGGCAAATCAACATTTGTAGCCAGAATCACAGCGTGGGCTACTAAGAGAAAGGTTATGTTTTTATTGCACAATAACCAGAAGAAAACTAGCAACAAAAAACACCATGTCAATAGTAATTTTTTTAAACATTTGAGCGTTATTAAAGCAAATTTTTCTGGTCAAGTTGTTCAAGTAGTAATCCCAAGCACTTACCACAAAAGAATAGTGAGCGTGGACAACAGGAACCCCGATGTCCATAAAGGGTCTAAAGTCTGAGGAGGTTTTTGGACGCTTAATCCTGCCAGCAGGAACAGTTAAATACAAAACAGGCCACTATAATGCTGTAACTTCAATGATTTCAAAAATAATAGAAGTGGGCCCCTCCTCATTGTGTGTACTAGAATCCCCAGTAAGTGAAGATACGCTTTATTTCCTTTTCCATTTTCAATTTATAGAAAGGGTTTTTTTCCTAAATACAGAATTTCTAGCTTTGTGGGTGCAAATTTTCCCTCCAGAAATGGAAGTCTGTCTTCTGACAAAAATTGTCCTTTCAGTCTGTTAATTGCTAGCTGGCAGAATATGCACTGAGCACTCTGGTAAAGATCAAGAATTTTTGTCATTGTTAGTTGGCTAGTGGTGTGCTAAATCAGAGAAGTCTGAGGAGAAAATTCAACATGGCTCGTCAAAAGTCAGAAACATTTTAGGGGTTTTTGTGGGGGGGGGGGGGGGGGAATGGGAGGTTCTTGGCACACCTGATGGTTAAGGAATAAGTTTTACTGTTACTTCACTCTCCCCGCTGTCCCAGTTTGAAATTTTTGTGTGTGTGTTCGAAGCATTGTACTGTGTAGCATGGACAGGTAATTAATAGTTCAGCAATGTGTTCTAGGCATGGGATATTGTTTTGCTCTTTCTATTCCTGAGACAATGTAGATTTTTAAATGTCTAATTGTACTAGAGAGACAAACATCAAGATAGAAAAAGAACAATAAAGAAAAGGAGTAAACAGTGGATAAATAACTCAATATCAAACTTAATTATACAAAAAGTTGCCGAGTGTGAAGGAAATCTGCCTAGATCTCAAGTACCCAAACACTACCATACAGACAACTTTTTGAAGGTTCACATCTCGATGAATATCTTCTAATTTCTAGCTCAGCAAACAGTTAAAATGGCAGCAGCAACACATACGATGGCTGGCTGGAGTTTTTCTCATCTGGTAACCGCTCCTTCCAGGTATGAAGAACAGTACTGTTCAGGTATTGAGGGTCAGAAACCTAATAGAAATATTTAGTTCCTGTCACTGCTTCTACCAGGCAGACAATTTTTGTTAAATAGTAGGCAGATGATTAAAAGTGTTAGTTTCTATAAAGACAACACATGAAGTACTTTAATCCTCTGCTTAAAAGAGGGGTTCATCTTCAAATGCATGTATTCCATAGGTTATTGTGCTAATGTACAAAAGAAAAAGACTAATTTCTTCCAGGTTTAGTGTGCTAATGTACAAAAGGAAAAGACTAATTTGTTCCAGTATTCTTATCAGAAAAGGTTTTGTTATTAATTCTTTATAGAAAAATGAAGGTAAAGTGTAAAAGGATTTTACCTTTGAGGCTGCTCGCATTGCTGCTGTCTTCAACGATGCTGACCCACTCATGTCAAAGGTGTAATTACCTAACAGTAGGAAACAGCAGATATGTGTAACAGCATATAGATTGAATAAACATGTACTTTCTTTTCTCAACTCTGAATACAGTCAGGAAAAAAATGGAACAGCTGTTTTTAAGAGCGGTATCCTTTAAAACCCTTAAACAATTTTTGCAGTTGTGTACATGTTTATAAATAATACTTGCTACATTAACATTAAAGGAAGGGAAAACAGATGGCTGATTGGTTAAAATGCTGGCCTCTGAGCTCACAGACAGTGGTTTGATGCATGTGCACCGCAACACACTTTCCCTAGTTCTTCCAACAGTGAATGGGGTACCTGGCCCATTTGGTTATGGAAGGTAAGGTAAAGAGGCAGAGCAGACGGCCACAGCCATCACAAAAAGCGGGGTCTTATACATCCCCTCTCCCCTACGACCTAAAGAAGGTCATGGGACCTTTAGAAAATAGCAACTCACCCTGTAAGATCATGTCAATATTCAAGTAAGCTACTGCGTGAGCGGATAACCATCCTCTTTTTTCCTGCAAATGAATCGATGAGCAGTCAGCACGTGTCCTGTACAATAATTATAATTTATTAGACTGATGAAGGTTGAATGAAATGCATGCCATATGCCAGGTGATTTTGAATTTTTTAATTTCTTTGCCAACATCTACATGGAAATCTATAAAATTGATGCACAAAATAATTTGTCTTTGCTAGTTGGTCAGTTTGTGCTCTTCTTTACCAAAACTAATTATGTACCCAAGTCCTACTGTACATTACTTGCGCTCCCCTACCTAAAGTGCAATAGTTAAAATGTTGAGTGAAAAATATATTGGATTGAAATACCTCAACCCATTCAGTGGACCCAATCAGTCCAAATTCCTCAGCTGCCCAGCTGCAGAACATTAAAGTTCGGCGAGGCTGCCACCCTAATAAAAAACGTGCATGCATATTAGAAATGCTTTCTGTATTTTTATTTAAAAGGGCATCAGATCTATGCCATCTCTAAATTACAGCATCTACATGCTGTTTTTAAGCTTCTTTAGGTGTACCAAAATCCAGAATGATATTAACCTAAACATTGCTGACTGATATGGCTTAAAGCTGTCATTAGCCAAGAATGTATTTCTAGCTCATTTATCTCATGTCATAAAAGCATATTTCTTCCTAAATTCAACACTGCATTAAACTTGACATATCCAGAATTTTTTGTCAAGGCTGCAACCAGACGAAGAGATATGAGCATTCATTAATGTTGCATATACTTCGTTTGGTGACCACAGTATCCCAAAAATCTCAGATATATTCTCTCTATTCCCCACTCTCTAAGTCTTCTCTCTCTCTCTCTCTCTCTCTCTCTCTCTCTCTCTCTCTCTCTCTCTCTCTATCACACCGAAAAAAACAAACACATATTATGCACTAGTAAGAATAAGAATATATACAAACTGAAACCTCATCAATAGTAGAATCATACACTCGGTTTTGTAAATTAATGATTGGTAATGAATGATGACAAGGGCCAAAACACACCTTGTGAAACAAGGTTTTGAAAGACCCTTGCTATCTCCAGCATGACAGCAGTACCAGAACTTGGGTCGATTGCACCATGGCCAACAGCATCCCTGTGATTTCCTATCAGCACCACTTTCTCTAAATCCAAAAACAACACAAGAGCTTGGTTAACTTAATAAGTAAATACTTTTAGAAAATGATAAATGTACTATTACAAATTTGAATAGTCATGTTATGCTCCTCTGAATCTGCTACTTTAACAGACCTTAATGCTTATTTAAAAACTACACACAAATATGAGGGATCAGGCTAAGTAAATCTGTTAACAAGAGGATGGAATACTTTTGCCAACCATTTATATCCACATGAATAAGCTGCATAAGGTTTACCTGGTTCAATGGCACCTTTCATTGTTGCAAATATGTTGAAGACACGTCGAGTCTCTAGCTTATTTGCAATGTCAACTTTCACAGGTCTGAAATAAATTTCATGCAGAGACATAAGAACACCCTACCTTAGACTGAAATGTATTAGTATTATTCATCATATAGACACTCACAATACCCACCATATTTTAAGGTCACAAAGTACAAAAATAATTTTTTTATAGACAGTGAAAGAAAATACATTAGATGAAGTGAAGGCATTGGTATGCTAAGAGATTGAATGCTATTTCTGTCAGTATAAACTCATTCAATCTATCATGAACAATCAATAAATGATATTACTACAGCAGATTGAGCAGAAGTAACACTAACAGCCCACTTCTAGTTGCCCTTAGACTGTTACAGACCCTGTGGCACAGGATTTATATTACAGTGTCCCCTTCCTCCCCCAGGTCTCCACTGTTTACCTCATTAATGTTATTTCTGCATGTGTTGGTCATTGATGTAAAGCCCACCAAGAGACGAAGTGCCCTCATAATAAACAAACTACAGCCCTCTCTCCCCTCATTAACTGAGATCTAAAATAGTGTCACATCTAAATGCATCAGGCTTAGGGGGCCTGGACAGCTCAGTTGGTGGAGCTGCGGACTAGCAGATGGACAGTTGCTGGTTCAAATCCTGGTGTGGCCAAGGATTTTTCCTGGAGTTAAACATTGTGCAAACTCCATTCGGCCATCCCCACGCACATTAAACTGCCTGTCCGCACTGACCATCGTACTGCAAACATCAATCTGGTGGTTATTTCAGTGAAAAGTTTAGTAATAGGACCCCACCACCAAACAAAGTGCTCTTAAGATAAATCGAAGCCCCTCTCCTCTCATTAATATAAAGTTATGTCTAAATGTGTTGGATATTGACGTACAGCCCACCAGGAGATGACGTGCCCACATGGTAAACAAATCCCAGGTCTCCTTGCCAGTCGTTAGGAGCTGCTGGTCCTTCCAGATTCCTGGATGGAAGAGCAAAGGCAGAAGAGAAATTTTCTTCTTCTCCCCCAACTCCCTACTTCAGTTTCGCCACCTCATAAAACTTTCCATCTAATGTCTGTCAGGTGCTGTTATAAGCATGCATTTCTTTGGATATTGATCTCCTTTTTTGCAAGTCATTAGTATAGTCATGCAACCCGTTTTTCAGAAAATGAAAAATTGTCTTGGTCAAGAAAATATTGTGAGAGTAACATAGCCAAGGCCCAAAAAGGAAGATATTTCCTATCCAAGCTCTTTCTTCCTTCATTCATCTCCTCCCTCCTCCCCACCAACCCAAGCCTAGAGGGTCATGGGGTCGTGTCTGACAAGTGGACTTCTCTGTATTTGGGACTTGTTTACGCGCCCCGCCATTTGAGGTTTCCTCTGGTTCCATATCTTCCTCCTTCCGTTTTCTTATTCAAGCATCTCTGACCACACCCTTAATTTCCCCTACAGGCGTACCCCACTTTCCAGTAACTTGATGTTAAAACCAGATTTCTCTTCACTCACTCATTGAATGTGTGCATGCATCATGAGCAGTTCGGGCGAATGTAACTAAATTACTCAATAAAATAAAATAAAAAAGAGGGGGGGGGGGCAAGTGCATGTGCAAGAGACAACAGCGTTGACTGATGAGACTAAGAACAATTAAAAAACGGCTTTACTGTAAAAGCACTCTGGCGTCATTGTAGCCAATAGGATGACACAGGACCTGGGGCAGGCCAACCATTTCTTTTTCTGGTATACGAAACGCATTTTCTGAAAACATGAGCATAGATCTATAAAAACCGTTCGCGAGTGTCAGGTGAGATAATATTACTGGAGCATAACCACAAAAGTTGATCAAAAGAATTATGTAAGTTCTTGATGACTTTACTCAATTTTTAAGGATTCCTGAACATCGTGTTCTACACATAAGTTCTCTAAAGACAGAAAGAAATTTCAGTGATGTAATCTCGTTGTTGCAAATATATGCTTCTATTGACACCTTGCAGCTAAAACTATGATCCACTCGCCTCTTGCAGCGCCATCCCTGATTGTGACGTCTAGCCCTTCTGGCTCATACATTCGATTATGCCTTCTATATCACTTTTTCTTGGCCCCCCCCCCTCAAAGATTATGTCACATCGGCATTGGAAAAACGTTATTGGAAATATCTGGATAATGATTTGAGGAAAATGGTTGACACGTTTAAGATTCAATAACTAATTTGTGCTTTATATGTCATGACAAAAGTGATAAGGTATAAATGGGTCTGCAGCCCTAGCTGTACACTTTCTACAGTACCCACGGACTGACAATTATGTGTTGACTTCGGAAAGGTCAGATGGAGGGGCGGGGGGTATATGTTTGCATATCCGTTGTTGCTTAGACAAAGTTTACGTGCCGCAACACGGAGGTCAGTCCCACCCAGTCAAATATACTGACACCGGGCCAACCAGTCCTAGTACTGTTCCCTGTATGCCAGACGTCTGGCAGGGCAGGTACTAGATTGCCAATTTTTAAGTCTTAGGCATGCCTCGGCCGGGATGCGAACCACCAATCTCCCGCCTCAGAAGTGGACGCCTTAACCACTAGACCACCGAGGCGGTCAGGTCAGATGGAAAGGACAGGAAAGAACTTCGGTGATTTTTTTTAAAATTCAGTATGGAGAATTTCAGTTTTCACGTAATTATTAGTAAAATGCCAGAATCTAATGAACAAAGATGCGGACAGAAAGAACAATGTACACTGAAGAAACTTCATTTTCTAGCAAAAGAAAATGAGAACGTTTGAAAAAGCAGTCCCATTTTCTTCATCTAGTATCTGACCCGTGACCAGGAAGGTCACAGGGGAAACATGCGGAGTGCTGGCTATGCAGCTTCCGACAATCTGTGCTATCCTGGTCTGTCTTCACAGCAGGACTGGGACGCCAAGTGATGTCTGTTCCTTGGTGTTGTCAAGTCAGCTTTTTCTTTGCCCTCCTGTCCTTTCGCCTTCCAGTTTGTCTTACAGCGAATGTATTATGACACGTTGTGTGGTCGAACTATGCCAGCTTCCTTTTCTTGATGGTAGCAAGATGTTCCTGAAGACCAGCCAGTCTGTCTAGTTTGTTGCGTTCCCTCTAGGAGATTTTGAGGAGTTTGCAGAAAGATTTGGTATCAAACGATTCGATCTTCTTTGCAAACTCAGCTGTCAATGTCTAGGTTTCACAGCCACACACCAGGAGGGAGACGACTATAGGGCTTTAGCTATAGATCTTGATTTTGGTGGGGAAGCAAAATGACACGATGGATACAATACAGTTTCTTTACTTTTTTCCTTGTAACTCCTCTTCTTCCTGCTTCTCTCTTTTCTAGAGTGAGCACAACTGAACGGCTGAATGGAAACGCACATCAGGAAGCCATTTATGTGGACTGTTATGGCGGCTGTCACTATGCTGCAAGTTGTCAATAGAAAATCTATTTTGTAAGGGTCTTAAAGGACCAAACCCAATAAGTTTGATGTTCCCAAAGGGTAATATATTTGTATTATTGTCATACAGTCCCTGAATCACTATACAACACACCATCAGGGTTTTTTTCTTTCTTTGAGGTAGGGGAGGGGTTTAATTTATACCTATGGAAGCATAGCCGGGTGTGGCAGGGTCTCCTGTTACCAAACGGAAGTTGCCGTATTCCACTCCATCCCCAGGCAGCCACCAGGTGGCAGGAAAGACATTGTACGTGTTGTTTAGGTTGATGTCGGCTGGATCGTTGTACAAGAGTATCGCAGAAACACCTTTGCCTGCCGCTAGGGCCAACTATCAAACACCAAGGACATTCATGTAACTGTGAGCGTCATATAATTTGTGTCGTCTGTTACCTGGTTCCCCCCACCCCACCCCAAACGAAAAGAAAGTGTGCAGAAGTAAAATCAAACAACGACACAGTATTGCCATTACTGTATGATGTTAACCATTGTTCATTGTAATGCATGGCTTTCGCAGCTGTTACTGCTCTATCCATGGGCCTGGTTCCCCTCCTCCGTACTGAAGAAATCCGAGGTTGAGATACTTTATATTGATGTCTTCAGATATTTCTTGCAGTACGTTTAAACATAACTGAGACAGACATCACGGTAAACAGACCTTGCTTTTACGATCGTACTGGCCGTAGCGCACAATGAGGATGGCCCCTTGGACATGAACGCCCTCGTTTTCAAGATGCGCATAATCTTCGGGTCGACCGTAGTTAGCGTAGATAAGTTTGCCCTGTAATTAGTGGCAATCACGTAAGTGTCAGCTCAGAAAGGTCACTGGAGATGTTTCGGGCAGAATGTACATAATAGGCCTATATGTACCCTTGCAAACAGCGTATCAGACATTTTTAACCATGTGCAGATTGGCGGACTGCTTGATGATGTCTACCAGATATTCATAGTCATGCTGGTATTTGCACTATATGATCTTTTCCATTTGTTGGTAAGAACATGGGAAGGAGGTAAGATCGTGTCAGGTCTGACAGAATACTCAAGGAAGCAAGTGCATTACATATGAGAGGGGGGGGGGAAGTGGATCCATGGTAACACAGGCAGGCCGCGCGTGCAAACGCACGCACGCACGCGCACACACACGCACACTGACCATCACGTTTCAAAAGCAAAAGCACAACATTTAGGAAGTCTTGCTATCTTTTAACTTCATAAATGGGCCAACAGTCAATCGTTATACTGTGATGCTATAAACATATTCTGTTGTTAGATTCGAAAACCGAAATTATTCCAAGAACCCAGTCACACTCTGCTATTACAGTCGCCTCACCTTGACCTTCCCTGAAGGGGAGTAAAAGCAGTAAGCTCCAACCAGGTCGTTGTCCCAGTCAGAACCTGGTTTGGCGCCTGGTGAGGTTGTGAAAAGCTCCCTATTCCGTCCGTCCAGCATCGACACCTGGAAATTCCACGGAATACGGGCGTTTTGTACTAAAGGTATCGCACATCCAGAGGCATCATCCGTTGACAGTGACTGTCAACTGCGAGACCAAGACGTGTGTGTGTTTGTGTGCAAAGGCGCCGGTCGGTATCCAAGCAACTATATATGCTACTTACTCGTTGTCTGCCTGTAACTATGGGTGGCGTTCTCTCGTGCAGGCACTCGCTGTGCATTTACTGTCCGGGATTCTGTTACAACGACCAGATTTAAGTCTTTGCGGGGTAAAAGTGATGTACAATCTATTCAGTGCTAGAAGTGGAATATGACACGTAATGCCTTCCCGGTTCTTACTCCGCCCGCCTCCACCCTCTCCCCCTTTCTTCAATTCCACATACTCTTGTTGTCTCACGTTTCGTTCGCCTTTTTTTCTCCCTCTTTCTTGCCCTCCTGTTCTCTTCCCCACCTCCCCACCTCCCCGTGCACGCGCCCCGCGCATTCGTGTGTGTACGCAAAATCTGTTTTTACTTAAAACCTTGTCGGTGCGATACGAATAAATCCACATGTTCCCCTTCCACTGACTCGCTCTAAACCATCACCAGTGCGTCCCTGCTGTTTCATTTAAAAGCAAAATCACGAAATTTGGAAACGCTTAGTGAGCGAGCTGACTCTCTCTTTGCAACGTGTTTGGGTACGGTAGGCTCCCTTGATTGCATACGTCAGCATACGGTTGTGTCTAGCGCTGCCAAATTTCGTGATTTTGCTATATAAATTAGGGATTCGCTGTATGCACACGTGGTACACCAGGGGCTAGCCGTGTGAAGACTAGGGTCGTTTAAAAGAAAGGGATGGCAGATCTTTTTTGAAGATCTGCCACGTTCCTTACTTTCGACTCTCTCTTTGCTACGTGTTTGGGTACGGTAGGCTCCCTTGATTGCATACGTCAGCATACGGTTGTGTCTAGCGCTGCCAGTACTTTGTTGGGGTTGTCGTTTGACGATTTATAGCGCTCTGTCCTCATTTGTTCTTGATTGATTCACGAAATTTGGGATAGGAGATATACCTGGATGGAAGTAAAACTATAGAGATTTATGGGGACTGCTAACCCTGAACTTGGGGTTATGCCATACGTTTAAGTACGTGGCTTCTTTGACCTTTGCGGAACCAAGTAAAGTGCCCGCTTTTAGAGGTGGACGTTACAGTTTCAAACCCAGGATCGGATCAGACGAAAGACTACGTAACTGGACCTATTTAGGGCTCGCACCATCTTATGTAGTCTTCTCGCTTTTGATATAGTGGAGGGGGGGGGGAATGTGAGCCGACAGCTGCGAAAGACTGCTTGGCCAGTGATTAAGTGGTTCATTCCGTACAAGCCAAAGTTGCGCCAAAATTCGTGCACATCAACATTTCCTACAAAATTTGTTGGACAATGTGCATAGAAGATGGAAAGAAAAAACCCAAAGAAAACGAAGACAGTGTGCGTGCGTGCGTGTGACTGGGTGTGCGTTCGCGCTCAGTTATTGGTTATGTGCGCTGAGGTCTGATCTCTGCGTGCACGGCAGAGGTGGAATTTATAAACATACTCGGTGTGAGCAACGACCTCTGTTTACGATTTCCCTGTATTTCATAGGACGTGCCTAATCAAAAATACTATAATGCGATCTGAAACTCTTTGATCTCTTCCGCCTGGCTTCTTTTCGGTTGTGGCATGCCCGGGACGCTTCCAGCCGGCACCACGCCGCGCTAATCACGCACCGTTTGAACCAACGCAGCGTCGACTGCCGCCAGGACTGGCGTGTCGGCGATAAAATGAACCAGACGCATAGGAATCTAATCAACACGAGGTTGCTTCTCGCGAAATTCACGTGGCGCCGTCACCTGTTTCGCATTACTGGCATCAGACTGACAGAGGGTGTGCGCCCGTCATGCAGGAGCATAAACTACGGTCCGGCAGCGGAACGTCCATCTGTGGAGTTAAGAGGCCAGCTTTCAAATAGCCCCAGAGATCAGCCGGACGTCAACGTCAGAACCACGCCATGTCTCCACTATCGTTTGAGATCATTTCCACGAACACAAAGTTTGGGATGTATGCATTCCACTTGTTAATGTTAAGTCTGAAGGGGGTCCTAATGAGGAGTTAGCACTGTGTTACATTTAGATGGGAGCGCAGTCGTACGATGAGTGTAAATGCGTCTTTGCGTAAACCCACATGCAGCCACAAAAAAACTCTGAAACAGTGATACGCAGTTCACAAACGTTAAATACTATGTAAATGCGAGAAACACAACGGTTATCAACCCTTCCCCTCCCCACACACACATACACACAAAAAGCGTACCAAAGAAAAAAACCCTCATTTCCTACTGATTGTAACTGAAGGTATCGATAAGGCTTTTCCAGATCGAGAAAGCAATCGAGTCCAAATCGATTGCATAAAGCTTTCTTTCGACGACTCGGACAATTCGGGAGAAACAGTGAAAGCAATTAATATTCTCAACAGCAGTGACTATCTTTGTGCTCATTTGTGAAATGTGGGCACTTGGGACGTTAATTTGTGAGCAAGGTGGGACGTGGCATGAGGCATGGGCAGTCTGTTCTCTTTATCGATCTCGTTCCTGCTCAAATCCTTCCTCAACCATTACGTACATAGTAAACATGCTCCTATGACTGTCTTTCTTTGCCTACTGTCGTGAAATCGACAGGCGTGTTGTGCACTATTGGTTTTAGTTAAAACTTCGATATAAATTCATAACAAATCGTGTACACGGTATACTTTAAAAAATTTAGCTGTCGTTTCCAATAATGATCATATAATGCCAAGATGTAAATGGATATGTATAATCAATGTAATCAATAGAATGCGTTACTCCTTGTTTCCACGCTTAAATGTGGTGATAATAATATGTGGTTACTTGTAGCTTTTACGGGCACGGTATAGGGTAAATTGATAATATAAGAACGTTCCCACAACACAGCCCTGGTCGTGATCTGGTTCTGGTTCTGGTCCAGTCCAGGTGCAAATAAAATACAGTGAGTGATGGGCCTTGCAACCGCTCTTATGACCCACACCTGGGTTAAGATCATAGAGATTGTATTACTTCCGGGAAGAAATACAATCTTTATGGTTGAGATGCACCACACGCCGGTGAAGCCCTAAGGCAGTGTGCGCATGCGCAGCTAAATCAAACAAATGTTTCGCTGCTGCTGCTGCTGCTGCTGCTGCTGCTGCTGCTGCTGATGATGATGATGATGATGATGATGATGATGATGATGATGATGATGATGATGATGATGATGATGGACGATTAACATCTTTGATTTACATGCTTGCATTTCATATATTATAGTTGTTATATATGAATTGATCTCCTTGTTTTATTGAAACGTTACCATATACATTCCATAAAGTAGGCCTAAGTAGTAAGGTCAAGATAATATTTTACACGTAAACTCACTTTATTGAAATGACGCTCAGCTGGGTATGATAACACCACGTCATAATGACTCAGCGTGACGTCATAGCCCAGGTTCTCAAAGTGTGCTCTGACGTAGTCTACCGTTCTCTGGTCTCCAGGGGTACCGGCCAAGTGCGGTCGTTCGGACAAAAACCTGTCCCCATAGAAACATTGTGTAGGATTCAACCATGTCTTTAAGTAACAATAGAAGTCTGTCTGCCTTAACAGTTTTATGATGGGCACGCGTGCATCCTAAGAAAATCTATACAATTTCGTTCTATTCATGATAATGTATAATTGCTCTGCAGACCGGTGTGAGGGTGTGTGCAGGATTGTCCCAAACAAAACTCACAAAAAGTCTGTTGTTCTTCAATGATGGGCAGTTTCATTAGGCTTGTCTGCAGTGAGAAGTGGTAGCGAATTAATATGCATGTGCTATCATCCATCAGTAGTTCGTAAAATCATTGAGTCGGCACTCAAATTACGTGACGCATTCGCAGGAGTCCCACATAACCCCTTTACAAGGCAGCACCAATTTTATTTGATATTGTGATATAGAAAGTTGCTACACAAACGTTTACAAACGTTATAGGCAAAGAAAAAATGGAAACAACTATGAAACGAAATCTACACGATAATCGCACCATAAAAAATATCTTTTGGTCGCTGCAAGCTGTTTCATTCATACGCCAACAATTAATGTTCACGGGTTTTTTTTTTTTTTTTTT
>SMGT01006397.1:373112-426974 GCA_004794575.1 Lanistes nyassanus
CGTCGTCTTACTCAGTATCGGTACTTTCCGTGTTTTGTAGTTCTTCCTCCGTGTGTTCTGGGTCAAAAGTGTAAGCTACAACTCCCAGATCCATAACGGAAGTAATCTTGCGAATGTTCGCGATGTCACTAACAAAAGCGTCTTCCCGATATCTGTGACGATGCTGCTTTGAGCGCTGTCGGCTGCCTGCTGCAGTAGCTTTCTCCCTGCCTGGGTAACTGACGTCACTCATCAAGGCAACATGGCGGCTTCCATGTAAGGCCGATGAGCGGGATTAAAAGCTGGGTTGTAAGTGAACAGTTCTTTTGTAGCTTGAAATTTAGGGTTAAAAAGACTCACAACATCAATATTCATCAATTCAAGCCAGGTTACTTCTAAGGTTAAGTTTCCCTTTAAATTTTCCTAAAGGAAGAGGATGGAGTTGAGAAGTGTAAACGTCATACTTTACCGCTCGATCAAAGTCTAAAATTATCATCGTTAACAGTTTCTATAAACCCGTGGAAAATAAAATTATCACGGTAGAAAATGTTCATCTCGCTTCTTTCCCCCCCCCCCCTTTTATTGTGGTTTTGTTCTATACTTGACGGTTTGTCTCCCAAGAGGTGTCCCCCGGCCACTCCCTTTCAATCCCGTCACACACCCGTATAATGTGACCTGCAGAAATGTACATCGCAGTCTGAGAAAGACCACATAAAACTTTTTTTTTAAATACACGCACTGCACGAGTGTACTTACACCTGGAAACTTGTGTCCTGAGCATTAAAAAAAACGATCGACTCACTGAAGTACCTTTACCCTTCATGCCGCATGTGAAACAATTGAGAACGCTATTAGCTGCACCTACAGGCAGCCGCCAGCACCTCCACCCCATCCACCCCCACGGGGGGGGGGGGGGTCTTGTCAGATATCGGTACATTCTTACAACGCGCAGTCTGCGCAGACATGTTTCTCCAGACTTCGCTGGCAGCTGGCACACTTACAGCGACAGCCTGGGGAATACTTTTAGGGAGAGACCGAGGGACAAAAAACCCCAACCCACTAGCGGTCTCGCGCTACTTTTCTGCAGAACGAAGACACAACTCACCCAACCCTGCTCCCCGCACCTCCTCTCCAATAATAATAATAATAAATAACTCAGCCTGCGTGCACAGTCCACCCACCTGAGATGTTTCTCTATGTTGTCGGCGCTGATGCTGTTGATAAGTCGCTCGCTGACGCTGGGGTCAGCATCCCGTAGCAGATCTTGTACCAGCTGTAAGGTTTGTCTGTCCCGCGGAGAGCCATGCGAGGCGGCCGTGCTGGGGGTTGACGGGTCACAGGCGGCGGACTTGCCACCCAGGGTGGGCAGGTAAGAGCCCAGAAGGAACATCCCAATCAACAGCCCGGCCCCAAAACACAGCACTGCCACCACAGCCCCTAGCGTCACCCACACAGGCCTGCCCACCATTGCAGAGCGATCGCTTCTCGACGGACGTTAGTTTTTAAGTTGGATTCGCCTGACCTTGACAGGATCCCGTTTAACGCACACCCGTCTCTCTCTGGACCAAGAACCGTTGGAGTATTACAAATCTATTTCGCATCCAAAATGAATGGGAAAACAGAGTAATATAGTACTGAGATTTGGAAGTTCAAATAAGAACAAAACAAGTGACAGCAGCTTGACGTAAATCATGTGGGACATAACAACAAGGGACTGAGCCAACCTGTACATACGCGCTTCTTGAAAAAAGAAATGCGTGACCGCGCAGTGCACCGAGGCCGTGAACGTGTGTGGAAGGGTCGGAACTGAGACTGTCCCTCCAATTCTGTCTACTCTCCCTTCTCCCTCCCGTTCAAGTTCAGTAATTTACGTCAAACTAGAATGATTTCTAGAAAATAGTCTACAACAGATGAGCGAATGCCGAAGTACAGGCTCAGCGCGACTGACAATACACAAACAGCAAACTGTCTCTTGCGCGCAGTAAGGCGAACTTACATGAATCCTGCGCCTTTCCGTTGCTGACAACGATGGAAGTCCGCCTGTTTTGGAGCGCGCGGTTTCCAGAAGCTCCAACTTCCTGAATCATTCACAGTGGTGCCCTCAGTAGGTTTGGTCTCGGGGAGGAACAGCGTAGAGTTATCCACGAAATGGTAGGTATAAACGATTTATTTGCAGAGCTTTAAGTAGTAACTGAGAACATCGAATTACGGAAATTTCCTTTCGAACCTTTGTGGTCACTCAGCTGTGTGAATTTTGAAGAGTTTGTGAAGGGTTTAGGATCGACTATCAGGTTCTTTACCACGGACTCGACGGGATCACCTCACTGATTATCCGGGTGAGGGAACCATAGCTCCCCTCCTCACAGCATCCTGTGTAGCAGCACTCGATTCTGTTGCCACTCGAATGGTGCTTTTCGCGGTGTCGATCCCACTTAAGTGTAACTCTTGAATTTATTTGCGTGTCTCGTGAATCGATGATAGGGGAAATTAATCCATAAAATCTTTCCTCTGCATTTAGTTTACTTTTGAAGTCCTGTTAAACCGCTTAAGTCAGTCTTATCTGGCTGAAATCGGCAATAAATGAATTGAATAAATTCAGTTAAGAAAAAACATAAGGATCAGGATAACAGGAGATGTCCTGCTGTTCCCATCGAAGTGTCCGGGTGATCCGAATAGCAGGTGTTCATGCACTCTTTTCAAGCAGCCAGTACCAGGTGACTGTTTTCTCAATCACAAATTTACAGTTTTCGCCAGAGTGCAGCACATTTATTGTCCTGAGAATATTCGTCAGCGCGGGGATAAACCTGCAGTCACTTTTGTTTTGGCAATACTGTCGAAGTAACATGCTATCTCACTCCTGGCTGTGCGTGATGAGTAGCCGAGAAGAATAAAAAGCGATGCCTGCAGCATTTAGAACCACAGAAACACACAGACGGGACATCACTGCCGTCAGTTGGTGAGGAAGTGTTGGAACTGGCGTCGGAAAGATGGAGAAGGCCTATCGCACATTTTTCTTCACCCCACCCGTTTTCTCCTTTCCTCGCCCCCTCCCCCCACCCAACTTAGCACACACGCATGCTCAGTACAGTAAAAGGCGAGGTTCACAGAAGCAAGGAATGCCAGGAAAGTTAGGACGGTCGACAGGTGAACCTCTGACGTCACAACCTAGTGTCGCTCGCCTTCCTCGCGTGTGTAAAACTGTTTTCTGCGAGCTGTCAGCGTTTAGCCCCCTCTGTGCGTGCAGTGTAGGGACGAGAATTGGAGCGGGGAGTGGGGGGGGGGCGTGTTGCGGGTGCCCACGTCTGGGATGCACGTGCATTCAGTGTGGCTCAGGCAGGAACGTTTAGTACACGAGCCTCCGCGCCACGCGCGTAACGCAAGACGGTGTAAAACTGCAGAACTCACAACGCACGTACCTTTTCTTCTGCCGCCTCCGTATCCTGTTATTCTGGCAGCACAGGCCGTGCTGCCGGCAACAGCAGCACGTCAACAATCGGGTCAAGGACTGTTTTCGCCAATAGGACTCGCACAAGTCAAATTACAAAGTTGTTTGAACTGCTCTCTGACATTAAACGACCACCATCCCTCTATTTAACGCCAGCGTAGTTATATGCTTAAATATGAAAAAAGTTCATGGGCTGTCACAACAAATTCTAAAGTTCACAGTTCTGTGAAAGAGGAAATACATGAACCACGGCCTCTTGGATTTTGACCACCTCGGTGGTCTAGAGGTTAAGGCATCTGCTTCCGATGCAGGTCGGTGGTTTGCATCCCGGCCAAGTTAAACCTAAGACTTAAAAAAAGTGGCAATCTAGCAGCTGCCCTGCCTGACGCCTGGCACTATGGGGAACAGTACTAGGACTGGATGGCCCAGTGTCAGTACAATGTGATTGGGTCGGACTGAAGCCGTTGTTGCAACAGCAGTCCCACGTGTGGCAGCACCTAAACTTTGTCAAAGCAACACCGTCCTGATATGCGCATAGTTTTCGGTGGGACATTAAGCCACACCCATCCCACCCGCTTGGATTCCCTTAGGAAAGGAGATGCACTTTTTAAAAAAAAACCTGGTGATTTATATCAATGTAACTATCATGTATCTAACAATATGTGAGCCTGAGTCATTATTTCCTTTGGGACCACCTCAATGTTGATGTAATGTCTAAACGAACAAGCCACTGAGACCACATATCCACACATACTCCAAATATTAATTTAAAATGGGTTTACACTTTAAAATTTCCAAGAGTGACAAATACTTGTATCTTCAGCTGCCTTAATGGACACTCACTGATTCACACAGTACTCATAAAGCAAAAATACTCACACCTTTTATTTACACGCTTAGTACTACAACTAGCTATAGCAGGAACACATTGTAATAGAAGTTACCCAGAGGTCTTTGACACACTGCCACTGGCTAGACAAACATGAGACAATAGGCATTTCCTAGCAAATGACTGAGATTCTGCACCTTGTCTTGAGACAGCATCAATGTAATCATCAGTAAGTTCATTTTATCATGTTATCATGGCCTCCTTTGACTTCCAGTATCAGAAAGGGCAACACACTTATACAAAGCATGACATACATGATGTGTATGTGCATGCCTGCATGCACATATTCACATACCTGCAATTATGACAAAAAGGGAAAACAGTCTACAAAATAATTTCTTTGGCTGAGAATAATAATAACTGAATAAGCTTTGATTTTTGTTTTTGGCCATATCATGGAGGCAAACATGCAATCAGTTTTTGGAATGGTTATCAGTCTCACTGTCCGTCTGTCTCTCTGGTACAGTAGCAGTGTCTAAACAAGTGCATCATTCTATCCTATAAACAGCTGGTGCAAAATTGACTTATTTGCGGCATCCACGCCACAGACCTGTGAAATCCTCGGTGAATTTCCACAGTAAAAGAACTTCTTTAAAATTAATGTAACATCTTTCTTTGGGTTATTGCTGTGACAGGTTGTTTCTCATTTGATGTATTTATCAACAAAGCACACACATGTATATCCTCTTATACCTTATACATGCACCAATTTCATAATTTGTTTGGTTTCCAGGTCCATCTTCATGCAAAATGCATTCCGTGTGATGGCATCTTTTATACAAGACAGTGATAATGAACTGACCAGAGATATGAGGTATCAGGATATTCAAAGGTCACCAAAATAATTTTTAAAAACCCTTATGTCAATTTTACATGTCATTTCACTAAGTCAAATGGAAGCACAATATTTCATATATCTGTCCACATGCTAACAGCATAAAGAGTTATTTACCTACGACAGAAAATGGCACAACAATCAAACAAATACATGTCCTGGAAAGAACAAATTCTGAACTCCCAGACCCTGATTTTTTTCCTCTGGGTTAATGTTTTCCCAAGTGCACAATAACTGAAAACTTCACTGAATAACAGCCAAAATACACCTGGTCACATTGTATCCATTTTGTGGACAAAGGAAAGGTCTGATGAATAATCTTTCAAGTTTCCCACTCATTTGCACATTAACTTTCATTTACATAATATACAAGTGAATAAGATTTTTTTTTCTATTCTACAACATCCACCATGATTTTCAGTCCCTGATACAGTGGGGTTTTTAACAGGATGTATCTAAACATGGAACATTTGATTTTAAATCTAACGCTTACACATCAAACGTTCTTTCTAATATAAGTCCATGCCTATGGTATCAACTACCCATTACATTGTACTGTGAACATTTAGTTTACTTCATCAAGCCGTGTATAGTGGCTGACTAGTTACAGGTCAGTATACCCTCTTCTAAATAGTAACAATGTGAATGTATATTTACAAGTAACTGACGGCTACTCTTCAAAGAGCAAACTAATAAAAACAAGCACCAGTCACAATATAAAACACAGCAGGTTTCACTTAGTATTTACAGTCGCCCATTTTGGGGGATCTACAGTACTCTACTGACATAAATCTGAGCACACTTTCTCTCACAAAATGCACTGATGTGATTCTGAAACACACACACACACACACACTGTCTACACTTATGTGCACCACAAAATCTGACACTGTACTTTAAGTTACAAAATTTTATACAAACTCCAGTTTCTTGAACACATGCAAGTAAGCATATCTTTATGCTGCCCTGATGTGAGTGCACACATATTCAAGTCCTGCTATTTAAGACAATTTGAAACTATAGTTTCTGAGACAGCTTTATTTTTCAGTCTTTTCTGTACACTTTACTGAATGTAAAGTGAAAAAAACAAACATAACCATCCACAGTTAATTATTCCTATATCAGTAACACACAACCACAACAGCAAGTTACAAGCATCCTTGTGTGTAATGCAGATATACTGAAATGCAATTCAGGGCAGGTACCCATGACAGAAGCACAACAGGACCATTCTGTTCTGGTCATTTCAACAAAATTAACTCACAGCTACCTTGCAGTCAATAGAGACAGGTACATGCATGTAAACACATGCATGCACACATTCACAGAGAAAGCACACATATAAACATGCACATACGTATTCACTTGCATGTGCATGTGCGCACGCACACCTTCTCTCTCTAATTATTTTGATAAGTAAAATTAAATTTTTGGATACATTATTAATTTGTATCATAAATGTTGTGATTTTTTTTTCAGTGCACTGCACTGAGGAGATACAACGGAACCTGATAATTATTTTTGCTCGATTGTCTTAAAGCGTGGAAAGGCATTTGCTTTGTACGCATAGCACATCTTGATGGCTTCTTGACAGTCATTATGGCTGCTAAAAGGCCGATGCACATGCTTGTCAACTACACGGAGGTACTGGACGAGACGGGCCAGGGTGTCTCTAGTCACATCTAGCCCAAAAATGACCTTGTGCAGTGCCTCCTGGAACCCCTCCTCTAGACCTCCCACTTTCAAGATCTGGCCACGTATGTTCTGCTGGTGACCACATGATCTGCATGCCATACTCTCCATTTGTCGGGCCTGACCCAGACTGGGTACTGGCACACAGCCACGACACTTTTCACAGTAGAAGTTGATCACATCTTTAGGAATATCCATGTACAACGGCCAGTTCTTTATACAAGCTTCACACTGACAGTCAAAAAAGTACTGTTTCTTTAAGTGCTTCTGACGAGCAGGGTACTCCATAACGGGATACAGAGCACCATAGTTATCAAGCAGTTCTTCACCTTTTGATATATTACGGATTGCTCGGACAACACATATACTGGCATAGGAGTGGCGAACAACAGATGGATCACACGAGTGATTGATCAAACTGAGGACAGGGTAGATACCAGAGCCAATCTCCAGTGTCTGAGACTGAGATGGCTCTGGAATATTCACATGCATCTCTGACACTTCATGTGCGTTGCACGGCAACATCTGAAGGTGTCTTAGGATGTGGCTTCCAATATAGCAAGCATCCAGTTTTCTATTCAGTTCTCCTCCTTCCCCTTCTGCATATGGGGGGAAAAAAGAAGACTCCATCAAGCTCTTGAGCAGAAATACAGCCTTCACTGCACGAGGCCATAAATCTCTAGGTGATCTCTGCTTGCCATGACCAACCAAATGGTACATGGTAGCATAGTTTTCGGAATCGTACACCCCATTCTGATTGCAGCCCAGGAGTGATGGGTCCTGCTGATCTGGATGTTCCAAGTTCTCTCGCTCACGCAGCAGATAACTGTAGCCTGCCTTGATCACCATCTTTAGTGCTAAATGTCCTAATCTAACATCAGCCTCATGCAAACTTTTCACAACTCTGCACTCAGCTGCATGATACAAATCCCACGCAGCCTTGCGACACTCTTTGCTGCAGAAAATGACGTCTGCACAGTGATAGCATGGTAAAGGTACAAAGCAACGCAGGCAGCAATGATGGCAATGAGTCAAAATATGGTCCGAGAGAACTACAGATGCATAAGGTTTTTCCACAATAAGCACCTCACCAACTTTAATGTTGCGTGATGCATACAGTCCTCGGCCCCTCTTTTCATCATAACGAAGATGGATAAAGTCTGCAGCACAAGGGATCTTAGAACTGTATGCTGGCAGTGATGGTACTTCTGTGTGCACATACATATCTACCTTCTCTGTTGTGTTTGAAGCATCTGACAGAGTTTGACATTTCTTTATAAACTGGTTGATTAGTGATCTCATGTCTTCCTTCCCTTTGCCTTGAATGCTTGTTGTTTCACTCAGGGCTACTTTGGCTTGCTCAAAAGCTTCAATGGCTTCTTGTTTGCGTTTCAGAAACAAACAACACTTGCCTTTTCGGTCCAAAAGTTTGTACAAAGCACCTGAAGGAAATCCAACCTCTAAGGCATTCTCAATGTCCTGAAGACACAGGGTGAACTGTTTCAAATGGAAGAAAGCAGCAGACCTGTTTCCAAAACTAAGAGCAAGCACATAAGAATTGCTGGTGTCAGTTTCTGGGGTGGGTGCTAAGCAAATGGCCTGAGTGTAACACTCCAGTGCTTTCTCATACTGTGCCAACTTGAAATGCTGGTTTCCAACTGCACGCAGAGATTCGGCCTTCAGCACACTCTTCCCATCTTTAATTATTTTTGGAGTAATAATCTCATCAACTTCTTTTGTGTCAAGCAGGAGATGTATGCGACTGAAGTCTGATCTTTGTGAACCAAATGATTCAAGAAAATCCTCCCATTTCCCAGTGTGTTTCAAAGCATTCTCAATATTGACAGCTAACGTTTCTGTGCTAACGATCGGCTGAGGCTCCTGCATTGTAGTCTGGGATAGGTTTAATATGGAATCACTAGCCAGTTTTACTAATGTTCAGTCCTGATAAAATATACCCTGTAAGTTCAAAGGTTCAGAGATTGAGTAGCTTTACTGCTTTCCAGAATGGAGTTGATGCTATTGCCAATTATGAAACCAATGTCACATACTCTCAAAAGATCAGAAAATAAGCAGCTTTACAATTGTTTTCTTTAATGGAGCATTGAAGCTGTTTGTGAATCCATTGTTCTATTTTGTATCCTTCAATTTTGTATATAGGTGTATCCAAACAATCTTGATCTTTTGTCTTTGATGGGCATACTGCAATAAAAGTAGATAAGCTTTATTCAGAATGTTGATGGGCACAATGTATGTAAACTGAAATTGAAATTGTCACATTTGTCTTCTCATTCTTTTTATCCTACAACACAAAATTGCTGCAGATGACAAAGCTTTTACTCTTCCTTATTGCTACATTCTCGTTCTGATCTATGCACCCTTTCTTTGTTCTTTATTGCCATTATTGCATATTTGCTTACAGGAGACAAAAGCAGTAAATATCTTGTTCTAAATATGCTTTTATAATCGTCATATTATAATCCTACCCCCCCCCCCCCCCCCGACTTCCATCCTCTGAAATGGACAGTAGTGGATCATCGCTTCAGCATACGATTAGAATCCAAGAAACTTGCAACTGTCCAGTGTCATCTGGTGATCTGCAAGTTTTGTGGACCATCTCAGATCGTTATACGGTCCGGCTTTACATAATTATAAGTATTCCTTCACAGAATTTAATTCATCTACAAGATACAAGATACACCTCCCCCAACTCCCGAAAAGATGTGGAGTAAACCTCTAACACAGAAGCTTGGACTTCCCTAAGTAAAAAGACTGATTTGCGCGTTCTTCACTACTAAGTGCAAGTTCCACTCCCAAGCTGGCTAAAGCAATATGAATATCGCTACATAAGTGCCCAAAACAATTCCGATCCGTGTGACATATTAAAACCAGACATTTAAGGACTGCGCATGAAACACGATGACTGAAAGGTGTTAACATCCATACTTACGCAAACAAGAAGCTTTGAGCAGCCGAAGCAACATCAATGTAGCTCACTTCCGATGGAGGGTCAGAAAGATAAAGAGTGATGTCCCCCTGAATCTTCTATCGATTACATGTGCAAATAAGGTAGTCGCAGATACCTCACAGTGCGGATGCCTTATTACCATAAATGTTTGCAACTTAGATTTCATTAAAATTTTAAATACAATTATTTATGCTAATGAAGATCAAATATGTTTGCCGTTGTAACTTACGGATGATTGTAGTCGAGGAAGCTGTTAGTGTTAGTGGTGTTCCTTCTTAGCCCGAAATCTCCCATATATTTTTATTTAATTTTACATCCGTTCGCTAAGAATTTTTGCGATGCAACAGATGAGTGTAAATGCCTTGAATCTTCATGCATATGGGCAAATGTCCCTCTGTGGAATACTTAACCGACTACGTAGTTAAATTTCTTGTCAAAGGCTAAGAGAAAATAATACAAGTACTGGTGGCTGGTGTGCAACATCATGTTTACAGCAAAGATCAGAGATCCATAGTAAGATTGCCAACTACTACTTATTTCGAGAGGATAGCGCCAGGGTTACGTCCCCGGTTATCGGATATAAAACTTCGGTAACATGGCAGACACACGATTCAAAGGTGGTGGCAATGCTTGCGGGGCAATAGGATGCAGTAATTCTAGCGTGAAGGGCAGCTTAAAAGAAAACCTTTTTTTTCCGTTTTCCAAGGGAAAAAGTTCAGTAGCATGTTTTATTAACTTAAGCCTTTCACTTAAAAATTATTATATTTAACTAAAAAATATTTAGTGTACATGTGCACAAATTTGATGGTGTTTATAGTTTTACACCTGTTAGTTCATGCAGATTGGACAACAATCACTATATCAGTATTTTAGACAATTGATAATCCTGTTGCACTAAAACGTTTGCTTTTCTAGAAGTTATTTTGGTTTGTTGTGTAACATGGGTAACGAATGATAGTTGTTAAGCATTTGTGATATTTCAAATGTCTGACACTAGTGACAGTCTAATTCCTTCATGATAAATGCTGTTTCAGTCATATTCTTATACTGGCAATCATATAAATTGTATGAAAAATGATTGTGTGTGTGTGTTTGTGTATGAGAGAGAGAGAGAGCTTAGTGTTACATAGTGCTTCTTGCATTTTTTAAAAACCAAGGGTCAGAATGACCCACCAGCGTGAAATCTGAGGATCATTTTGCTAAAAGCAAATTTCTGCAGATTTCTTGAATTTTTGTGCATACATCACCTCTAATTGTGCCTTATCAGGAGCTCTGATTGTTCATATTAATAATTCCTTACGCGAGAGAGGGAGAGACAGAGAGAGAAAACAAAGTTTTTACACATCAGTCTCTTATTGCCATTGTTTTTGTTAGAACAGAGCATTTTGTGTAACTGAAACCTGTTGTACATGAAAAGCTCATTGTATTGCACTGATCTATAAAGTCAGTTTGCTCACACATGCTCTACAAATTTATGAGCCTTGTCTATATTCAGCATACTGTCTTGTCTAAAAACATATTCTGTAATATGGTGTTAATGTATTATTTCATGAGTGTGTTTGCATGTGAATGTGTGTGTATTGTTCACGATTTGGTTAGTGCTGATGTGTTTTCCAATTTTCCATCTGAACTGTATATGGTCCATTTAGATTATTTCAGTATATTATATTTAATTTATGACCGGTTATTCATCATTAGTTTAATTTATAACAAATTCTACACGCATTCTTTAAACACTTCTACAGCAAACTGACTGCTTCATGAACATAGTTGTTTATAGCTATAGCTCAGAGTCAGCTGAGATCATTAGATTTGTACTGTTTAAAAACAAAGATTACTAATTTATTTGTCAAAAGAAAACATGAAAAATAAGAGTTTTCAAAAGCAAAAACTCTTATTATACATGCAGAACATAAGTAACCTTCTCTAGCCACAATTCTTAAACCCAATCTGGGTGTTGCACTGTAGTGTTTTGGCAGACCGACAGTTTTCAGTCTCGGATCAAGGAAGACAATCACATGCACATCCTCCTCATATACAATCTTACTATGGATCTTTAATCTTTGTTTACAGTTTTGACTCTCTGAGATTTTATCGCCCAAATATCAGTATATCAGTCGTTTATACATAATACAGTCTACCACTCAGATAATGTACTAAAAAATTTCCAATACTTAGCATTATCATGTACGCATGCAGTAGTGGAGAGAATGAATGTAGTACAACTAAGTTTGTAAATATACATCTTCATAAACTTACCAAAAACATTGATGGAGTGCAAATGGTTGAGCAAGCATGAGCATACAAATAAACATACATAACTCACCAATCTAGAATATTGTTTCCTTTCAGAATCTATTTATAAACTACATGCGTTAAGTACTCATAACCATAATTTCTGTGTATGCAAAGGATTAAGCACATGATATTCAAAGATAACAGTATCACTCAGTCTTACAACCATTAGACCAGATTCATTATATTTAACATAAATATAATAAATTTTATTTTCAAAATGAACGTTTCACTATCATAAAAAAAAATCTGTTATGAAAGTTAAGATATCTAACACATCTAAATATAGAACTGACTAAATAATCTGCTGAAAAGCTGCTTATTTTGGCTACAGAAAAAAAGGATAATGAGAAGATCACAGAAGTTTAATTTCATTTTTTTAAAGTGAGAATAGTCCTTTTAATATATCAAGAATAATATCACAATATCTAATATAAAAATTGCATAAAAATAATAGTAGAGATCATTTGATGATAATAACATTGCTTTACATTTTGTATGATATTACATGTACATAACAAATTGCAGTGGTGAACAGACTCCAGTGAGTAATGATCAAAGCAATTAGCACAAAGGCCATGGTCCCTTAACGCTGTTAAGATTTCATGGCTTTATTTACTTTCAAACAAAAGAAATGTAACTGGTGTGTATGTCAAATTACATTTTACAGATGAATACACATAAGCATCTTTAAAACCTGTATTCAGAATCTTTTGGAAAGCTACAGCTGGAGGTCACGGCTTAATCTGGGAGCTCCACAATTACTTTCCCAATATTCCGTCCTGCATACATATGCTGCAAAATTATAGATCAAAAGTGTTAATGCAAAATTATGAGCCTGGAGGTAAAAGTCAAGGTCTGCTCTATCATAAAGGTAAAGCTGAACCCTAAATTACCATAGAGGAAACATTGAGCAGTATGCATAGCTTTTCTGCTTTGATAAAGCTTTCAAGCACAAGTAAAAAATAAAAGTAATGAAGCCATAGTCATTCAAAGATTCTACCAGCACAGAAAAACGAGATATTTTGAGATCAACAAATTTTTGCTATGGCTGATCAGTGTTAAGACCCTATCTCGGAATAAATCTGCTTTTTTACGTATGGGCTCCAATCTGCTGTCCTTGTGCACACATACACTCCCCCTCAATCCGTCTCACATTTATTTTTGCTGGTTCATTTTTCACTCACTCCTCACACATCCATACACAACAGTGACAATCACCTCTTTCTGTTCTTGAAGACCTCAGTTATAAAAGTTCTCCCACTCCAGATATAGAATTTTTTTTATTCAACCTTTACTTTTGAACCCCGGTCTAACCTCAATAGCATCATAGACCCTCTCCAGGCCAATGAAGACGCCACCAGGCGTTGTTTCTCCCATGTCAATAAAGCTGATTATCTTTCCCTCCTTAAACAGACTGATGAGGCGCATCATGTACTCCTTGAAGTCCTTGCTATAATGCATGAGGAAAAAGCCCCTTAAACTTGCTGACAGCTGCAACATCTGAGCACAAGGCACACTGTCTGCTTTAGGAAACAGAAAATCAATTTTACCTAAAGACCATAGACATGTGCAAACAGCGTGTGTGTGCACACACATCTGCAGAGGGGAGGGAAATGAAATAATGCTCAGTGATAAAAATGTATACAGAAAAGGTGAGTGATACCAGAAATAAAGGAAAGATGCACTGCATTGAACTAGAAGGGAGGAAATATACTCCTACCCCCAGGAAAAAGGGAGCACATGTTACTACAAATTTAGATGTAGTTCTCCGAATGCCCTACCTGCAAAGGCAGCATACTTGATGACTTGAAGCCTCCTGTAAAGCTGGTAGTGTAGCCCGAGATGGCTCCTATCACAATAAGCCGCCCCCTTATAGCAAGACTGTTAAAAGTGAGTTGGAAAAGTAATCAAACAAAACTATTAAAAGAATAGCTCTTCTTTCTCTTCTCATTTACTTTTATATTTTCTTGTTCATTAATCCATTTATAGGACACTAAAATACTTTGATTGATCATGGGAAACTAGTGACACCTCACTATGTCTACCTGTCTTTGGTAGGAGGTTTCTTTTGAAAAAGATGAATCCTCTTCCTCCTACTCCAACACCACCACCACTACCGCCAGGAAGTACACCACCACCACCACCGACAATGACACTGGAGGTCTTCTACACTGGTTAGATCTTAATTGTAGTTCTTAAGAAAAGATGCTCAAAGATGTCATGTTCAGTTTTACATTTATAGACCTAATTCAGAATAACTGAATACATGTAGAATCAGGGAGTATGCTTTCCAAATCCATCTACACATGCTGGTTAAAAAAAATAATAATCACTATAGTTTCTGACAACACATACATCTTTGTGTATGCAAATAATTAAACTGCCTTTAACAGTACCATGTGGCTTTAAGCTCATTAATTAAAAGTGCATCTGATACCACACCAGCTGAAACTTTGTTATTCTAAGTAGCTTTGCTTTTAAAATGTACACTTACTTATTCAAACAAGTTTCAAACACAGCACCACCAATGGATTCGTAAACAACATCGACTCCATTCTGGGGGGAAAAGAAAAGATAGATGTACTCGGTACTCATTTTCTGATTGTCAGGTAGTGGGAAAAAGAAGTGGTCAATACAACGCATGAACAAAGACTGAAGAACAAAATTACAATAGGAAACAACAGGTTTTCAATCAAGAAATTATATATATATATATCATTCCATAGAATATCTACAGCATGTAAGCTGCATGAAAAGTTTATAATTCATCTACGGCTACCATTTCGTGATTGCTTCTTCAATCAATGACTGTGCATGACCAGCGTCCTTGTCAGCTATTTTTGTTGTTTGTTATCTGTCTGTATCTGTGCGGTCCTGAAGAAGGTCCCATGACCTGATATGTTGACTTGTCCTTAGGCCAAGTTCCTTTTGTTGTGCCTTTATTAACCCAAGCCGCAGTCACCTGTTTCTTTTCTCTTCAATCAGTTACAAATTTTTGGTCTACACATCGATCAGCTTTGCATGCATACTTTGTGGCCAAAAAAAAGTGTTCTTAATTGCAGAATCTGTGGTCATGATGTGAGGATTACTGTAGGCCCAGTAATATCACATCAGATCTTTCACTGAAAGAAATTGCTTGTGTAATAATAATCAGAGCACCAAAAATATATGAAATACTATACGAGTAATACAACTTGCTTAATATTTAAGCAAAAGTCATGGTGTGAAGCTAACATTTTCTCTGCAAGGCAAGAATCTTTTTATCATGAGCAAAATAATGAATCCTCTGACATACAGCCTGTGATAATTTAAAAAAATGTACAGACAGGCAGGATAGATAACAGTTTTAAAAAACAGCTTGAAATACGGACAACTAACAGGGTACTCTGCTTTCAGCACTGACTGCAAATTCTCCTTCTTGTAGTTGATAGGCCGATCACAGCCAATAGTCTGGAATATACAAAGTAAGAACACAATCATACAAGTCTTAAAGAATTAAAACTTTTTGTTGTGTGAGTTTGTTATAGAACTGAAGGACGCATTTACACTGAGAGAACTATTCACGGTCTACACCACAGCCAAAACGACTTTGTTTTTGATATTTAAGAAGACTGACAGTTATTTAGAAAACAACTGAACAACCTTCAAGAACTTGACTTTCTCATCAGAGGAGCATGTGCCAATGACTTCACAACCAGCCTGTTTGCACCACTGAACCTGTTTCATATTCAAAGCAAAGAGACAAACTTGAAAGAAAAAACATTTTATAGTTATTATGTATTAATCTAGTATTTATTTTACTAAATTATATGCGTTTTAGGGTTTATTTTTAAAGAAAGCAGAACATATCATTTGATCTCAGACATTTCAAAATTTATTCATTTTTGTCCTCAAAAACATGTCTTTTGCATAAAAGATAACTAAAGTCTTTAGTCATCTTTTAATATTTAAAAATCAAAGAAAGCCTAGTGAGTAAATTTAACATTATTTTATATGCTTCCCCATAAAATGAATGATATAATTAGTAATTACAGACATCAATAAATTATTGAACTGTAAAATAAACTCCGTAAGTAATCCCCTAAAGTAGCTGTTGGCAAAATGAAAGTATCCTAAAAGAGAAATGCTCAGGTCAAGAATAGCTGTTGCTCACTATCTCTGTTATTTCACTTCCAACTGCCTGAGCAAGCAAGCAATTATACTCACAGCAAACTGTCCTGTACCGCCCGCTGCAGCTGAAAAGATTTTAATGAAAAGAATGCAATTAAAATAAAAACGTTAAGAGTAAATTATTTCTCTTATATTACTAAGACCAGACCAGCTCGACTGGTTAAGACAAGGACTGCAAAATCAAAGAAATATCTACTTGTCAGGAAGTGGGGTTCTGGAGTTTGGCATATGTCAGGCTAATCACAAATGTCAAGGACAGTGACTGTTCGAAAACTTCATGATTATTGCTATATATAGTATATGGTAGAATAGAAAGAAATTCAGAACTGAATAAAATCTTACTCCTTCCAAAACTCTACCCCTATGAATTATGTAAACTAAGCATAACTTGAAAAATTACAGGCAAGAATAGTTATATACCACTGAAGGTGAAAAAAACTCATTATGTCTTATTCACCATCTCACCTGTAATTAAAACTTTGTCCCCTTTTTTTATTTCTCCAACCTGCAGAATTCATATACACATGTACCTGAATGGGTATGCACCCAAGTGTACATGCACACCTGACAGGCACACAACTTCACATACATTAGTAACAACATGAGTTCAGATAAGGGTACAGTATTTTTCCATTTTCATCTTTTGACAAATAACTGTTTTAAATTAATGGGTTTTAAAACAGGGAAAAAACCCATGGATTATCATTCAGAAAATGATCCTAATTTAAATTATATTTGGAGACTGTTAATGCTTTATCTTGAATTAAATCCATTCTTTATCTGTCTCTTTTCTGGATTAAAGAGAAAAAATGCAAGAGACTTAAGCACAAGGATGAACAATATGGCTGAACGTTACCAATGTTGGTGAAGTCATTCAAAAATTTAAACGAACAAAGGAAATAATAATATCTTATTTCCACAGGCTTCTAAGACACTGACCCATAATTAGTCATTCTTATTTTAAAGTTATTTTCGGTGAGTTCCCTTTCCCTACTAGATGTTGGGGACTTTTTCACACTACTAGACCACCCACCCCGCACCTCCATGATTTGCTGAAATATATTAAGCAGCACTATGTGTGTGTGTGTGTGTGTGTGTGAAAAATGGACCAAGTCGAAAGTGAGACACCTGATCTTACTGCAGTATTCCATACCATTGCTAGACCAACCATGCTCTTGGAGAAGGAGGTTTATGTTTGTCCTGATTGTCCATATCTAGTATTTTATTCAAATGAACAAACTCACATAGAGCATCCATATCTCCCTCAAAATATTAAGAACTGTTAATGAATTCAGTTACCTTATCAAGACTGATGGCTGCTGTTAAGCCACTAAGCATGAATGGAAGAAATTTGGGATTGGCTTCCGGCAGGGGAACTACTTGCTTAGCAGCAACTGTCTGAGAATATCGGCAAAATAAAATATTTTTGTAAAATATTCACACAATGGAAAGAAGATATTTAATAAGGTTCCAAAGAATATTCCTTCTCAAACATTAAGTTAACAACAAAGGTAGCAGTGAACAGCTTATCTTCTAGTCTAATACCTTCCTCCTACTGCAAAGATCAAAGAACACTAGTAACAGAAAGATGCCATTTTAGTGCCTAACAATTTGAGTTGACATAATGTACCTATTAAACAGCTTTTGTCTCGAAATTAAAAATGGAAAATGGTTTTCAATATATATAAAATATATTCCAATAACAATATGTATCCCTGTGATCTAATCAGTTCATTCAGAGGTTATTCTCCAAGGCATTCGAATTTAACACACATGCCTTACTGTTATGTGGCATATGTTTGTTACACTTGTCACACAACATCAATTACCATATGAACCTAATGTTTGGCGCGTGCACAAAGATGTGAATTCTTACATATATGTATGCATCCACATGCATGTCCACTCACTAAAGCTCTCTCTCTCACACATATTTTGCTCGTTGATCACTTTACTAAATATAATAATAGTCATGCTATGTTACTCAGTTATTCAGACTTTGTAACATAATTTTTGGCACTAATTTGAATGCATTCCTTGCAACAATTATTTTGATTTTTAAAGTTTACTCTTACTTTCTTAGCTGGATTAGCTGTGATTTTCATCCATCATGAGCGCGGAGAAGAAAAGTCAAAGTAAAGCACAAAAACATACTTCATCTGCTGTGGACAACACTTTGATGGTAGCTGAGAGTTCCTCAGAGGATAATCTCTGGTTCACTTAACCCTTTATGTATGAATATATCTTCCTTCCATTTTTACTTTTTTGAATCCAGTGGCCTTCACGTCAGCCAGTAATCACTAAAGATGAAATACAAATTTATCACAAAGAAAAAGAATAAAAATTATTGAGGTCATGCTTTCTCCAGTACTGTCAAACAGGCCTCAGCATTAAAACACATCAAGGGATAGTAACTTACCACATATTCAGCAAACGCCCCATTGCTGAGGTAAACAACTGGCTGGCCAACCTTCAGATCAGCTCTCTCTCCAACAGCCGCCACATGGCCCAAGCCCTAATGTGATAGTGTGAAGATTTTGTGTATTGCTAAGAAGATTTTGAAAGTTTCTGCATGTAAGTATTGCAAAGAGACTTGAAGTTTTATACCATAATGAATATGGCAAGACTTTCTCTGCTTGCACCACAAATGGTCAATACACAGATGGTTAAGCGCTTGGCACAAATGGAGTCTCCTATCACTCAACAAGAAATGTTTTTGTAAATCAGAGCACCATGCAAGTTACTGCTCAGCAATCAGCCGTTCATACGAAATGCATACGATCATCTTTATATTCGTTTCGCCAGAGATAACAAAAGCCTATAATTCATACACACTTGTTTTTACTTGTTGATTGTAAACACATGCTGATATGGAAACCATGTGATCTATCATGGGTGGTTCTGTGTTAATTTGAAGGAAAAAACCCAGAAAGATGCTGGGTGGGGGTGGGTAGAAGGGGTACGAGTTTATTCATTTTTGCAAGGTTAATGTAACCCCTAAATGCTCATGTATAAGTATTCAATGCTTAACATACCCATAATTTACAAGCAGCAAATTTTTATGCCATTACTGAATAGTCAGCATCTGCTTGTTAAAACTGGCATTTCAAAACACTGCGTACGCACACTGAAATAATTTAAGGTCTACACAATTTTTTTTATACATTTAAAAAAATGTTAATTTCGTCCCATCGCACTTTTATAACCATCAGGCTCTTAAGATATTCGTAATGTACAGTTAGCAAAATTACCAAAGTGTCATCATCTGCGCCTTTAAATCGCACAGAGCAGACATTGACATGTCAGACATATCTTCAAATTTTCTGTAACTAAGTGTAAATTTTGGGAACCGGAATCATCAGATACCCATAAAAGTGCATTTTGGTATATTTTTCCTTAGAAACTGTTACATAGACCTCGAATCTAGTTATGTCTGCTCATGTCTGCATGGACTTTCATAGGACTGAACTGAAGCAAAGACCTGGGCATGGTCAAAAAGTCTCTTCTTGCCATTTGAACTGTACTTCAACTGGGTGTTGCACATGACAATTGAGAAGCCATTTTTGGTATATTCATTCTTTAATGACCACAATGCAAAATCTTTCCTTTGTCTACATCATACAATCAGTCCCAGGGCTATTTATTTAAGCTAGCATCAATAATTTTAACAGAATCACTTTCTTTCACTTTCAGAAATGGCATTTTCATCTTGACAAAAAAAAAAAAGCACTCATGTCTATGGTTCGTTTGAGGCCCAGATTTTTTAGGTTTTATGCCTATATATATATTTTTTTTCTCAAATTGTGTGTTAATAATTTCAGTCATATGGCAGCACACTTCCTTGCACATTATGCCTGTGTGAGAGAGAGACTAGCTGCACAAGATGTTAGATCCCAATTTTTTAGTTCTAGAATTACGCTGAAAATGTATATGCATTGTTTTAATTGTAGTACTAGTTTTTTTTTTCATTCTTTCCAGATGCACATTTAAAATGAATAATAAAGATTTTCTAGGCATGAGACCTTGGTGCAGCTTGTCAGACTTTATAATCTAACAGCTGCTAGCAGCTAAGCCAAACAATATTGGATGACCTCCCCTACAAAGGGCCCCATGCTGGCCGCTAGAGACGCTGATTGATTTTGGCTTCAATTTAGACCCACATTTTAGTATGCACTACACCATCTGTATATTGATTATCTTTGCTTACACTACTTTCATTGAAAAGGTAAACATTCATTTTCAAACACAGCCAACATTAGGCGTAAACAATTTTTTTTAAAAAAAGAGGCCTACATCTGCTAGCATGGTGGCTTCATTTCACAAACTGCCTTGATCTTCTGTTTAAGAAATTTAAAAAAGGGCATTACTGCTGCTTCAATTTGTCTACTAACAGACCACCAGAGCCCCAACTACCTCTGTTACTCTCTTATGCATGTACAGCTCAAAATATTAACTATGTTTGAGATTGTGCACCTCAAATCCTGCATCAAAAGGTGGACGTTTGGATGGATCGTAGCGACCAGCTGCATAATTGATGTCAGAGGCATTGATTCCTACAAACCTAGCAATAAAATTAAAGCTTTAATTATTTTATCAAATTTCATTAAGGTAGCCAGCCACATGTGTAATTGCACATGTAATATAAATGACCATTGATCAGCATAACATACTTGTACAGCAATAAGACTATACATCACACTAGCTAGTTTCAAAAGTGCAAAGCAATATAGTAATCTGTAACATAGTAGTAATAATGACTTAAATCTGACTGTTGCATAACTTGTGTTGTTTCACATGATGTGCTGTCTAAAATTTTCCTAGGTCAAGTAATTCAAGTTAAACGCTTAACTAGATAACTCGGGGTACAAAAGAATAAGCAAGGAACTTGAGACTCAGTAGAAACCCTAGTGTTCTTTCAAACTTTGTCGTGAAAATGGACCCATGGCCTTCAATCTTCACACTGTGCCACAAATATACTTACCTGTATATGGATGAGTTACATGCAACTCACTATCTCTTAATGTAGGCCAACAGTATGCCAAAATACCACAAACTTGGTAAGACAAATTCATTTGGTGTTTTGTAATTTTCCACAACTGAACCACATGCTGAGTGGCACAACTTCGATTTATGGAGAAAGCATATATTTAGATTTTACATAAATTAATTTTCTAAGAAAATAAAGATATTAGTAGACTGAAAAATATTTGCTGTTAAAAGACCATGTAAAAACATATTCTTTAGGTATAGTATTTAGGTAGGTATGTAATTTCAGAGGGACAGTGCTTCCACCTGGCAGTGATTTTTTACTATGGGAGGAATGGGATCCTATTACTAAGCTATGCACTGAATCACCAGACTGAAAGCAGAAATAAGATGGCCAGTTCAAAGAGAGAGTTTAATCTTCAGGGCATGGAGTGTGTACAATTTTAAACTCCAGGAAGTAATCCTAGGCCACACCTGGATTCGAACCTGCAACTTTCCACATGCTAATCCACAGCTCTACCTGCAGAGCTATTCCAAACCCCCCACCCACCCACCCCCCACCCTGGCTTTACATAGTGGAATGGGTAGTTCTTTATACCACACAGTTTCACAATCCTTTTTCTGCATTGTTATCATGATAACATCAACTTTACTCTTCCACTCAGTCACTTGTACTGCTGTTTTGCTTACTCTACAAACCCTGTACATGTACCTTTATGAAATAACAAGGATACATCTATGTTTGAAAAAAAATGAGAAAAGAACACTGAATGCTTGTATAATATGCAAGTATCATATGAAGAAATTTTAATCTAGGAAGATATTTTTTAAATTTACCATTTTTTCAAGAAACTGAATGCAGGTGCATCTGTTCTAAGAACCAATGGTTTCAACCTGCTGTTTTGTGAGACAATGAAGTATACCCAAACTATGCTCACTTGTTTTTGATCAGCACTTCCCCAGAGCCTGGTGTCGGGACAGCAACTTCAATTAGTTTTGTCACTTCAGCAAATTTAGATCCTAGCTGTGTCACAACTATTTTTCTCATTGTCACAAGACGGTTAGCAAACCTATAAATAATGGGAAAAAAATATTTTCATTATTCTGATTTAAATAAAAACGATTGGAATGCGGTAGATGTATAATGGCACGCTTTTTTGCATAAATGTTCTCGTATTTGATTATTTACATGACTATTATCTTCCATGACACGTCTTATGTTGCCCATAGTCGGCTTTGGTGTAATTTCCAAGAAAGTCATCAAAGGGAGAGAGCGTCTCCCAGTTCAAGAACATCAACATGACATCACTTGCACCAAAGATTTACAATTTACAGTACTGTAATATCTTTGGCAGTACTCACAATGCACAAAATAAGTACTACGTTTATGACCAAAAACATTTAATTAAAACAGACAGAAATTCGGAGGTGGAGACGTATATAATAGCAATTCTTAAGGGTAAGCCGCTAGCGAAATCTTATACGTGCTTTCGGTAGTCACAGATCTCAGTAGCGTCATAGGGGAGGTCAAAGAACAGGTCCGTTGTACGGACTCCCCAGAAAGTGATATTCAGCCTGAATTTATCTTTTATTAATATTCTTTAGTATTCAGCAAGAAATTCGTTAAAAATAAAAGAAAATTACTTTCTCTCTAGGGTGTTTTGTGCGAACAATCAGAGATCTTTTGTTTTAGTTCCATAATGTTTTAGTGATTTTCGCGTCCTCCCTATCCACGGGACACTACTCCAAAATACTTGAACTCAAACGGTTTAGAACGGTTCAGAGAATGTTTAACAAGATAGTTCACATCGTTCTGTCGTTAATTATGGTTGCTTACCTTTATTTCTGTTTATCCCACCTTGTAGAATTTATTTCAAATCAAGAAAGTATGGGATCTTATGTTCTCAAATACTCAGCTTTAATGCATAAAAAGTTTCGAGATTGGACAGGTAAGGAAGAACTACTAACTTAGGCTGCAGTCAATTCGCAGAATGTCAAACGTTATCGTAGCTGTGGATGTTTTGCAAACTTTTATTTTACATAGATGTGAAGTTTTATTTAATGGTTTAGAGTTCATCATCGTTAAAAGTCATTTGACGCGACTATTTATGAACAATTCATTAAAATAGCAAATGTGACTTATGACGTTGAGGGGGAAGGGATGGATATGGAGGAGGATGTTATTTTGGGAGATTTTCTGGGAATTTTAGCAAAGCGATTGCTTATTTCAATTGAAAGACATTTTCTTTTATCCGGTTTCCTAATTCCCATTAACGATGTTTTCAGATGATGAAGCACAATACATTATGTTGCGCCTGCAGAAAGATGCTTTCTGGGTGGGGTTGTTTGTGCTGCAACACTCTATTATGGCCACGGCCATATGGAAGAGACTTCTGCTTTGGCTCAACATTTATGTCAGCGAAAGACTCCTGTATGTTTTGGCTTCCTGTTTTACTCTGACAGTAAGTAGAATGGGATGTGCGCTTTTATAGTTAAGTATAAAACAGTAAAACTTTTTTTTTTTTTGGACAAGACTAGGAGGAAAAAAAGCAGATTGAAGACAAAACACATTCAGTGCTGTCTAGGTCAAAACACACTGTAGATGGCTGAGCATTTGTGGATGTTAAATAGGAGAATGCAAACTTTGTATAACGAATGCTTATTCAAGTTACTGTGAAACCTTTCACACGAAACATCTCTGTTAAATTTTGCCTGCAGAAAGAATGAAATAAGATTTGCATGTGACAGTGGTGACAGAGTTGTGATTTCTCAGCTGTCAATCTTACTCATGGTGTCACCTGCCAGCTGAGTTTCCCCAGAGTTATACTAGCAGATGAAAACATGTCCTGTATTTTTCTATAATGCATTTTCTTGATGCTCTGTGAATAGATTTAGCAAAAAATGCATTTAAACATAATAAACCATAGTTCGTGATAGCCAAAAACAGCTGCTATGCATGGGGTCTTTCTTAGTTAGATGGGTGAAACACGTGCAGCAAGTCTGGAGGTGTCAGAACTTCCACTCCAGCCACTTCACTATGGCTGAAGCACCAGTATTGTAAAAAAAATCTCCTGAAATCTGCAGTGTGCACCACATATTTCTTTTGGCAATGTTGAAACGCACAGCGTAGTTTCTGTGCAACAACAAAAAATGTGATTGTGGATACAAATATTTCACCATGAAATATACATTTTTAACGTGGGTGTTAAGTCGACGAATGTCTTGTTCATTGATAGATCTGTGTAGCAGTGCAGAAACGTTAATGATAGCTGTTTTGCATAAAAGTAGACTGTTAAAATTGTTTTTGACTATCATACAAATGTATATGTAACAGTATAAAGACTGAGAAGTTATTACACGGTAAAACGAGGCAGGTGAATATGGCAGGGAAGAATTGTGATTTAGGTATGGCTGAACTGAGGGACTGCGCAACATATCAACGTCTAAGTGCTTTGTTCTTTTCAAAAACTGAAATTTTAAATAGGTGACTCGTAGAGATTCCCAGCACCTGTGCACACACTGCACATACATGATTGTATTTATGTGGGCGTATGTGGACTGGGGATGTGTGCGCTTCTGTTGGTGCAATTTTGAAAGGGTTATGGTGTGCAATCTGTGTGTCTTATCTATGTATTGTCACATTGTGCGAATGCGTGCGAGCACCAAGAGAAAACTTGGTAGTTTGGTTTGGCACTTTACAAAATAATTATTTTGCTAATTCTGTTGTGTCTCATATACTGTTCAATCAACGTATAGCTACTTATAATTTTTGTCATACATCGTGCAGTATATGATACTCCTTTCTATAGTCTCACCAAATCTTTTCGACTATGGTTGCTGTGCAACAGTTCATTTTTTTAAAAAAATATGGCAAGAAAAAGAAAGATGTCTATTTTTATTTTCCTTTCTATTGATACTGTTTTACTGTATAAATTTTGGCAATCACTAGAATTAGTGCTTTACACTGCAGACTGGTAGGTGTGTGCTGTTATAACTGTTCACCACTCAATAATTAGCAGCTTATATGAGGGAAAGGCAATAAACTAGCAAATTTTTTCCCCTTGAATTTGCTGAGAAATTGCTCTTTTATTACTTGATAGATGATATCTAATCACAAGCGCTGGAATTGAATTTCAGCATTACCTCATATGCAGAATGCATGCATTTCAGCAGCTTGTTCCAGAAGTTACATGATCAGGGCGATCGAGAGGTGGTGGTGGGGTGGAGAAGGGGGGGAGCATATCCTTTACAGAGATACATGGCCTCCAAGGCCTCAGCCCTGCCCCCCCCCCCATCCCAAGTTGTGTATATCTTTCACACACACACACACATCATGACATTTTCCAATAGCTCCGAGACCCTCTCGATGGTCCTGCTTACAATCCATCCAAAATCACATTATGTGCTTAATATTGTTTGAACAGACTTTGATGCAGCAGTGGCAGAGTACCCCTGATGTCTATCTGTGGAGTGTAAATACAACTAAAAGAGAGAATGCAGTTTTTTGGTATTTCTTCTTCGTGGTCCATGTAGCAGGTTGGGCAATTATTCTGATGGAGGCAATGGTTATGGACCCCTCAGAGTTGATTGGATTGAAACAGGTATGTTTCTTTACAACATACTGTTTTTGACTACTGTGCCAAAAGTTTTGCTTTAAAGATTTACAATTAAAAAAACACTCTTCTCTGGTTTTCAAGTTTCCCACTTTTGCTATTTAACAAATGTAGGAAATAGTTTAGTCTATTATTTTTGCAGTTTGAAAGTCCTACATTTTCCAATGTTGTCTTACCAGCCCAAAGTTGGTGTTTGTCATGAGACTTCAGAGACACATTGTTTATTACTAAAGCTTGAGAAAACTGTCACAAAATTTTGCTGACCTTAACATTTTGTTAGTAAGCTAACATGTTGGAATGTAAATGGCAAGAGAATGTTCACCTGCAATACAAAAACCATATTATGCAGTTTTCTACTAAGCTAAGGAAAATTGTTAGATCAGTAGGTGTAAAATACCAGGATGATAAATGCTTGTTCCTGTTATTCGCATCTTTATTCGGATGCTTGAGAGAGATTATGCTCAATCATCATCATCATCACCACCCACTCTTCTGGAAAAGGTGATATGGGTGCTTTGTCAAGGAGACAAAACACCATTAGTGTGCTATCTGGGCAAACATAATGCCACAGCCTTCTTTTGGTAAATAAAGCACTACTAGTATACCATTTGAGTGCACAAAACACTGGAAAGCACAAGTATATTGTTTCACTGGCAAAGTACCTTAATCGCTGTAACCAGAACACCTTGTCTATTGAAGTGTTACGTTAGGCTGTTAGGGAATTCATTTTGGCATATGAGTCACTCAGTAAACACAGGCCACATGGCTTGTTCATGTTTTACCATTCAGTTACAGGTAAACTATTAGCTGATTTCACTTTTGCTAATATTAGTAATGTAGTGCAAGATGTGCAAGACGAATTGTACTCCTTAACCAGTCCCTTCTGGCTCAGTCAACTGTCAATGAACAGCTTTTCTTTTTTGTTTTGGAGGTGGGGAGGGGGGTGGACAGGATGCCAGGTGTTTTTAAAGTTTTTTTTTTAAATTTACCATCCCATTTTATTAGTTGCATTGTTTTTATTATTTCATTTAGACCATCTTTATATTGGCACTTTAATTTTATTATATAGTTTTTCCTATGTTGTGTCCTTCCAAACTGTTGTGTTGTTGCTGTACTTACCTATTTGTTTGGTTTTGTAAAGTGCAAAATGCCCACTTCTGCTGGGATGCCATACTTTAGAAGCTATGTTATGATTATTGAAAACATCTGAATGAACCTGATCATGGGTGCTGCACTTTGGCTGACTTGATCCGCCATGCAGCAAATGTTCGACAATTATCCACCTACATATTACAACATTGGTGTTTTGTTCACTATTCTCCCCACCTGAATTGTGTACATGTAATGATGTAGTGATGTAATGATGTTGCAGATATACCATTACTACATGAGACTTCATCATCCCATGAGCTACAAACCGAAGGAGTTGACCTTGTTCTTCAGGCATTTTCGACATGCAGGACTGTTAGGCTTATGGCTGATACTGTGGATACATCCTGTCATGACATACGATCGCTTATTGGTGGCAGTGTTGTTGTCAGTGTACATTTGGACAGCTTATGATGTCACCCCACAAACCTATAGATATGCAAAACGTTACTTTCGAGGCACAAAGTCCAGATATCTTGTGAATCCCCTCTAGCAGCATGCTATTTTTGCCCATGAGGGTCAGTGCATATATTAAAAATTAACATTTGTTCCAGACCATTCTGTTTATTGTAGATTCGAACATGCATTTCAGAATCCTCAGCATATAATACACACCTAGAAGCATAAAGCATAAATGAGACTTCTTGATGTTTATTTCTGCAAAAAAAAAACCTAAACCGTAAACACTGAACAACAAATCTAAAATAATTTAAAAGCTTCTATTTGTGACACTCTCATATGGATGTAAAAATATGATAAGTGATTAAGAAAAAACATTAGCCACCAAGTGTTCATCACATCCAGAAAAGAACATGGCACAATAACAATGCATATATAAACATTTTTAAATAAATCAAACTCAAAAGAAAAATCTCTATTTCTGAAATTATAAGCTGCCATCCATTTTATCAGGTGAGTATCATGACCGCTTCCAAAAATTGAATTAAAAAAAAAAACTTTGTTCCTATTATATGTTAAAAGTATGACCATTGTGCTTCTAGCGACCACCTTAGGCACACCAATTCCACAACGGATTTGAAAAAAAAGATTTTCTTCATTTTTTTTCAAGGGAGATTCACACTTTTCTTTAAAATTGTACTTTTACTTAAAAAGCTTGCTTCTTCAAGGCCAAAAAACATGATCTTTTTCAATAAGTCATGCATTTTGTATTTGGGGAAAATGTGCCTAATTCTTGTGCAAGGAAATAAAAAGGCGAAAAACAGCTTCTAATGCATACATTACAAAAAAGAAAGGAAGCAATTTTCATGCTACTTGCTAGGGTACTACCCCACCCGTGGTGAACATAAAGTATTGTTTTCCACACCTGCCTGCTTTGTTTTTTTAATGCAAAAGTAGTCTCAGTTCTTGTTTCATATTTAAGATAGCTGCTGCAGACTTGTTGCCTTATAGGAATTTTATGACTTATAGGTCTTATGACACATAATTTTTATGACTTATAGGTCCTTATTATTGCTTCATTGTAATTATGAATCTTGCATGTCTTGGCTCACTTTTCATGTCTGGGATAGATGTATATCCAGTGAAATTATATTTTCACATTAAGAATATCCAAAAAGGCACATCTGATATTTATATTTAAATAAAAGTTTCATTTTTGAGATATTGTTCTGGAGGCTTTTTTGTGTCTTTAAGATTGAATATCTTCATGTATGAGTATTAAGTAATCCTCAGATGCCAGCTGCTCTCAACCAACTTTTATTTCCATCCAATAACTAAACAAATAACATGGTTGTAGGAAATTTCATGCCAGTTCTCCTGAAGTCTGATGAAATTATCTCTAATGATGTAAAAGTTACTGAAATCTCATGACTTGCAAATACATTTCAAATGCTGAAATTGGCATGAGAGAAGAAAACATCTGACGTTCTTGTTCTTGCAGCCTCTTTGGAAAAAGTGTTCCTTTTTTACAACTATTTACTTTCTGTCACCAGAAAGGGTCTGGCAAAATTGTCTTTATAGGCAACAAACTAATGTATGTGTTGTTATAGTTTGTGATCAGGAAAGAGTGTTTTTGGTATGTTGCATTTTTACATTTGTTGTGATAGATATTAGAAAATATATATAAGCCAATAGGTTTCACTATGACCACTTCATACTTCATGCATCTTGGACAACATCAAAACTTTAACACTAAGGTGTTATGCTGCCCATTACATCATGTTCACCAGACATCTGTCATTCGGATTACTGCTTATTCTGGTCTTTTAAAAAATTCTCCCAGTAAAATCTTGTAACTCTCTAGTCAACCAGAAGACCACCATGATCAGTTTGATGCCTAAGAGCCTAACAAATTCTAGATGTCTTATTTACTGTATTTATTACTGATTGCTCAACCTTTACACATAAAATGTTTACTGTTTTCCTAAAAAGGAAGGCCTCCTAGCTCATGCCACCTCAGATGACATGGCTTTTTAGCTTTTTTCAAAAATCCCTCAAAACAATAGAAAAGTTGTTTAAACTTGGTTGCAAATATCAATAAACAAAGAAAACTTATGTCTTACTTTGTTTCTTGGACCTTGTTCTGTAATTTATAAATCCTTTGATGGCAACGCAATTGAAGTTGAAGTAATCAAAAAGTTCTCACAATTCCTTATACACAGTCTGTTCGACACTGTTGACACCAGGTGCTTGCTCGTTTTTCTCTTCGTAATCACTCTTGGGCCTTTCAGGCACAAATACTCTTGTCTTCATCCACTTTATCATAGTAAATTTGCAAAACAATGTCATTTTCCTCATCAGCATGTCATTTGAAGAGTAAATCTAGCATTTCTCAAGTGACAGAGCACATGTGGATATGCATTTCACAGCCATTTTTCATTCGCTTGAAATCGTCTTCAGAAACTGGTTTAACTCATTCGCGACGTGTACGGGAAATAAACGATACAGCATAGGTCACGCTTACTAGCGAATACGGGAAATAAACGATGCAACTTTGAAAATTTATTTACGGGGAATCGCTAATCGTCTAAGGTAAAGAACTCCTACATTAGAAAGCTGATTCATTTCTTCACGAGTTGCTTCCCTTTTCTGTGTTTAAACTGCCGCGACTGGTTTCTGGTAATAACTTGAAAGATGTGTCCCTACATGTGGTCTGTCACTTGAGAAATGCTAGATTTACTCTTCAAATTACACGCTGAAGAGCAAAATGACATTGTTTCGCAAATTTACTATGATAAAGTGGATGAAGACAAGAGTATTTGTGCCTTAAAGACCCAAGAAAGTGATTACGAAGAGAAAAACGTGCCGGCACGTGTAGAAAAACAATGTCGTGACACTGTGTACAAGGAATGGCGAGGACTTTTTGATTTCTTCAACTTCAGTTGTGTTTCCATCAAAGGATTTTACAAATTATGGAACAAGGTCCAAGACACACGGTAAGAAATGAGTTTTCTTTATTTATTGTAGTTCGATAATATGTTTAAATCATTTTTCTATTGTTTTGGGGGATTTTTTAATGAATTTTTGAAAAAAGGCGAAAAACCCTGCGGCCACGGGGACGGTTCGAGCTACGAAGGCTGCGTCACGATTGTGTTAAACACAGTGTAAGGGAAGTAACTCATAAAGAAATGATTGAGCTTTTGAATGTAAGAGTTCTTTACCTTAGACCATTAACCATTCCCCTCAAATAAATCGTTAAAACTCATTAAAAGTGTTTGACATGCGGCATACAGCGCTGAGCATGGTGCGTCAAGTTTGTGCTCCTTGCGGCATGTTTGAGTTAATAAACTAGGACTAGTACTTTTAGCTGGTCGATTTACTGCAACACTTTAAATATTATTTCTAACAATTGCTCTACAATAGCAAAGGCTAGTTTTTATGAGGCTTGCTTGCAGTGGCTGACCACTTCATCCCAAACACACCAATAACAACAGTTGTGAAAGACACAGTCTCAACCAGAACAAAGGCAGCATGCCAGTTGTAGTGCCTAGCAACCAGACTGAATGGATATCCTGATAGGATCAAACCCACTGGAACAGAAGAAGTTAAGCCGTAAATGAAGAAGAAAAAGATGGGATAAATCTTTAGAGAACCAATTTTACTCAAATATCCAGAATTTTACAAAAAAAGTAAAATGTATGCAGTTAACTTACAGTTTGCAAACAGCGATGCAACAGAGTGGGCTGTGCCAGCTTGATTGCTAGATGTTGACTCCATGGCTGCTACTCCAAATAATGTTATGGAGCCATATATACCAAAACCAATCCCAAAGCCAAGGATATAGATGAAAAGCTATCAGAGACAAATAATGCAAAGGATATAACACACTACTGTATAATTGTGTGTTGCATGCTTGCATGTACATTTATAAATAAAGGCTGCACATGAAGAGAGAAGGTTTATCAAATATTTAAGAAAGCAGACTCCGATATATAAAAAGTTCTGAGAATGTTCTAATGAAAACTGTTTTGCTGTCCTCTCTCTTAAAGGTTCATAAGAATTGACAATTATGCCTATACACTGAAACCCGGCTTGTGTGAACACCCTTTCTTCCACCCTGACCCAAAAGTGTCCCTGCATGACATGGACCGGCTCCATGGTCTAGCAGTTAAGGCATCAGATTTCGAGGCAGGGGGTCGGTGGTTCACATCCCGGCTGAGTCATACCTAAGACTTAAAACTTGACAATCTAGTAGCTGCCTGGCGGACGCCTAGCACTACAGGGAACAGTACTAGGACTGGTTGGCCCGGTATCAGGATGTGACTGGGTGGGACTGAAGCCTGTGTAGTGACACCAGTCTTACATGTGGCAGCACGAAAACTTTGCACCTAGTTTGCCACGGGACCTTAAGCAACAAACACCCACCCCTACGTGATAGGTGTCCATTTGTCAGAGGTACCCCAATTTATACCCAAGAAACACCTATACTTGTACTCAGTATCAAAAACTAATCACAAGAGAGAGAGAGAGAGACAAAGCCCCAACAAATTTAAACTGAATAAGCTACACATTTTCAGGTTTTGAATTTTCAATCGTTTATTTAAATTTAAAGATTGCAGGATGCAAGATAAACTATGCATATGTGTTGATCAATTTTTGATTAATGCAGACCACATGACCTAAATGTGCTTGCAAGAACAAACGAACTTAAAACCCAAAATTTAAACCACAATACATATTTGCCTCTAATATTGATGACAAATTTATTTACATTTAAGATTGCCGATCGCAAGATAAACTATGCATATGTATTTATCAATTTTGACTTATGCACAACATGTGTGACCTAAATGTTCTTGCAAGAAAAAGCCAGTATAAAACCCAGATATAAAACAGATGTCAACCACAGTAAATTTATTTGCAACGACACCCTTTAAAATTGACAATGAGTTATTTAAAATTACTTTATTGGAAATAATTTTTAAAAACCTGAAATACAAAATCTAGATTGCAGACAGGAGAAATGATGAGAGAAAATGGGCTGGAAATTACAATCATATGCAAGCACCCTATAGTTAGTAGATTCCTTGATTTCATTCTGCACAGCCCGACAGATTAACACACTGATCAAGTGTTAGAATTTTTTTACCCCGGGAGGTGATTCTATCTATATTTGCTGGTTCACTGACCTAAGCAATAATGAGCATAGGCAAACTCCAAATTTGAAATCAACCGAATGGACAGGAATTCTAGAATGAAGTTACACGTACACGAGAATGAAAACGTTTTGTCCCTAATTCAATATCCCTGTCCATGTTTGGAAGGACTCAATTGGTCAAAAGTCATTTAGTGTTGGAAACTAATCTGTGCCAATTATAAGTGTCTCAAGACAGGAGGTGTCAGTCGGTCAAAGGGCCTGCACAACGCAGGTTTCACTGTAGTTTGTAGTTATAATGCATTAGATTCATCTATCATTTAAACAATGCAAAATGGTTCAGATGGACTGCCTGTGTAAATGTCCATCTTATTCTGAAGATGGTTGTAAAATGCAGCAAATGTACCTCTGAATGTGTACTCACATAGGAAGAATGACTGGTGACAAAAAGAAGAAATAGTAAGACAAATCCAAACTGCAGAACAGTGCAGAAAAAGATGACCATCACACGAGGGTTGCAAGATATGTTCTGGAAAACAGTAAAAAAAAAAATTACAAAATGCCTTTCACAGTAGCTGAAATAACTTGTTTCTACATAATCATTGATTTAAATTTCTCTTTGGCACTTAGCTTTGTTCCTGTGAATTTCTCCAAAAGAAAAACGTGTTCAACCACTTTCATTAAAACAGCGAACTTCAGTTACTTAAAAAGACCAAAAGAGCACATAATTTAGCTGTCAACCTTTTAAAACAGAAAATATCATTTTACCTTTGACATGCAATAGTCTGATATACAGCCTGCTAATAAGGAGCCAAATACGCCTCCAAGTTCTTGGCTGCTGATAAAACTGCTGCCTGTATTAAAATATGAAATTTCAAGTTTTCCTGTCCATGCTGTATAGTTTGGGACAGATGTATACCTCTAGTACGCTCAAGTTCAGTCTACTTTTTAAATATACTTTCCTGAATATTACTTTACTGACCAAGAGTGATCAGCTTATTTAAATAAAGCAAATTAACAGAAACAGGCTGTTTTACTTGCAAAAGTCATGTCATCTATTCATTAAACCAGCTTGATAGAAAAGAAACTTGCAGAAAAATGTTCTCAATAGTTATGCCTCTCAGAAGGTTGGATGAAAAAAATCTTGTGGTGCACATACATCCATGCATGCAGGCACATACATGCACACACACACACACACAGAACAGTTGCACTTTACCTGTGATGTGTGAATGGCCATTCTCATGGATGAGAAAGAGATGACCCCAGTCTGTGAAGGCACCTTTCACAGTGGACACTAGCATGTAGTTAACACACAGACTAACAAATGGAGGCTGACTCAACATCGCCCTTGCCCGCTCTTTCCACAAACTGCTGGTGTTGATCGCTGTCATGAATTTACCACTATGTTTAGACCAGACACAATCCAAAGCAAAGCTGAAGAGACTGAAACTAAGAAATCTCATCGAATACATCACCAACACATGGAATGAATACTTCAGAAGGGAAGAATCCTAACTCTTGCAAGAAATGGCAAGGTGGTAAGAAACGAAAGTAGTGTGATTGAAGACTTTCTTGATTTTGAATAGGATACTCATCAAAAGATATAACTTATAAGGACACAAGAGAATTACAAATAAAATTAAGTGATCAAAAAAAAAAAGTAGGCTAGCAAAAATTACCTCAAGATCGGTCTACACTCCTAAAGATAAAATGTTGGTAAATCTTTTAGAGCTGTAGTGATCTAGAGGATTATCTGCTGGTTTCCTATGTTCATTCATGTTTGGAACTATAGGTTCCACCTTCAACTCTCTTTCCAAAACTACCTTTGAGCTAACCAGACCTATCCATACCTATGTTCCCTGGTCGGTTGTTTATTTTTAGCCGTGTAAATAGGTGCCACATGCAAAGTGCATGTGCCAGACAACCAAGCCCAATCAAGACCCTTGTTGGGGATTACATATTACTGCTTTACTATGGACTGAAGATCCCTGAAGCAGAAGATGAAAATGAAAATAGTTGAAGAGTAAGGTCCCTAGGCAGGGCCATCAAGATGGTGTAGGAATGAATAAAGCTGTGCTAAACCTAGATACAAAATTTTTGGTCATTATTGTTAGATGATGCTACATGGTGTCAGAAGTGGGATTCCACGTTTGTAAGGTTAGTGATAAGAACATGCAAGTGCAAGTTACTGAAATGCAGAGTTTGAGTACAGATTTTTGTACAGTACTCGAGTACAAGCTAGCCAAGTTACTTCACATCCTTGCTTTAGAATGTTGTGTCTTTAGATTGTTTCATCGTTTGAATTCCTGTACTCCAACAAGAAAGTGTTCTGTACAAGGGCTCATTTAGAATTTTCAATGGAGGCAGTTTTGTGCTCAGCATGGTGGAGGATCTGCAGTTTTGTCAGAAACAATTCACTGCAAACATTCCCACCCCATCAAAATAAGAGATGTCTAGCATCTCGACCAAAACTGGAAGAAATTCTACAGACAGTGGAAGAATTACACTGCAGCCTCTAGGCTGAACCTGAACAAAGAGCCTTCAGAATACAACAAGAGTTACTTGACATGCTCAAAGTGACTGTATGCAGACACATGCAACCAAGGGAGCTTACTGTACCCAAACACGTAGCAAAGAGAGGGTCGAAAGAAAGGGACCGTGCAGATCCTCAAAAAGATCTGCCTTTCTTTATAACGATGCTAGTCTTCACACAGCTAACCCTCAGTACACAATGTGTGCATACAGAGGATACCTAGTAAATTTAATCAGCTCGCTCACTAAGCTGACAACTATGATCCAAGACAAACACAACATAGGACAATTACATGAAATCCTCACGGTGCAAATTGTAACTAATAAACAATGAGGACCAAGTGCTTAATTTATCAAATACAGCAAGAGTTACTTGATTGGTTGATTTCATGTAATTGTCCACTAGCTTAGTGAGTGGGCTGATTACATTGCTCCCTTGGTCGCATGCGTCTGCATACGGTCACTTTGAGCGTTTCAAGTAACTCTTGTGGTATTTGACAAATTAAGCGCTCGGTCCTTGTTTGTTGTTTACTAGCCTTCAGAATACCAAACAGCAGTCTCCCTAGCATGCATAGGAGATGTGCAAGAAGTTTTGAAGGTTTTCAGTTCAAAACAGGTGAAAAACAGGATGACATAGAAAGTTTTTCAGAAGTTTGAAACATTCTGTGTTGGAAGTACCACCGAAGTATACGAATCCTACAAATTTCCCATGAGAAACCAGGAGCAAGATGAAACTACAAATACTTGCACGACCAGCCAATTGATTGGGACACACCAACCTTCCATCTAGAATAAGTCCACGCCAAAGGAGTGTGTTGGTATGATGAGTGGCACCCATCAGGGACCTCAACCTCCAGGATCCCATTCTACACCAACATGGGTCGGCCTGCATGGCAAACGCAGGGTGTCTAAAGGCGACCACAGAAAGAAGAACTGCGGAGAAAAGTAGAGTGGAAGGTAGAAAGACAGCACAGGAAAACTGGTGGAACACAGGGAGACGTTTGGGAGGAAAAGAAGAAAGGGAGAAGAAAGGACAGGCAGAAAAAATGAAAGCACAAGAGAAAGGGGTGGGCCAGATCAGCCACCCAGCCAGACAGAGGCTGGGTGCTCACCCCTTGCACATGAAGCCAGGCTCACAGGGGCAACTGTTACAGGAAGAAACGCTAGATTTGCACAAAGCACATCAGGTCTGCTGGCCACATGAATCGTCTAAGATGCAAACCATATGTACGACCAGTAAAGAGGTGGATGTCAGCAGACAAAGAGAATCACAAAACAAGAAAAATAGTCTTTCAAGTGTAGAAAAGAACAAGTACCACAGAAGAATTTTCCCCAGATTTGTCAAAGGTGTGGAAGGAAGTTTCATAACCGAAAGGCATATCACCGTGAGAGCTGTCAGCCGCAGAAAGTGTTGAAAGATAGGACATTTAAAGCAATGTGTCATACCAGGATGAACATAAAGCAACTAGCCAGTGATGATGGCTCTGAAAAGGACACACAGGACGAGGTAGACTGTTTACAGTTACTTAAGAATCAGTCAATTCAGTTAATGATGAAAGCATGTGAAATGCAGAAATGCATTTCTCCTACCACACTGTACACACAGCAGGAAAAAAACTTAATGATGGCTGACATGCTCTTGGGCTCCAGGGTGTTCCTGCTGAAAAGGAGCACCAGAGAGGGGCTTAGACAAATGCTTTTGTCAGTTCCATACTTGACAGCAGATTCTCTGACAAGAAACTCAAAGACTTGAGACAACAAGAGATCAAATATAAAATCTGCAGCCAAGTCATGAACTTTTGTAAGCTAGACTCATGGCCTGAACCAACCAAATGAGATCCAAAGTTAAAACAGTACTGGTTCGTTCGACAAAAACTCTCAGTTGAGCAGGGAGTAATATTGTATCAGAGAAGACTTAATTGTCATTCCAAAGTCTCCATAGGGAAAGATCCTCAACAACATACACGAAGAATATCAAGGCACTGTTAAGTGCCATGCCCTTGCAAGGAACAATGTTTGGTGGCCAAGCCAATCTAAGGAAAGAGAAGAAATAGGGGTTAAGTGTGCAACATGTGAGAGAAAAAATTTGTCACCCAGAGCCTCTGAGACCTATCAAAACCCCTGACTATCCCTAGGAGAAGTTTGAAATGGATTTGTTCAAACTGAAAGGCAGACAGTTTTTGCCGATAGTACACTACTACTCCTGCTCGATAGAAATAACTCATTTGATCAAAACAACCTCATCTTGTCATAGTTGAACACTGCAATCAATATTCACATGACAAGGCATACCAAAAATTTATCTCAAACAATGGACCTCAGTTTACATCCTGGGACTTCCTAAAGTTCTCCAACAGCTATAGTTTCACACATCACCAGCACTCCATGGCACACCCAAGAAAATGAAGAAAGTGAACGTGCAGTGCAGACAATCAAGGGATTGTTCAGGAAGTCAGAGGATCCACATGTTGCTCTCCTCAATTACTGAGCAACTCCACTGTAGCACAGGATGAGCCCTGCTGAACTGCTAATGGATGTAAAATGAGAACTATAGTTCCCTGTTTACCAACACAGTATGTCCCAAAGAGGAAAGATCTTGACCACTTCAAGGCAGTGGAGGCACATCTGAAGAATCAGCAAAAGAGAAATTGGTCAGAGACACAGAGTTAAAGAAATCCAACCTCTCCAGGAAAAAGAGGGGTGGGTCAAGACACCCAAAGATGAACATCCCAAGCAATTCGGTGCATTCTTATGCAGTCCAGACACCCACTAGAAGGCTGGCACAGAACTGTCACCATCTCCATAGCAAGAGCAGCCAAGTTCAGAGTCCAGGAGGCCCAACTACAGCAACGTCTATAATTCCTGATCAGAGGGAACAGACAGCCATTGACATATGTAGACCATGAAAGCGTATGCCTATCCGTTGAACCAGGGCAACAATGGGTCCAAGCCACACCCAGTCTTCACCAGATCTGGTTGCCTAGTCAAAGCTCCTAACAAACTCAACCTTTGAGATGACATTTCGAGGACAGTGACTTTTTATTTGGGACAGTGACTTCTATTTGCTTTAAACCAAAAGTTGTATTATGTTGTTGGAAGAAACGACTCTTCAAGTTGATTTGGGTTTTTTTTCAGTCTCATTTGATGCTCATCTGACATTTATTTGACACTCATCTGATGCTCATCTGTTATTCATCTGATAGCTAATAATCTAGTATTTTTAGCATACTCAATGAGGGGGATGTGGAGTAAGGTCACTTGGTAGGGCAGTCAAAATGGTGCACGAATGAATAAAGCTGCACGAAAGCCACATCCGGAATCTCGGGTCATTCATGTGTGTTAGATTTTCTCCTTTACTCACTAACAAATAAAACAGACCAAAAAAAAAAAGACTTACTTCCAGAGGCAAGTTTTTGACAAGTTGTTTTTTCTGGTGGGCTGTCAGCTAACACCATGTATGCTAACCCTGCTAGTGCAATGGTACATGTGCCTGAAGAAATGTTATAAACAGTGTAAGGTCATCAGTATGACATACAAAACTAGCATAAAAATTTTATGTAAGCTAGGAATCTTATAAATTGACTATTTTTACAAATACAATATGCGATATAAGCATGCAACCTGCTTTTTATACTTTTCCATTCCTATGTCTAGACAATAGCAGTTTTAAAGGTTCACTGTTCGCTGTTTTTAGAGAAATCATGGGTGTCTGAACTTAATCATCATGTTTCATTTATAATATTATATACTTTATTCTTGATATTTTCTGAAATAAATGTCCAAACACCTACACACATCTTCCACAACAAACTCAGGACATCTACCTACAGTCAATACAACACAATACATATATAAAACTGACTAATGCAAAGCAGGGGTAACACTGTGATGTGCCTATGTAACCCTCACTTGAAATCTTGCAAAACAAAAATTGATGTCAGTGGTGAAAAAAGAAAGAGTGAAAGTGATGTAAATTTCTGCATGGAAGACAACTCCCACTCGATATTTGACCTTAAACATAAAACATGCATACCCTTCATACTTGAAGCTTCAAGTCCAATACGAGAAAAGAAAAAGGTGGGGGAGGGAGGATTTTGCAAAACTGAAATACTAAGCAAAGGAAGGAGCAAAAAAGAGAAAAGACAAAAACAGAAAGGGAGGAGGAACTCCCCAAGCAATGTGCTGTTCTGCTAGCGTTCAGGGAGCTAACTCTGCCATCGAGCCACCAGGTGGTGAAACTGCTAAAGGCGTAGCAAAGGGCAGCTTGCTTTGTTGACATCGGTGACTAAGCAAAGTTGTTTTCGGTATGTTATCACAGCTTTAAATCTTCTTGAATGGCAATAACTTACAGAAGCTGGACCATAGATGCTTTAAAAGCTGAACTTCAACAACTGAATGGAAAGGTGTCAGGGCAAAAAGATCTGACAGAGAGGCAAGTCAAGCTCTATTCTAGACTGTGACGGTCACAGTAGACCCTTGACCCTACTATATACTACTAATAGTAATACATGTACCAGTTACTACTTCGGCGCTTGGTTTGTGAACTGGCTATATCTACAGTTTTCTAATCTTTTTGTTTTGAGGGAATTCGAACCCTTGTGTCCGGTTGCACTTGTATACAATACATTCAATAGCATTCTTATACAGTGATAAATAAATCTTGTCATGCAGTGTAGATCTATTGACGTTTGGTATTCTTATGCCTTCAGCAGTTTGCCACCTGGTGGATGGGTCAAAGAAGTGTCAAGGACAAGAACAGCCCACTACTGTATCAGGGTTAAAGGTCACACACCAGCAGCACTGAAGGCTATCTTCCAGTTGAAGAGGGCGATTAGAAAGGTTGACAGTAATGGGCCAAAAGTTCCAGATATGTTCATGGATGTCGATAGGATGCTCCACCATGTTCCAAATTTTTCAGGTAAAAACCACTGTTGAGATTAAAGAAAAATGTAATGCATTATAGCTGCTCTTCTGTCAGATAATTCTGAAATCACAACACTCAAAACAAATGATCCTTCAAGTCATTATGCAGCCAGTTGCTTCATGCTTATTCTCTTAAGGAAGTAGGCAATGGGGGACTGAGAGGAGTAAAACTGATAGAGAGAGAAATCTACGACTACAAGAAACAAAAGAATCTCCCATTAACATCACAGGCCACTTACATGCTTTATGAGGACAGCACATGCCGGCCAGCTTGGGCCCTGAGACAGACCGTTGATGAACCAGCAGCACACAAACATACCCACGGTGTCACATGCTGATAATAAGCACATTCAAAACTTGTCATCAAACAATGGTGACATTCTATTTAACCCGATGATAAGGGGTCTGTGACGGTGGCTTAATTGTTTAATTAACAGTATGGTCCAGCTTTGAAATCAGACAGTAAAAGAGATTCAGGGATTAATTAATAACACATTTCCTATATTATGTCTCTGAGTTGTTATGAAAAGCATTTGAGTACAGTATTTGTTATACATTGAAGTAAATTGTCCATAACCCAAATGAACATCTTTAAATAAACTCTTCTTCGCCTAAACAGTGATATGAACAGGAACATGTGCGCAGTCTCCATTTGTGAATTCAAAATGGTATAAAACTTTCGTCCTCACAGACGTTACCAGTACCAACTTTTTACTTGTTAAAAGACTGGCCTCCTAATCTAATGCTGTGATGCATTACATAAATGGTGTACTAAAATGAATCTCTTCAACAGAAGCTCACCAGTAAATACTATAACACTGAGGCCTGCCATGAAGAGAGAGAAAGCGAAGACAACACTGGGACTGTACAGGTCCACCAACACCCCTCCCAGAAGTTTCCCCACACTGTAGCCAATCATTTGACTGCTTAGAATCAAGCCTGCAAGCAAACAAACTTGTGTTACATGTATTTTTTTTTCTTTTCAACGAGTTCTTGAAAACAAACATAATCTAACCTTTAAATCCTGGTACTTTGTTAGGAATGAGTTTATATATATAAAAAAACCATCTTCTCTCTTCCATAATAGTTTAATACATTTCATTCTGCCCTGTCTGTACCTATTTGGGGTTAGCTTATATGTACTAGCATCTGCAGGCAAGCTGCCATGTGTGCATGCGTGTGCATGCATGTGTGGGCTAGCGTGTGCACCTTGAGTTAAGACTTGGCACTTTATAGATCCCATTATTATATTCAATAGTAATATTCAAAACAAATCCACAAAACATTTTATCAGAGGCTGTTCTACTCCGAGTCCAACAGATTCTCCCATCCTCCTTTAGCCTGGCCCCTAACGTTCTGTTTTGCATTTTATTTAAACGATACACAACACATGCTATTCTGGGTTTTCAAACAAAATAAGATTCTACACTTCATATTAAATATCTGTTAGAAAAAGTTCCAACAATATAGCCTAAGTATCACTGTCAGCTATGTTTACACAGTGAACACTTGACTTACCGATGAGGCTTTTGTCCATTTTTTCTTCTTCCACCAGAGATGGTGATGCGAATGAAACAGATTTTCTGACATATGTAATGACTGTATATCCCAAGTAAAGACATGAAAATACTGCTAGTGTTCTCTGCTTCATGACTGTTCTGATCTATCAAACCTCCAAAAGCTTGAAAAACAGATTTAAGAAATTGTATACACACAAAATCTTTGAAGAACAAGTTCTTTGTTTTGTTATTCCATGTATACATGCATGGTCAGGAAATCTTTACAGAAACACATTAGTGTTTTTGTTTTTTGTAGTCTCCACTTGTTCACATTATGCTGAGGGTAACGAGCACCTGCACGAGGTAAACACACAACAGTTAGCGTATCTTGTGACTAGCTACCACTTTTGTTCTGTATCAACTCTCACTGTCAAAAATAACATGACACATGTACCACATATTATATCACAGATGTATTCTGTCATTAATTAACACTGTCAGAATTCCCATAAATTTTCATCCTAGATAGTCCAGTGACCTCCAGACTAATTTTTCAAAGTGTACTTCCTGAACCCATGCACATGGATGATGGATTTATGCATAACAGCATTACTTTTTATTTTAAAAACTGGAGAAAGGCGTCTTAATACGGCAGTTAATGCGAAAGCACATAGTTTCACCCGCAGGCTGAGACGTTGCGGTGCATATATAAATATTATATCCAGTGAATCTGGAGCTGTCACGGGTGACACTGGGCGACTCCCAGGGACTAGGGAGTTCTCTATAGCTCTCTCTATGACAAATGCGAGTATGATGACGGGCGAGTGAGAGACAGGACATCAAATTAATTAATAGCAATCTTAAAAATACAATTATTTCCATGTTCTTCTAACAAATGAGACACCTGTCACATCCCCTTTGATTTAACTCCACACTGCAGTTTTCGAAGTCATGATAAATTGCCGGCTGCCCATCTCGTGAAAGGAGAATTGTGTCCCTTTGGAGGATACGTACGCTGCCACATCAAAGCAACGCGCCTCATACCCAGCTGGTGCAAATGTGGAATGTAATAGAAGCCGAAGACAGTCTCTATTGGCTGAAGTTATCTCATGCTTATCACATGATAACCGTATGTGGAAGTCAACTCCCACATAAGTTTAGTTTTGCTTTGCTTTCAAGTTTCAGTTTTACGAAGGGCGCATTGATTAGACGGGAAGTGGCCGCCGGGCCTTTGCCCTTTGTATATCATTGCACGTAATGTAGTTTGTGGTCCGCATGGAGCTTGAGGTACCTATTACGTAGCTGATGTCGGCAAACAAAAAGCAGACAACAGCTGCTGCCTTCGAACAGCAGTTGTGAATTTGTGATAAGATAAAGATACGATGCTTTGAACCAATAAGTTATTGAATAACCATTCTCAAAAGCAGTTTTCAGCTGTTAGGGGAGGGGGCTAACAGCTTGCATGCACTATAACTGGTCAAACTGATCTGCATTAAATTTAAAACAAGGGAACTGGACCATAAGCTAAGACATGACAAAGAGTAAAGACAAAGACAATCTACGTTTCGGGGCACTAGGCCTTCATCAGGACGACACAAAAACGACGAAAAAACGACAACAACGAAACCAGAAGAAAAAGACTTAGCTTCAGTAGATGTGGCGCACGGGCTGGACAGCAGGAAAATTTCACCTGCTGTCCAGCCCATGCGCCACATCTACTGAAGCTTAAGTCTTTTTCTTCTGTTTTCGTTGTTTTTTCGTCGTTTTTGTGTCGTCCTGATGAAGGGGTAGTGCCCCGAAACATGTAGATTGTCTTTGTCATGTCTTAGCTTGGTCCAGTTCCCTTGTTTTAAATTTAAGAAAGGTTTTTCCTCCAAGCGGCGGTCACCTGTTTTTCTTGTGTGATCTGTATTAGCCATTGCACATGAACAGACACGATGTGAATGGTTGCTTGAATTTTTTTTCCTGGGGTAATGGGGAATAACTATGGAAATTATATAACGCTGCGAGTGCATTTTACATATACTCAAAACCAAAAGAAACGCAAATTGACACACGGGCAAGGACTTGCAGTCAAATTTCGTACATTCGGGTACAATGATAGCAACAAAAATGAGGTCGCATGGTCTGTTGAGAGTAGCCCTTAATAATGACGTGCCTGGCGCAAAAAAAATGCCACTTCTGGCGCGCTAAGGTCGGACAGTGGTTTTCGCTCGTGCAGCGTGATTAAAAGCAGCAAGACCAAAACTTTCTTTGCGAGCTTCACTATCAACCCTGACTGCACGACATCGGGAGCAGAGAATGCAGTGGGCTCAGAAGCACCTGAACTGGACATGGCGGCGATGGTAAGCCATCCTTTTCTCCGTTGAAAGCCCCTATTGCATCAGCCACACTGACGGCCGCATCAGAGTATGGAGAAGGCGGAACGAGAGGTACACCAACAACTATGTCCTGCAGCACCACCGTTGAAAGCCCCAGCATCATGAGTTGGGGTGGTGTTGGCTTCAACCGACTCGTGGGCCCCGTCGTCTTCCAGAACATCATATCGGGCCCTGGACGTGGAAATGGCGTGACAGCACAAGGCTATGTGCTTAGGCCACACGTCATGCCATACTTCCAGCAGCAACCTTACCTTTCAGCATGACAATGCCAGCCCACACACGTGTAACAATATGCGTGCCAGGCAGTAGGTAGCAGGTAGGTTAGTGAGGAGCACAGAGTACAGCTTAGAAGAGAACATTCCATCCAAGACAAATCTTAGCCTGAACTTAACACTTAGCAGGCCAGACATAACTGAGAGGTCAGACACACCATTTTAAGCCGCGCAGCACTCAATAACTATATACAAAAGAGCCCTAACTCCAAATCATGCATCGTCCACTAGGTTCACCAAGCATGCAGTTGCCCGCCACAGCCATACGTGCAGACTGGAAAAGGTCAGCAGCAGACATTTAACACTGATATATAAACTCTAGTGGGGAAAGGGGAGATAAGACACAAGATACTCAGAGCGACTTTTATTTGGATACTTGGAGAAATACTTGGTCAGAGAGATACAGACGGGTGAAGTTGATCGTCTACGGGACTTGGAGAATTACTAAAGTTGTAAGCCGGCCCGCCACTTGGACTATCACTGATTGTTGAATAAAACCTTGATGGACCAAAAGAAAAGATGAGACTGATGAAGTGTTGGAGGAAACAGTGCTGAACGTTTCAGTGTGGTGAAGGGGCATTAACACAGACTTCGCAACATTGCCCTTTCTGGAGCCGTGACGCTCTACACAACGCAACATTGCCCTTTCTGGTGCACGTGAACACGTCCGCGGGTCTTACAACTCATAATGCTACATTGCCCTTATTGGTGCCCGTGACCTCTACATCAGATAGAATGGCATAAAGTTACATTGTCCTTATTGGCGCCGATGACCCGTCCGGCGTCATAATGCTACATTGCCTTTATTGGCGCCGATGACCCATCCGGCGTCATAATGTCACACACGGCCTTCCTGCAGCAGAACAACGTTCAGGTGATGCATTGGCCTCCCATGACCCCAGACCTCCAGCTCGCCAGCTGGAGCAGGCCCTCAGGAAGATCTACGCAAACACGCCTATGGTTGTCGTGAACCGTCTGGTGCGCATTATGCCCACCAGGTGCCAGCCCATTGTCGACGCCAATGTGGGACACATCGGTACTGATTTTGGAATCTATAACTCGGAGGTTTGGGACGCTTTCTCGGCATTGCAGATGAACACATATTGTGCAAAGATTCACTCTACCGATTTTCTCGAAAATTGATTGATTCAAACCCGTTTGAATGAAAGGAAACAATTCAAATAAAATCACGAACTCCCTCAGTTTGCGTTTCTTTTGATTTTCAATATACTATCAATTAGGGATCGTTTTATAGAGTATGGCAGTTTCAGGGCGAGGCGTGTTTTCCTAGGGATAGGCTTGTGGGATAATATTTTTTTTAAATTTCCTTCGGTTACACTGTTGTGATGCCCGAGAGTCGCCTACATTTACATTGTTTTTCACTAACACGCCCAGCATTTCATGCCAAATCACTTAAGTTTCGCAACAATTTTTAACGGATTCTTTTGTGTGTATGGGGGGGGGGAGGAATGTCGGCAATGTTAAAGGCTACCATCTCATGGAGGTTGACTTGACCACACATTTTGATGGGAGGAGGCTTCTAAAAGTTTTCCTCCTTGCCGATGAAAAGGGTGAACACTCATTTCCAATAGCATTTTTATTCACCTTTATTTTATTTCTCCTATTGTCGGGGAAAGAAAGTGTGAAGAGACTGCAATGTATGGGGAGTAAAACTCATGAGTGCTCTTCATGGCCCTATGTCTGAGCCTGGCATGTGAAAATAAATCAACCCAGTTTTTTTTTATTTAACAAGCATCCCTAGACCTTTCTCCCACTGAGTGATCGTGGGATATCTTTGACATATGCTCATGAACAGCCAGGTCCTCCTCAGACCCTTTAGGAGTTCGCAGATGATCTTCAGCTGAAAGCAAATGGCCAAGTCTTTATAGCCTCTAAACCTTAAGACACAGCCACAGGCTGGTTCAATACCCACATGCCACACCACCTCACTTCTCCCAGTTTACCCACCTGCAAACCATGTCATTAAGGAAGGTAAGGCAGCGAGGGAGAAATGGGCACCACACTAAGCTGGCCCACAGAAAATTGGTCTCTAACACCCTACTCCTCCACTACCTAACAGGTCATGTAACATTCTTTACTTTCAGTTGGAACAGGAAAGAATTGCCTAGAACAGCTTAAGAAGCTGTAATAACCTGTTCTGTAAATGGTTTGTCTCCTGTTTTTTGGTTTTTAACACATTTTCCATTAGTGTGTCCAGATGAGCAATTGAAACTTTGGAGTATGCAATAAGACCATGGTTGCACTTCAATTTTCAATGTAAAAGCATTTTTTTCCAAAGATCTATGGAATTTATTTTATGCTAGCAAGAAACACTCAACAGGTTGAAATATCCCCATATCTCTTCTATCAGCTTGTGGTTGAATCCCCAGTATGGTTTACACATTTTGTTTCTACTTGTGATGAAGGCTGCAGCTCTGTCCAATACAGATATGCAAAAGTTGAAAAAAACAACTAGGCAGAAAAATGTAGATTCGAAGTCATAGACCCTTCCAATCTAATGATACCGGATAGAATGAAGAGTCGTAAATGATAAATTACTAAAGAATGTATCATTGGTTTGTTAAGGGTGTGTATACTGATGTTAACATACATAACACTGAATAGTTTTATTTCAAGAATCTACATGTGAACTCAGTCTGGATTAGTGGTAAAAAGGTAATTTATTTTTGATGCTGTTGTCAAATAACAGTAAAGAAAGGCAATTTTTCTGTCAAGGACATGTCTTTTGACCTCTTCCTCGCCAAAAGAATAAAAACTCAAGAGAAAGATCAATATTTTGTTCCTTCGATTCACACACACCATAAATTCTGTGTGACTATTAGATTAGCTGTTTTATACAGGCTGAAGGAGTGGTAGGAAAAAAATGAAAAAGTTACCAAGAAAAAATAATTCAAAAAGAGATAAAAATATTACTGCTAGTGCTACATTTATAACAGGTCAGCGAAGGTGGCAGTACATGTGTGTGCACATTCACTGAACAGATGCAGTTATCAGTATGCACAACACACATGCATACTCTTTTATACTTCAGGTGATGTCAGAACTTGAAACATTTTCTCTGCATCTTCTAATCTGTGCCTTCATAAATGTATTTATTATAACATGACCCTTATTAATCCCATCCTCTACCACATTCACCAATGCTATTTCCAGTATTTTATACACATGGATCTATTTTTGCAGATTGATGCAATTCCAAAGATTGGTTGGAAACCGTTACCTTCAAATTTTAAAATGTTGTTTGGTTAAAATCATTCACAATAACGCTACACCAGGTTATTCAAGACAACGCATTGTGTTGCAAAATCATAAAGAGTGAACAGGATATAAAAAAAAGTGATTAACAGCAATTTTTTAATCTCATTTAAGAATCAGCTAAGCAGAGCAACTGACAATAATTGATGGAAGTTTAGTAGATGTTCTATATACTCTGCATTTAATCTTGAAAAACCCTGCAGTACTATCATTTCACACTGAGAACACCAATATCCTATAAGTGAACTACAGCTCTAACAATAGAACAAAGGGATTTAGAATTCTCGTCCTCTGCAAACAACACACAACAAAAGATGGTCATCAAAGGGTGAACATCTTTAGGCCAAGTTTAACTGGAATATGCTCCTGCTTTCTTAAAATTGGAATCAAACTTGTTCACAGAAATATGCACGATTCTGTCCAACAAATTTGAAAGCATGCACTTCCACAGCTCCCAGCAGTCCGCTGCACAGTTTAAAAAAAGCTGTCCTCCCAATTTCAATAAAGCATGCAGAACTAAGAATATACATTATCAACCCTTGTAATAAGAAAAAACTGATTATTTGCAACCTGGCTAAACCTTTGACTTTTCTTCCTTGACGTGCTCTCCCTTGATTTTTAACATTCACCATACAATTTTTAATATCTTCTTGCTTATGCACCCACTTCTGTCAAAGAAAGATCACAAACACAGATGTTTTACCAAACAGAAAGCTTTATTCTGTCCATTTGATGAGTTAAGATGGTACTGAAGTAACGAGCTTGTAGCATTATGGATGACAGTTTTGCAATCTGCACACAAAGCCCTCCCAACAATCAGCGTGGACCAACAAAGACCCAGATGGAAAGAAATTACATCTTGAGCTTGGTCCTCCTCCAGTGCCGTCTTTTGGCATTGTATCTGAAAGAAAGCAATTACAATCTGTAAACAGTCTAGCCATATGCATCCGAAAAAGCTGCTAATAAACCCTATTCCATTTAAAAAGCATGCACACTGCATTGTAACACATTCATGCTGTATGGAATGTGTTATGTGGTGGGCCCTGCTGTGTATGCCAAGGGAACTTTGCTTTCACTAAACAACCCTACTGCACATCTTTCAACTCAACAGAGATTAGGCACCATGGGATTAAAACTATGTTTTCATCTCAAATTAAATTTCATTGAGTAAATCTCCCCACAATATCACAAAATGAAACATCTGGTGGCAGTAAACAGTCACCGCGCATGCGCAAGACGGTCATCTCAAAATGCTCTACTGGTCTATTTTCTGCCTTCTCAATAAGGGGTGCATCTGTCATGTTTTACATAGTTGATCAATTGTGTTGTTCAGAGCTTCTGATATTGATAAGGGACAATGGGGGCTAATTTACACACAAAAATTCAAGAATGATGTGTGATTGTAAAGCCGTGCATCACAGTGACGCATTTTTTTAAACATTCGGCCAAGTAACACCAGAAGCTGCTTGGACTGACCCCTGCTTTTTACAAACTGACCCTTAGATATTAGGAAAGAGGGTCATTTTGACACTTGGTTTGAAAACAGTCCAGAAGCAATAGTTGACACCTCAACAGGCGTAGAAGGCATTTCGAGCTGAGCGTCACCTGGAAGGTCCTTATTGATCACCATAAAATAATGCACTTAAATGACAACATACCTTATTGTATTTCCTGTTCTCATCCTGACCCACTGAGGTATTGGTCGGTTCTGCTTTATTTTCTTTGCCAGCTTCATTTTAACACGGAAGGTCTTGTGTGCACCCTGCAATGCAAACAAATGTCACATAGGAAATTATCACCAGCATTATGATTATGATAAGCCTGCATACCAAGGCTTCTTAATCACCAGATGAGATGTTCACAAGCCTGATATGGGTTCACATTCAAAATAGTTTTGTACCGACACACCAAAAGGTATTCAACAGTTCATCATGATCCACCATACCTAGTATATAGTATATTTCTACTAAGTCTAAAGTAGTCCAATATTAATACCATACTCATGGCTTTTCGTACATACATACGCGCGCGAGTTTATGCCGTGCGCGAGTTTGGCTGGTTTTTCAATCTGAGTATTTCAATACTATTTGTGATGTAAAAGTAAACACTGTACTAGACGCATTTTGTTACATTCGTCTTACTCTTTCACGCTGTTAGCTACAATCCCAGTCACACAAAGTAAATCACCTCGAGATGGAAAATAATTGTAGATTTCACATTTTGAATGTCTAAAATTCAATGCAATGATAAAATCACATTTATATATCAATTAGAACTTTGAGGATTCCACAAATTCTAAATACACACACACATACCATCCTTCCTCTATTGCTCGTCAAACCGGAAAAGGCTCGATCAGGCTCGCACTTGTTGTGTTGAAGCAGAAACTGTCTTTTCTTTTAATCTCTATCTGAGCATAGCACGAAATCAACAAATTTATAAATTTACTTAGTTATATGGCTTAGGTTTAAATTTTTGCGTACTTTTTTGTGGGCTCTAAGTATTTGTTGCGGCACAACTTATTCTATGTTACTCCGCAAAGATAAATTAATAGTACACTAAATGACATATTCTGTTATGTTTCCTCTTTAGCTAAACGTGTATATAATAGACTAAGAAGCTCTACAATATTATTTTCGATAATAAACAATATCATATGAAAAATTACTTTTCGGGATAAGAACTACATAATGTAGCGAAGGTTTATGGTAGCGTCTTTCGAAGTGCTTCGCCAAGTTGAAAGTATTTCCCACAGTTGCTGTTTTTGGATAAGAAAGAATTGCTTTCTTTTACCTAAATATTGAATTAGGTCCTTTTTTTTCTTTTAGAGAAGCTGTTAAAAACCTTTAAAATTGTTTCCTGACTTGTTGGGTTAACAATAAGTACATTTTAAAGACGACTGTATTAAGTTTTGCTCAGCAGAGTATGGTAATTCACTATTGCCTTTGGTACATACTTGGTACTACGTTCTTTCGAAATGGCAGAAAGGTTCATCATGTCATGGCTAGGTACACAGTGAAGATGTGAACTGAAGGTTAGTTGATTCAACAGAAGTACTTCTACTAGACTACAATTCTTCATTTAAAACACGAATGATTTCACTGATACTTATCTCTGTTTAGAAGACAAAAAGATTTTGTTACATACTGATACTTTTCAAACTTACGCTAAGGCATGCATATACCTCAATATCCACAAACATCAGTACACGTGTATCTTCAATATTCTTTTTTGACATAAAGATTAAGTACAACCTGAAGTTGTAAAATGAAATAATAAAAGACAGAGCAGCATGAGATCAACAGATCTCAAAACTTTGTCACTTTTTCACAGAGAATAGCAGCTCTACATACAGGTATAGCACTTTTCAGATGAACATGGAGCCAGATGAAGAGCAAGATATTTGTACGGTATGTTTCTGTGGTCCTGATTTCTCCAAGTTTCACTCGTTTACAGGCTGAAGTTAGTGGTGTATATAAAAAATAATAAAATGGTAATAAAACAACTACCGTTGCTGTTCAGTTAGATTTATAAAGGCTCAAATAGGAGTTTTGTCACAGAAAAATATTGTACAGCAAAACCTGTCTTTAGCCGCTCCTTAAACAGCAGACACCTCACTAATATGGAAGCTTGAGCACTGATCAATTTTCAGCACAAACCCCCCTTAAACAGGCAGCTACACTGTCTAATGTGAACAGCGGACAGTGACTTTTGGTCCAGATTGCACACACTACCTGTCCATAGTGGATACAGTCCTTCCACACACTACTCTGCAGATGTAACCACAGAGCTGTTGAGGTCCCGTTTGCAAGACATCATCTGCTGCACAACTATTTATTTCCTTTGCCACATGAGCACACCAAAGGAGAGTTTTTTGACAATTGTGATGGTGATGAAAGCAATGATGATGATGATGATGATGATTCCATCACCATTCATTTCATATCAGCAAAGGAGGCCTTTGGACATGCTGAGTCCCTGATTGCTCTAGCAGCACATTCAGCGACTTTCTCTTGGCAGACATGTCTGTAAAGACTGAAAAGATATGTAAATTGCACAGGCAAGGGGTGCCAATCCCACATTTCTGACTTTTTCTTTGCGCGCAAAAAAAGCTTATCACAGATGGCCTTTTTTTGTTATTGCTGATTGAATAAAGTTGACTATTTCTTCATGTCTATGTTTTTCTTTTTGTTTTCTACATGGACATACTGTATACTGTAGTCTAGTGTTTGGTGTTTTGTGATCACTTAAAGATGCTTGGTCCTGCAGACCCTCCCACAGATGAGCTGCCACCTGTCTCAGAGGCACACCTTTAGGTGGTCCCAAAGGTGTCTGCTACAGACAGGTTTTGCTGTATGCGTTTACTTTAAATTCAAAGACCCACCTAAATGATTGCTGTTTTGTATTAACTGATTAGACTTATACCAGGGTACTAATCCCCACAAATTTATTGGAAAACTCTCTCTTCCATTCTCAAGATCTCAGATTTCATATGTCAAAAATCTCAACTATAGTGATTCAAATGATTACATTACACTGTTGTCTCATTCTGTGGAATAGGCTTTGAGTCCTCACACTGATTGAATCCCCAGTGATGTAAAAACATGTCTGTTCTGGTGTACCATTCTGATCTTGATATCTATTCTTTGTCTAAAAGGTTTAATGAGCCAAAAAGAATTAGCTCACCTCCTTCATCCCATATTTTGAGAATTACATTTCTTAAAATGAATCCATCAATTTATTTTGTATTGCCTTTTGCACCTAGCAGGTTCTTTACCTAAGTGCTTTGCTGCACATGATGCAGACAGTAAATGGTGAAACACTGCAAGTATAATGGAGTTTGGCTGTTTTAAACAAATTTGACAGATGCTTGAAAGAAACTTTTTATTTTGGTTTAAATAAGTTTTGGTTCAGTTGCTAGTGTTGTAAAGTTTATATTTCTTCCTCAATCTTGCAGAACCCATATGAAAGTTTTATAAACAGGCATTTGCAAAATTCATATGGCTATTTCACAGGTAAGTGAGTTTGTTGTGGACTTACTACAGTTTATTTTATAAATTTCTGCATCTTCAAAAGGACAAAAGCTGTTGACATTTTAATTAAACACTTGTAGATATACTGTGTAATTCTGTCTTTATAAGGTCTTAATAGTTATCACAAAACAATACACTGTTATTATTGTTTGAGTGTTAAATATATTAGTTTGTACTTTCCAGGAAGGAATCAAAATTACCGCAGTAGCTTTCAGCAGTACAATGCCTGGGAAAAGACATATGCATATGGTGAAGCCAGCAGTAGCTCAGAAGAGTGTGACTTGGACTCTGATGATGAGAAAAGTGTCAATGGTAAGTAAATCTTATTTGGACATATTAACTTGTTTGTGATTCTTATTGGAAGAAATTTGACTACTTTTTCACATGGAACATCCCTTCCATCCACCCTTTCCATTAGCAGTTCTTGCTTGCCCATTATTTAGCATTCTTCTGGTGTTTATATATTATTATAAATCATGAGATCTGAGTGAAAGTGATCAAAAACTGTGATATGTACATACAGCAGCACAGTAAGCTGCTGTAGGATGAATATTAAGACCAATATTTATTGGTGAGTGCACAGGCCATTTAGCTTAAAACTAGGTTTATTTCAAACTGTGGCCCCAGGGTAGTGAGACTTGTTGGATTTTAAACCTTTTCTCTCCACTGAACATTGTAATTGGAGTGGGAGCTGTTTATTCTTAAGGCTGGTCCTAACCTGAGCTAATGAAATTAGGGTTATGAACGCATACATGCGTAAGTGATGTGATTTTCAGCATTTAGATCCACACAAAATTGATCCAAAGTAGTTTTAGTGTCTCAGTAATGCACAGATTTTTAGGAAATCATGTTAAAATATTGCAGTCAGCACTTTTTTGTATACTGTAGTGACCTCCAAAATGTAAACAGTGACACCACCTCTACTGCTCCCTAACAAAATGTAAAAGAGATGATTATTTTCAGCCTTTTAAGTCCTTGGGAAACTGTGATACTGATAAATGCATTAATACAATAATAGCTGAAGTTTTAGGTCTTCATAATGCTATGAACTGAAAGAAAGTACAGGATGTCAGAGTGACAATAAGACTTAAAAAAATCAGATATCCTATAATAATATCTCCAAGAACTTAAAGATAGTTCTGAAAATATAGGCAAAAGTTCCCAATAAAGGCTAGCATGTGTATCCAAAGAAGAATACTTAATGCTTTTCTTAGTCATAAATAAAGTGTAGTCAGCAAAGAAAAGTGTGTTTCGCACATAAATTTTATCATACCTGATTATATTTTTGAATTTATATATTTACCTCCGTGATTGTAACGTTTTGTGGGGTGTGCTAGAATTCTAGGGAAGGAAACACGAGAAACA
>SMGT01006398.1:4869-63272 GCA_004794575.1 Lanistes nyassanus
AGTTAACGTGTGTGTTTATTCACTGTTACAGATACCCTGCTGCCCTTAGCTTTTGTTCCTTATCTAAAGAAGAAGTGTGTCTGTGACTCAGGCTCAAGCTCCCTGCCATTTACCAGCATGGGACCTCTTTTTGGTCTTAGAGGCACTATGTGGCCCTCCCTATAAGCCTCTTCCTGTGGTGGCTCTTGAAGTGCTGATGTTGAAGATGGCTTTTCTGATTCTTTTGGCCTCAGGTCCATGTGCCTGTAAAGTGCATGCCTTGTCTGATATGGACATGGATGTCTTGGGGGAGCGTGATGGTTCCATCTCACTCACCTTCCTCCTTGACTTTCATGGAGTACCAGAGTTGCACTCATAATTCTCACAGTGTTCATCTGAGACGACTGTTCTGTTTCTCTCACTGCGGCAAGGCAGGAATCATGAACATGGGCTGCCACCCTTGCAGCCTTCCAGTCCTTTGCATTCGTGGACGTGCTGCAGGCGGCCTAGTGACGGTTGGAGAATCCTTTCATAAACTGTTATGTAAGGGACGTCTCCTGCTGCTGGGAGGATGGTACCTTTGGGGTGCCTGCGGCCATCGTTGCACAGCACCTCTGGTCAGCCATGTCCTCCTAACCCTGGTAAACCTGTATATTTTTTTTAGGTATTTAGCTGCTTGCATCCGTTTGTGCTACTCAGCATTTTGAGTCGGGGTACAGTATGACAACATTGAAATGCAAAGTTTTGCCCTAAATTCATGTTCAGTAAGTCATACTTACCCCGACTCCCACCCAACCTCCCCACTCTTGTCTTGGTGGAAAAGATGAGATAGAAGGGGGAGCACGTGCAGGGTCAGACTGCACCACTGGGGACAGTACACATGTGCTACTGGAGGCCTCACCAGGGATGGGTATTTATTTTTTGTTTGGAGGTGTGGTTAGGGTTCACTAATAAGGAAAACTAGCAGTTTGGGTTGGGGTAAGTATGACTTTTTGAACACAAATTTAGGGCCAAAATTTGGATTTCGTTTTGATAAATTTACAAAAATGAGTTAAATCAGTGTCTTAAGCAAAGTTCAAATTAAACTGTTCAGGTTATTTTATTATTTTTGGTGCAGCCTGTACAGCTATTGAGTTTAGGTGCAGCAGTGGCCTGTGTATTGACTTGGACAAGAAATGTGATGCAGCCAATGACTGTGGTGACCGGAATTCATCAGATGAAAACGATCCAAGCTGCGCCTCTTATCTGCGTTACAATTTTGAGAGCTCTAGTTATGGTGAATTTACCCAGGGCCACACAGGGATAGAAGATAAGACTGACTGGCAGATCGGTCAAGCAAGCAGCACGACTGTGTCAGGGCTTCCAGGTACAGATCACACCACTGGCAAGTCCTCTGGTCATTTCTTGTTTGTCAGGTCTCAGAACCCTGGGGACACGGCATGGCTCATTTCACGGCCATTCGTGGCCACAGCAGGACTGAACTGCCAGATGAAGCTTTTCTTCTACATCTTTGGCAGCAGTGTGCATCACCTCAGCATCCTGTACCGCACACACAGCGAGGGGCCCCCTGATGGACAGATCTGGACAAGTGCTGGTCAGCAAGGCCCCAAGTGGCTGGAGGCCTCACTCCTCATCAGCATTGACACACCTTTCCAGATCATTATTGAAGGCTACGTAGCCATGCGCAATCAGGCTATTGCTATTGATGATGTGTCTTTTTCACCTGATTGCAAACACTTTGCCACTGACCTGCCCCCACTGCCAGTTACCACAACAGTTAAATCACTGACTTCACAGCCTTCATCAGTGATATGCCAGAGCAATGAGCTGGAGTGTGACAATCAACTCCAGTGTTACTCCAAGGCTCAGCTGTGTGACAACAAGAACGACTGTGTTGACAGAAGTGATGAGGCTAAATCCAAGTGTGGTGGGTATGCCTTGTCTGTTTAGCCTACAAATAGGTTAGTTGACTTCAGTCTTTAGCACTAGATGCTTTGAAATCAGTTTAGCGTCACTTTGTCATGTCAAAATCTTCAGCAGCAAGATTCAAGTTTGAATGTTTTTTTTTTCACCAGGACTACAGCTTGGCTGTTTTGCTATTTCAAACATCATTATCTTGGTCACGTTTGTTGTAACAGTTTAATGAGAGCAGTTTTTACACATCTTGGAATTTGATACAGCTGTTTTTTGTTTTGCTGATTATATTTTTCTGTACAATGCTTATTTTATTCTCAGTTAATGTTTCCAGTGTTTGTGAAGCATATATAAAGTATAAATTTATTCTGATTGTTGTATAGCTTGTACTTTTTTAATTTATTGAACTATCCTTTCACCCTCAGGATAGCTATCACATCTGTCAAGTTAATTCCTTCTGCTTTCAGCTTGTACTAGTGGATTCTGCTTAAATGGTGGCCAGTGCTCAGTCAAAGCTGGGGTAGGACCAACATGCAAGTGAGCATTTTGTAGTGGAAGCCATCAAAACTAGTCTCTAAACAGCTCTGTTTCTACTACTAAAACAGACATACATACCAGTAACATGCAAGTCTTTCTAACGCAAGGAAATCCCTTTGTAGAGATCATTCTCATATAATTTTGTATTTTTGGAACTGCAAACTTATCACTTTTTAGTCAGAATGAATACTGTAACACAGTCATGCAATATTTAACTGTTCCATATTTTTAAAAAGTTCGATCTTGTCTATGTTCCAGATGTGTCAGTGGCTATGGTGGCATTTACTGTAACAGTTCACGAGGTGGATCAAGCAAACAAGGTGGTAGCAGCAAGAGTGAGTTTTACTGGTGGCGGGTGGGTTCGGTCAGCATGAACAGTCCTTGAGGTCAAAGCTTTGGATGTTTTTCTTTCTTTATTGTCTATGTAAATAAATAAAATGGGGTTAAATAAAATTGTCATGCATAGGAAGCTAGCAAAAATAAGTTTATAAGAACCAGCAAAGTACTCCTAAATTGAGATGGTATCAGTCCAGTTGCAGAGAAATGTAAAGAGAAGAGTTTCTGAGATGCCATGTTATAGTGTGGCGCATTCCATATTCAAAATATAGTTCATAAAAGGAGTATGCATGAAGCACTTTTACCATTACTACCTCAGTTCTGCTCTTTATTATTCACTTGCAAGAGTTCTTGGAATACATGGTAGTAGTAGCAATAATAATAATGAACATTTATATAGCATCTTTTCTCACAAGAGCTCAGGGTGCTGTACAAATAAGGGATACATGCACACTCATTTAGTCACTTCAACAGACAAATAAGGGCGAATGGAGCTAATGGGATGTTTGCAGTTGACAGAATGGATAAGGCCAGACTCCAAGTAGACACCGAGATTCCTGGCAGTTTGAGAGAAATGAAAAGTGGTACTACCGACCATTAGAGACTCAAGAAAAGCTAGGTGGACATTCTGGGTGAAGAGATAATAATGGCTTCTGTTTTGTCGTCATTTAGCTTAAGTTTGTTAAATGTCATCCAAGATTTCACATCACAGGTACAATCCTGCACTGATCCTATTGGACTATTCAGGTGAGCAGGGTGGGCGGACTTCTGCAGCTGAATGTCGTCCGCTAAAGAATGGTGAAGAACAGTGTGTTTAGAGAAGACGTCGCAGAGAGTAGTATACAGGATGAACAGAATAGGTCCCAGGACAGAGACTTGAGGAACCCCATATGAGATTCCATTTGGATCAGATCTAGCACTGTTAACAAGTTCCAATAAACCAATAGTTACCATAAACCGATAACCTACATGTAACAATGTCTATGAAACCATGAACTGTAAGCCCCCATCTGATAACAAGTGCAGACCACAAGTATGCTTCATTAGAAAAGAAAAATCTGGGTTTAGAATAATGATTCTGCCTCATTATTTTGTTGCATCAAACCACTTCCTTTCAAAATGGAGGATCATGCCTAATTCTATAAAATGGATTTGGAGTAAGAGATAGGTGATTTAGATCAGAGAAAAATACTTTATTCTACGTTGAAACAAAATCACTGATGGATGTGCATTTCCTAACAATTGTATATGCTTCTCAATAATAAAAAAAATCACAGTGTCTTCATAGTGGTTTATTACTATTGATAGAATACAACACAAACTGAAACAGCAATCAAAGTTTTCTCATTGAAATTTCTGTCAAGTTTGGCAGTCAGTTTTGTCACGTAAGCAGCATGACCATGTGTAAATTACCAGTATTGATAACATCAGAGTAAATTTAATGACACCATTCAGACAGAAAAAAATGTATTTACTGCAGAGAGCTGGGCTGTCCCTGTGGGAATCACACTGGGACTGGTTGCCACAGGAGCTATTGCTGGATCTGTCATTTTCCTTTGGAGGAGAAATGGAAGGTAGGAAAAGTAGAATAAAATACACACATTACGGATTGAATAAGCCTTCTTCAAAAGACCCTTAGTGTCTGCAAATGTTTGCATCATATTTTGTGGTCATCTCAGGATTAAAATATCACACTCCACCACTAACCATATTCCATGAATTGCATGAATATTAAACTACCTTCTTTGTTCTCAAACGACAGATATGTTGCTTGAAAAGCAGATTAATTTATTATACAGACATGGACTTAGAATCCATTTTCCCTTCCGGCACCGGAGTGATGCAGATGTGCATCTGACCAATCCTGTCTATGACTATGACTCAGGTGACAATGATGTAAGTTTTGTCTTTGTACACAATGAAGATTTTATACGTTTAAAATATTGACATACTAACTGGTGAAAGATCATGCTAACTGATGAAAGATTAGAATAGTAAATCCACATCGTTACAAAGTGTTTTAAATTAATCAGAGAATTGGTACTGCAGTTCTTAAAACTTAGAAATGTACTTAGAAGTAAATGCCTGAGCTTTTCAGACAGGGTTTTATGATACCATTTATTGGAATTGCCTGTAGATAGCCATAAATTTGTGCATGTTTACACTGAATGTGTACTATTTCAGGGTCTTGCTGAAGGACATGAACCAGCTTTACATGATTCACATAGTTATGGCACACAAGAGACATGTGAGTTCTGCATTTGGGAACAATTTTTTTTCTGTGGGCATAGATAAATGGATATTTTAAAGATGTGTATGTACTCATCTTGAATGTGTGAGATTTTGCAACATTGCCATGCCTCGTGTGAACAAGAAATACATATATAATTGCAGAGCCTTGCTGAGGGATCAAAACCATGAAAATGCAGGTATGATAAGAAGTGCATACAGGGCTGCATTCACACATTCTTTGTGTATCTGAAGTAATAAGAGTGGGAATAACAAGGGTTGTATCTGGTACTTATAGTTTTGGTTTGGAAACAAGAACCACACCGGCTAAGCATAGTGTTGAAGTGAGGCATTCTGTATGAGACCTGGCATTGTCTTGAATGCACAGTGCACAAGGTATGTGTCTATAGAATGTTGGCAGCCAACCACTGATAAGCCTGGGCTGCTTGGAGCTCCTGCAAGAGGGTTTTTTCCCCCAGCATCTTAATCATATCACACACAGCAAACTGAGCAGTGTTCCATATGTACTACTTGTGAGTGGCTGTAAAATTTTGTTGTTAAAGTTCTGAGACAGATATGGCTCTCCTTTCAACCACAAATGCTTGGAGTTGTTCTGGACCGGCTGATAAAGATTCGGGGTGGTCCACTGTAGGCTGTAGCTTGCTGTGAAAATGATGTAGTAAATGAAGAAGTAGATCTGCATAGCCCAGGCCAGTGAACAAATGGTTCAGTCTGAGACACATCACTCCACTACAGTAATGGTTACAAGAAGGATCTCCTTCTGCTGTGTCCGAACATCTTGGGCACTCTTGGTCTCATGAAAAGCCACTGTCATACCATCCACTGCAAATACAGTTTGTCAGACTCCAGGCATTGCTAAATGTTTGACTATTCCATGGTGCACCCAAACTATAAATTTTTGTATGCATTTTTGTAATCTAAAGGTTTTCAATTTGACATTGTTAAAATCCTGATACTGGGTCAAAATGATCTGGGTTCCAAGATTTTCACTGTCATTTTGCATATTGATATATTTAAAAAAGTAGGTTCAAGATTGCACAATATGTAAGCACGATGGCAACGATAGCATTTTGAATAGTTGATGCCTGTTTCAGGTGAGAACAATTGGCAAGTGGATGTGTTGACATATTCTCATCTGGTGACACCCTTTTATGGGAAACTGTTTGCATGCGGCAGTTGAATCGTGGAACTGGCTGTTCTTGCTGAAAATTGTCACCACAGTGTCTTTGAAATTCTAATCCATTTACCACCTTGATATTTCACTCATAAAGAAATTCTGGCCTTGCAGGACTGTCCATCCAGTCACAATCTTGATGCAAATGCACCCTTTGGCCTCTAGGAACTGTTTTTAGCATCCGATCAAGAATTGCACCACCTGCAATAAAATATTCATCCAATGATCTTTCAGTACCAAATGATGCATTTGAACATAAACATGGAAAGGGACTACAAGAATCATTTCAAATGGGTTGTAGAGAACATTTATAAGGTCCCTCATCAGCATGTTTTACAGTGTCATTCAGCAGAACATGACAACATTTATCAGTTTATATCTGGCAGATCTCCCATTCTGCAGCATTACAGGTTTACCACGTCTCCCAATACTTGGTCATAGAATAATTATTTCACGTCACAATTTAACCAGGATCATTTAAAACATTTTCCTTATGGATGATGTCTGCCCAGTATGGCAATATATGCTTATGGCCTCCTAAAGTACCGAGACTGGAACTTCTGAGATGTGATGCCAGCACAAGCAAGCCATTGGCTTCCCAACAAGGACCTGAATGATAACTATCAGATTTGGACAGTCAAAGAGCTTGGGTAGAACAGCATTTTTGAAAACTCACTGTTTAATCTGGAGAACACATAGTTGTAGAATGGGTTGTCTCGGATAGGTATAAAGCTTACACACATGTAAGAGTCTTTGTCTGCTGTCGGATAGCCATGTGACCTGAAACAGTGCAGATTAGTGTCATGTTATACAGATCAGCAGTGATTTGAAAATACAGATCTATTCATTTAAAGTTTAATTTTTTACATATCAAATGCAGCTGCTGGATCTAAAGTCTAATAAGAAACCATAAAATTTTAGAATTTGTTTGAATTGCTGATGTCATGAAAACTGCTAGATTATTTTCATAAAACATGGTTTAGAGTTACCTGACAACATAATAGTTGCTATCCCTAGAGTAACATGAGAAGCTGATGCTGCGACCATTGAGAAGGACAAGAGTCATGTTGTTGTTGTCAATAACCAAACGCTGTGCATGTAGGTATGTGAAGTTCCATGATTTGTTCAGTTTTTTGGGGAACTTGCATCCGGGAGCTGAAAATAATGTAGCACATGAAATTTGAAATGAAGTATTTTTATTTGAAAGGAAGGGCAGGACTAAAACTTGACCAGTATGGCTGGTAAAATTAATAGCGTGTCCAGATTTTTGTGGATGTGGTAACAGGTCAAAGCAGAGTTGAGTGACTTGTCTTCAGATGAGTGGGTGAGCAACAGATGATTGACTGTCTACATCAGTGGCCGCAAAAGGTGTTTAAACTAGTGAGGCTAGTCACTTGCAAGCTGATAATCTGAGTGCTAGATTCTGATTTAATACTATTTTTCTTCACTAAGGTTATTTCAGGATGGTAGTGGCTATTGTGACTGCTACCTCCACTATTTTGACTTGCATGTCAGTCAACAGTGGATAGCACTGTGGTTATTGGTTGTGTAGGATGAAGCAGAAGCATGAAATTGTATTTGTGGCTAAATCTCAGTAAATCTTTCCAGCTTTCATTTCAAAATCCCAGTTCTACTTGAAACTTTCGTGGAAACTTATAAATTTCCACAGCCTGCTATCCAATATTGTGAGTCAGTTACACTTAAGACATAATATGCAGTGCAAAGTTGCAACATATAAGAAACAACAAATTATGTTGATTCACGAGTGATGTATGTAAATCTGATCACCATTCAGAAAGAGCAGTGTTCACTCACAAGCACGATGTATGAAAGCATACTGCTGTCGATCGTCAGGTCCCAGAAAGTCGCATGTGGTGTTGATGGACAACTCGGTGCCATGTGGAAACAGCTGTGGACTCATTATATGTGACCCGATACCTTCCGCTGCACTCACGTGTATATGCACACGTACGCAAGCACACGCACGCATACAGAGGAAAATCAAGCATCAGTACATGTATTTTATATTAGTTCACTGAGCGTTGTTCTCGCACCATGACCTTTCTGGCTGCCAGATACACACAAATGATAATTGTAACAATAATAAAGTATAGTGCAATAAATATTGTGCTCTCTAGTATTGTGAACAGTTGAAAATGTGCTTAAATTTTGTTCCTTCTTCATACGGGGAGAGTACGAGAGCCGTTTCAAAATCCCCCATGTTATGATTGCTATTACTCATTTGCATAATACATATCTCACTGAGAGTATTGGGTGCCGACTATTATATTCATGCGGAGGATGACAGTTGCATGATATCTAACCGCTGGATCTGCACACTATGCGATGACCACTTATGTGACTAACCCAGATTCGCTAAGGCACACATATTCTTGCTCATCTAATATGCTCTCTCTCTCTCTCTCACACACACACAAACTGCATGGGAACCGTTCGCACTCATAAGGCGGATGGCACTGTACTCGGCGTAGGGGTGGTCGTCAACATAGTTGAAACCCACGCACAGCACTGCGTCCAGACCAGGCTTGTAGTTGGACTTTCTGGGACGAACAGAGGGACATCCACGGTAGTTAACATCTACAATCAAATCAATTAAATATGGGCAACTCAAATATGACGTGTATTAGATTTGGTTCATGTCTAAAGTGATTTAGTTGTTCGAAGGGTTGCCGAGGGAAAAGGTAAGGGGACAGATGAAAAAGGATAGAAGAGTAAACCGGAGTCCTGATGAGAACTCCCCCCATGATGTGCCGATATCTACATTCAAAATGAACCCGCGATGCACTTATCTGGCTTAGCACCAAGCAATTTACTGACTCTACCCTATCCCCGGTTTTTATTTTTGTTGCAGTAGTTGTCTTGTTTTCTTCAGGCAAAAGACGTTCTGCAGGTTTAAAATTTAATAAATGGTTCATTTTCATGTCTTAAAATCAAAAACTTCTCAGCTATGTGAAATCTGCTTCATTCACCTACAAATGTCCTTGTTTGTAAGCCAATGCCCACTGGGTTATCAAGTACGACAAACTAGCACATCTCATCTTACCTAGCTTCTCACCTGATCAGGTAGATGTTGCCGAGATTCTGTACACAGCCGAAACGAACGCGGATCGCGCCGTTGCGAAAGATGAGCGATTTCCGACGGATGCGAATGTACGGCCGCCGACCCTGATGCAGAAACCGCCATTTGTCTCGAAGAAGTACCTGTGTCTGACACCCTGTTAAAAACGTTCATGCCATCGCCTGGCGGTTATACAACACCAACACACATTCGGGAATTGAGGTTCTATGCTATAGCCTGCCGGTTCTACAACCCCAACAAAAATGCGGGGATTGAGGTTTGTTAAGGAATATTAGATCTATAAAATATGTTAAGTTTTAAAAATGTCCATGATAATCCAAGGCAAATTAGTAATTTCTGTCGACACTATTACAAAAACTTACACGTTTTTTTAAACGCAATTCACACAAAGCAACATAATTTTAAATCACTTCTCAATGTTTCAATCGTCATATCTATCTCATGGGGATATTTAGAATTTATTAATAGAGTGCGGAGGATTTTTTCGTACCTGTACTACAGCTCCTAGCCAATTACTGAAAACGCCTGAATGGCATGGGGTGAATGAAGAGATGACGATAGGGGCGACGATCGAGGCTCTATGGCGCGTCACGGGCTCCAGAAACGTGCTCTGGTTCGCCCTCGCCCTCTCGTGGGTCAACTGAGTGTCGACATGCCGGCCGATCCATCTCTGCTGCTAATTTAGGTCGGTTCTAGCTGGTGCATCATGCAGTCCCTGTCTGCGGAGGGTTTCTAATCCGACCCAGTCATTTCTGAGGGGTGGTGTAAGTGTGGATGTCAACAGGTCCTCTAGCTGCGCTGTGTGTATGTGATTGATGCGTACGCCTAGAGTTCGATTTTTTTGGTGTTGGGTAAAGTGCCAATTTGCTTCCTGTGCACTGCTCAGCGCTTGCAGTCCGTTGCCGCCGTATAGAAGGTCTCCAAGTGCAAAGCGCAACTTATAGCGTTCTGACCTAGCCTTTGCGTCGATTTATAGAAACAGGACTGGAGGCAGGGGTTAGAGTGCGACAGAATGCGTCTGTACAATCTTCGGTCCATAAAGGTTCGTTTTCTAAATAATCATCTGAAATAGTTACCGCTTCATCTGGTGATTGGTGAAGGATGCAGCATTAATCTGTTTCATGAGGATGCACGCGTTGGTCGTAAATACTGTGGAGCACCGGCGATCGAAAGGCAAATCTAATGAGTGCAATCGATACAACGGAGTAAAGGAACCCGCTGTATAAGCTGACGTACAGTGTACAAAGAACTGCAGTAGGACCTATACTCACCACTCGAACTGTCATCGTGCGCGAGAGATGCGTTGTAGACGCAGCCGAGTGCTAACAGGACGCTCCACCGCATCTGCACGACGAACGAGTCCTAAACAGCCCTGCACATAACAGCACGTCACTTTTGATTTGAAACAACGCAGCCACTCAGATGCTAACACTTCACAACTTTCAGCCTGTTGTCTGTGAATGTTTGATCTTAAAATGTCTAACGTATTGTGGAAGAGGATGTTCAGTTTGTGTGTACGAAAGCTCAGCATAAATATCTGTTAACTCAATAAGCTGAAAATACAATTTTGAAAATTTGTTAAAACGTTTTCCAGGGTGCCTGATTTTGACCTCATTTCGCACTGAATTATCTCTGCACCCCCCACCACTCGTCAACCATCCACCCCCAAACAAACAAAACCAGCAAAAAATTAGTAACTGTCGTCGAGCGACACCCTGGCTCCTCTGTCTCCATCTCAATACTTGAGCTGATGAGAACTGGATCAGACAATCCTTTCATCAGTGAGAATACTGCGATAAACTGCATTTCTAAATAAACGGGAAATTATTCTGCAGCAGACACTTGCTGCGGCCAAAGGAGAGGGAATCGATCAGCTGGAGGTACATATAATCCGGACTCGCTTGAGGAAAGCAAAAATTCTGTTCCCATGCGACTTGGACTGCTTGTAAATTTCAAAAAATCGGCTGCTGGCGTCTCTCGTGCAGCCTAATGTATTTTCCCACCTCCTGCCTTCCTGGGTGTAACGAATTGCTTTCTCTAGCTTACAACGTACGTACATAGTTTGTTAAGGAGGTTTATAGTCTGGCAGTGGGATTAGGCCAGGATGGCTTGTTTTCACAGCTGTCTGTGAAACCATTTCGTCTTCCTCTAAGGATTATTCTGTTTGCAAACCTAATTTGGGCTTTAAACGAAAGAACACATACTCTGAGAAAGAGACACACTAGCTCGGGGACTTGGCTGCTTTTATGTCTGTGTGTTTGCCTAACTGTATGCGTCCAAGAGATGTAGTATGCAAGGGTTTTGAAGACAAACACTGATCGAGCTTATTCTACAGAAAACGACACGATATCCAAGTCTATATTATATCCAGTTACTCCATCCCAAATGACGGCAACCCTGTAAGCCCGAAGGTAATAATTTTTGCCCTGTCCGTTTTTTAAAAGCAGTCTTCTGCGGTAATATTTCTGTTTATTACTAAAGCTCAGGAACATTCATCTGACTTAAAAAAATTTCATGAACCTATCGTGTGTGTGTGTGTGTGTTCTCTGTGGGTCACTACGTGCAAGATCCATATGACAGTCGGTCCATGTGAACCCCATAAGTCGTGCAATCTTTCCATGTGTAAGTTCTATGACAGTCGCTCCGTATAAACTCCATGCCTGTTGTTCATCGGAGTCGGTTTTTTTTCCGACCTCAACACCTGGTGGCGCAAGCACTTCATCCTAGAGACTCTAATGTGTACTTCTTGTCTTTGCCAAGGTCGAGGTGTAACTATAAACCAACTATCCGTCTGCCAAACGCACCTCCTCAGATCCCCCCCCCCCCCACACACACACACTCCCCCCTACAGAGGCCTCCTGCAGAATCAGTGGGGGTCACCAAAACGATATCATGCTAACCAAGTTATTAAGAGTGGCTTTCAGTTTCAAACAGGGATCACACAAATCAACACAGTAACGAGGCAATAATGTTGTTTGGACTCGCGTTTTGGACTACCTTTTTAACATCAAGTTGGAAGTTGCTAAATATTTAATGTACTCTGAGGGACGCGACGATGAAAGCTGATCTGAAAGCATCACATGACCTAGTGAAGTGGAAGGTTTTGGACATTGGTAAGAGTGATTTCAATGGAATTGTGTGTCACTGTGCAAGCGAGTGTCTGTGAGTGAGACACTTTATTTTAATACCTGGAGGAAAAACAGCATTCATATTATAAATACCCGAAATAATCCGTCTAAAGAAATATGACTGCCTTTGAACGGTCATGAATCCCCCCCCCCTCCTTACCTACAAGAAAGATAGGAATCGGAATGTCTTCAAAAGGACACACATAGGATCACATGATTACGTGGCTTTCCCTCTCAACAATTGTTGTGGCCCCTATGATTCAATTCTCGCTTGTATCAATGGCTTTATTTCCAGGAAGTTCGGGTGTTTTCAAAATTGATTTCTGCAGACGACATCCACGGTGACATGGCCTGCAGCCATCCAGAACAAGACTGAATAAAGACACTGCTAACGGACTCTTATCGACCTAAAGAAATGTATGGGAAGGGAGGGGCGCCGGGGAAAGGGGACACAGGTGTTCGTTCAGGACACTGGATCGAAGTTCCGACCACCTTCCTCTATTGATAATTGCGTTGGTGGAAACCAATCATTTACAATCTCAAAGCTACGCAAGATGTGGCCAGAGGACACCATTGACCTTCGTACAGGCAGCAGTACCCATGATACGAATCAACACTTTTTTCTTTTTTTTTTTTTTGTTTTGTTTTGTTTTGAAGAAGCATTGTTACGCTGAACTTCTATTTAATGTCGAGTGCGCACACGTACGTGTAAACGTGACTGGCATTCAGTCTGTCTCCCTTCAGCAGACTGTTCACGTAGCATACCGCTGTAAAGCAATGTTCTCTCTCGCATTCGCACAGGCGCACTCACACGTACACACAGATATACACACAAATACGCACGTACACAGACAGACAGACACACATTTTCAAACGGATGTTCTGGGATTTTAAAAAAAATAGCAAACCAATATCAAACTGACTAAAATGCCAAATACTTTTGTCTATAAAGGGCCTCCTCAACTTCTGTTTAGCAAATTGACCTAAATCAAATACGGACAAAATCCCACAGCCACGCGCTGTCTGGAATGATGCCAACGTCCACAGATTTAATTTGAAGTGACGGCGCGAGGAAAAGGACGAGATTAAACAAGAGGCAATATTAGCGATGAGACTGACGCCCGGAGACGGCGACGGGAGCGAAAGCTGCTGGGGTTTATTGACAACGGAGTCGTGCACAAGAGCCTGAAGGCTGGGCACCATACAAAGCACAGCAAGACGTTCATGCACAGACAAGCACGGACACACAGACATCCGCAATAAACTAATAAGGAACAGTGGTGAATATAAGCGTCATTGTTCACCATGCCGGTAGTCTTCGCGTCGACTTACGGCACTTAAAGTGGCGATAACTGGGAGATAGCAATCTCCGTGTAATGATCATGTAGTCAAAGACTTACAGCTACGTACCTATGATGTAGTGATATAGTGACCACCTACCCTAAACAGTCAATGGCCAGACATCTCAGCAGTCCAAGGTCAGAAGCGACATAAAAACCTTTCAAAGTACTGACATGAGCGTCAATACAAATTCCGACAACAAATAAAAGGTGGATTCTCATTGGAGATGATTAGGGTAGATACTCCCTCCCTCCCACCAATTCACTCACCCATCCACTCATCACTGTCACCGCTATAAATGGAGTAGCGGACAAGCTGTTATTTCAGCTGTTGGCAGACTCACAAAATGAGCTGAACAGTTTGTTGGATTTCAAAATCAGCCTGGCTGAGGGTACTATGAGGTATCCTGATGCAGCGTACAGCACATAGGATCTATGGATTGTACAGCATGATATAGGATCTATGGATTGTACAGCATATAGAATCTAAGGATCGTACAGCACATAGAATCCATGGATTGTACAGCACATAGAATCTATGGATCCGCCTTCAACTACCTTGTTCTTGAGTACAGACCAGCATTACTTCAGTTTTATAGCAATGAAGTTAGCGTTATTTCAGCTTGAGTGATGTGGGATACTTCATTGCCACAAAAATTAGAGAAGTCAGTGTCTTTACAGCTTGAGTCTATTTCTGTCGACAATTAGTTTATTGTTGTTCAGTATCTAAGTAGACTTCTTTGCACCTAGTTATTTGTCTGATGAACTGAGATGGAACTTTCTGGGAAGGTGAAATCTAACAACTAAATTTCACAACCTGAGCTGATGTTGTCAGGAGATGTTGCCAGCTTCAAACTGCTATGCTCGACAGTCCAGTCCATCCGTGGGAGATCTAGCAGAATGTGTACCTTCCGGCGAGAAAAGAAGAGAATGATGTCCAATGGCCGTTACAGGAACGGGACGGGTGTAAAGGAAAGTCATTTATTCCACAGCTGGGAAGGTTGCGAGCAAAGTCTGGCGGACGCAGGCAGGGAAAGACAGTAATGGCGGCCATGTAAACATCGCGTTTTTGTCCTCTTGCAGCATTCCTCCGAAGTCTTTTTTGGTCCCCTCCACTAGGTCGCTCCGACAACTTTGGTGGCTGCAGATTTACCTACCGTCGCGAGCAAACTTGAGTCTTTGGAAGATCCGGAGGATTGAAAATCGCGAGGGAAGCAAAGTGATGATGTCAGATTTCTTACAGTCCAATATTGTGTCTCTGACGTCACGAGCTAGGTTACTTGTCTTACGAATCTCGCGCTTAAGTTCGATCCTCCTTCAGATCTGCTGCGCAGTGCGGCGACTAAGCTCAGTGGCGATGATTGCAGCAATTAAGGTGGTTCGAGTGATTTTTTTTTCTATCATGGATGAAGAAAACGGCCCCCCCCCCAAAAAAAAAAGGAGGGCTTCGTCTAACCAGCCAGCCACTTTGGACGCTGATTTTTTGATGCAGATCATCTGCAAAGCTACTCGGAAACATTTGTGAGATACGTTTTCTAAAAAGCATACTTAGCATGCCGATGCAGTTTCTAACTCGTGCAAAGTCACTCAAACCATTTACGTTTGTGAATCGATCACGGCGAATAGGTCTAAATACAAATAAAATGTGCTATATCGTATATATTTTTGTAACATTTAAATATAACATAAAAATTGTTTTCATATTCGTCTCACATAAAAAATGTATATTTTTAAAAACAAGTTTAGGCGAGTTATTTACATCATAAGCTGTTAGAGCGTATAGTATAGACAGAATGCACGTCAGCTGTAGGCTGTATCACACGATACAAACACTGTCAGCTTCTCCTGGACAATGACAGTCACCATACCATCGATCGGTTTGCGACTAATCTTTCTGTGTCCTGTCATCACCCATCTCAAACGCACACTTGTAGTTGTACTCTCCCTTCAGCTACCACCACCAGCTGCGCACTCGCACGCACGCACACACACGGGCAACGAAAACTTTATAAATCCTGCAATTTTAGAGACATGACTCTTATGACCTGGCAACAAATTTACAAATTATCTACTTGGTCCTGTGATATGAATAGAAGATTCCATTGTTAAAACAATCCTCTTTCGGACATCTGAAGAAATGCGCGAGAAGGGATGATCAAATACAACCTGGTGTCGAAATATAACACAGAGATGAGGCCCAAGAATCATGTTAGAAAGTTAGCCATTGACAGAAGTGGATAGCGGCTTAACGTATTGCTGCCCTAAGTGTCCTACATCCAGAAGAGAATAAACACGTGCAGGTGTCACACCTCTTGCTATTCCTTACGTTGTAATTCATAACCAAAAGTGCAATCATACCCAACAAGATTAGCAGCGCAGCGATCGGTTAAAGCGGTACTATAATAATAATCTCAACTGAGCAAAAGAGCTGCTTAACTTACTGACACCAATGGTATTCAGCGGAAGCCACATGATCTCTCACACCCGCCAGAGCGTTTAACTAATTCAGCAGTTTCGCCAGGGTTGGTATACAAACGCTGTAGGGGTGTTTTCAAGCAGACACGTGGAAAACAGGTTGCAATGAAGTGAAAAGACTCATTCAAGACTCGACGGGTGCTTTGTACCCTGATGCGTATGTGGGATCTAGGCCGGGTGGGAGGATTTTACCCGGCACTGCCAGGTGAACCACCCTTGTATACGTGTGTACGGACATTTGTATGAGCTCGGTGTGTTCAGCGTACACCTAAAATCAAAGACTGCTTTCTAGCAATCAACTTAAACGAACCAAATAAGATGCCTGTTGATCAGAAACGTAACATCTATGCATGTCTCAGAAGAAACGTGACTGGTAGAGCTATTTAAAAAAAACCCCGACATTTATATCAAGTGAACAAATACTGAAAGCAAAATTTTGAAAAACTAAATGACAGCGTGCCAAAGAGATGATTAAACTAGGTGCAAATATTGGTGTATGAGAGATATACTGTGGTGTATCTCGATATATTCCTGTTTCCGCTCTAGCATGTGTGAGGGAGACAGATGTTAACACTTATATCTGATTTTATTTTCTCAAATTACTTTAGACTAAATTGTGTTTGCTATAGCAATCAAAACTGTTTCCTTGTTGTTGGCTTTACCGTTCTTGAATTTTCATAGGAGTAGATTTGCTCGTTTTGGTGACTGGCTCCATTTGTATCTGATATGTGTACGTGGGACTGCTCGTATACACCAGTATATATATATATCACCAGAGGACCATGTCAGAAGTGAGAGAGAAACTCACCTTATTAAGAAGTCTGTACCTTTGCGGCTAAAACCGTACACAAATTTGTCCTCGCAAAGTCTGTTTGTAAGAAAGTGCGCACTAGGTAGTTCTGTTACGCAGAAGCGGCTTCGCGACAAACGTTGCTTCACATACTTCACACTTCTCCTCTAGCCTGATAACTCCTGTAAACCACACGAGGCCAAGGGAAAGGGAGCTCTGGCGAGGCCTGCTTTCACGTGGGCCAGAGCACGGCGACTGAACTCAGTCTGTTGTCGACGTCCGTCAGGTCAGTCAGACGTTTTGGTGTCTGACTTAACTCGCACGTTTGCCAGCCATTGATCTTGTGTGCAGTGGACTGTTGCAATGCTGAAAAAACTGGCGTTACAGGCCTTGCTGACATGAAAAAGAAAACAAACAACCAACAGTAAACAATAATCAAGCTGCAGGGATAGTTTACTGGCTCGCTCCTGCCCACGAGTGTGGGCTGGGGGGTGTAAGATGTGTCGCTTGAGGAAAGTTACGACGCGATTCTTGATCTGACGACAGCGACGGATACCCGTAACGACCGCTATGAAAATGAGACGTCTGCACTGCTTGAATACAGCGCGGTGTTCTCGCGCATAAAATGGAATGTCTTGCGTAGTCTGCACTTACCGTCAGATACGTTAGCTCCGTGACATGCGCAAACCGTCGGACAAACAAGGTTCTTTGTTTTCAGTCCTCCGAGCCCCAAGTTTTCCTTTTTGATTGTTGCGGGATGGCGCGTCCGCCTGCGATGAGCAAATGGGATAAATTGAGAAAGAACGAAAAAAGAAGACACCCCCCCCCCCACCACCACCAATATAAGTAAATCAAGGGAGCAAAGTCTGCGTTTATCCGAAAAATAAGGGGAGAGAATAGATGGCTATCTCCCAAGGGAGGAGACGTAGAGTGGAAGTCAAAGTAAGTCTGGAACAGCCACAGCGCTTGTGGCCCCTTGGCACATAATGTATTCTCAGGAGCTGAATTGGGCGTTCGAACACTATAAATCCATCTTGACAGTGATTGGGCGCAGTAAATTTCGGAGGGGACTGCTTTTCTTCATGGTCTATGAAGGGTGTCATTACGTGGAAGATTAATATATTCATATTGGGAAGGACTTTAAAAAAAACGACTGTTTACGAAAAATAGTTCTTCAAATTTGTTGTAGGACTCTCACCGATCAGTATTATATACACACAGCTTATAAACCAGCGTACAGGTGATCGGAATCTAGTGCCCGTAGGTTTGTTCCTTCAGCTGGAGGGAGCTGCGCCGTCAGTAATTTCGAACTTGGGTGCAGGGTCGTGAATGAAGGAATCTAGTTTAACTGATTTTCTCTATAAATACATGCAATAAAGATTTCCTTGATGTACTACTTTTAGACGTAACATTTTACTCCAGGATATATAATTCTTGGCTAGTGGTGGTTTTGAACCGACAACTGCCGACACGAGAGTTTGATGCTCTATTGCGGACTGTCCAGGTCTCGCAATCTTTTGCAGTTGGTTGTTTTATTATTTTAGAGGGAAGGTGCTTCCACCTCATGGTGATTGTGCACTATGGAGGCGGGGGGGGGGGTATAACTAGGCTCGCGCTGAAACATCCACAATTAACATGATACCTGCACCAGGATAAGTGTATAATCCTTGGCCATTACTCCTGAATAGAATCCCCCACCTCACAGGCAAGTCCGAAGTTCTACCTCATCGCCCCAATGTACCTACGATAGATAGACCATTATTAATGCTCTTCGCTCACCTAACGCAGCGTTCCCAGATATATGTACACAGAACTCTTATTTTACAGAGGTTGACTTCAAAAATCCAGCTTCAAAGCCTCTCGTAATAATTTCCGTATTTATGAGAAATATCTCTGCAAACCATTTCCAGCAAAACGACCAGATCAAGGCCCTCAAGCCTTCCCATGGGCATCGATTGCTTCTGTGGCATGCTGGGAGGCGTGGTGCAAGCAGTCAGCTGTAGAGGTTGTGAAAGTCCTACAGCATCCGAGCCCTCAACTTGTCTGTTTAAGGGGGCCTGGATAGTTCAGTTGGTAGAGCTGCGGACGAGCTTGTGGACGGTTGCTAGTTCGAATCCTGATGTCAAGGATTTTTAAAAAAAATTTATACATTGTGCAAACTCTATTCGGCCATCTCCCCGCTTAAACTGCCTGTCCGCACCGGCCATCTTACTATCAGCTATCAGTCTGGTGGTTCTTTTAGTGCATAGCTTAGTAATAGAACCCCATCCTCCTATACTCCACTGGCACTGTCCTGATATGCACCCAGTTTGCGGCGGGACGTTAAGCAAGCAAGCAAGCAACCAACCAACCAACCTTTAATTGCATGTGTAAAAATCCTTCGACAAAATCGCGGCCTCAGTGTCTGGTCAAATGTGGTTCTGCTCCCCCTTCTCCCCCATCTCTTAGATTTTAAAAATTGTTGTTAAATTTGCGAGCATACCAACATGGTTCGTGGTGAATTGGTCGTATTTCCAGTTTCCCTTTTTGCAAAATGTAGGTTTCTATGTTTTTTGATATAAGCTAGGAATGGAAAACAATCTGAGTTCTCGTAAACTATAAGTACTTGCCCCTATCGGTCGTGCACTGCCCTGTATAATAATACCAAGCACAAGTTAGCATGGCTTGATTTTGTTTACTCTTCCTTTGACAAACCTGGCCTATCTTACACGTGAACATGAATTTAAGATGATAATAATACACTGCATGAAAGATAGGTGTGTTTAGCAGTAATTTATGTAGTACGTACCACATGTTTTTAAAGATAACTTTGGTTTTGAAGAGCATTTATTACATCTGTCTCCATTTGTAAATAGGTTATTGAAGTTTAGAATAAGTTCTCGTAAATTACCAGCACAACAACTATTAAGATATCATGATACCCCTAGAGAGGAAAGAATATGCCACTTTGTGTCCCCTGAATGAAATCGGAGATGAATTCCATTATTTGTTTTCGTGCAGTCACCCAGTTTCTGTGTTATGTCCGTCTCTTACATTGTCAGGCGCGGAGAGCCTGCCCTTAGCGTGGGAGGGGTGTCACTCTGTATAAATGCCCAGTTATTATTAATCATTATTTATTATGGCATACACAGATGATCGGATAAGAAAACTGTCTTACAAAATGTATTTTGCAGTCAGTATTTTGCAGGCAGCTGTTGCCAACAGGTAGGATTCTGTAGCAGGTGCAAATTTCAGGAATACAGCTATGTTCGTCCATATGGGTCTCATGTTTTTGAACCACCATGAGTTTTTAAGGAATTTCTGTGCGAAAAAGAAAGGAGTCACCTGTCGAATAGGCCTAGTGCCATCGTCGCCTGCGTCCGGAACAAACAGGGAGGGGGCTGAGTGAACGTGACAGGCTGCTGACATGTATTTGCGAATCATATAGCCACAACTCCTTTGTTTGACCAAACTCTTACATTAAACATTTGGTCAAATATTTGTTCACGCCTGTGTTGTTTGCGCTTGTCTATTGTCCTGGGATGCAAAAAGTATATAATCAACAAAGTTTCCCCACCCACCCACTCATACCATTCCACGTGGGCAGCGTACAGGGAGGCTATAGCGGGACTTTCTTCATGGACGACTACCGAAATGCACTCCCCCATGTCTTCTGCCCCCCTCCTCTCTTCGCCTTATCCACCTCCCCCCCCCCACACTTTTCTTTGCGTTGGTCTGCTGACAACTGATCAAAATTGTCAAGTTAAAATTCACTCTTTTAAATTAATCCTTTCTGACACTGGCTATCTTTTATTCTTAGTTGGCGATTTTTTTTAGGAAGATTCTCAACTCGATCCATGATAATAACTGGGGAAAAAAAAGAAAACTATCTCATCGCTTATTTCACAGTGACAGCGGTGAACTGGGACATTCAGAGTACAACGAAGAGAAAGGCCCGCAAAGCTTGCAGTAGCTTCCCTTGAAACACATGCGGAGTGTCCCGAAGATGGCGCTGATAGCAGGAAGCGATGACCACCTATGAAAATAATAGTACTGTGGTCAGATCCCAGTGGCGACCTGTACACCTGTTGATCCCACCTGTACTGATCGAGCGAGCTTCGACCGGGCAGGCAAAGACGTGGTGCGTGAGCGTGCGCAGTGTTACAAGTTTGGTGACACGCATGCGCCAGTTGTTACCTGACCGGCAGCCATTCTACTCACCTGTGTCGCGCCAAGGCCCGCCGCGGCACTGCGTGCTTTGTGTTTACACCCGTGTTTCGCGTTCGTGTTAGCGGCTAGCGTGGATGGTTTTCTCGCCCTTAGACTGCCGTTTGTAATGAAACAAGTTCGACCTAAAGGAAACCGAGAAGTTTGCCTTTAAAAAATATTATGCACAAAGGATTTGACACCTGGCCGTTCCTGCTTGAGTATTTGATGTAGCGTGTCAACGGCCAGAAGAGACTCAGTGACGGCAGAACGAGGCGAAGTGGTGGGGGGGGAAATTTCATAAAGCATTTGAAAACAACAAGGTCTGCTTGCGTGCGTGTTGCGTGCATGCTGGCGCACACCTTTAGTTCCTTCACGGGCATCTGCTTCTTGTGTCGTCACCTTCGGCAGAGCGTCCGTTGACGATTATCTTCAGGTACGTTTGTTTACTGTCACTGCGCATCATGCTAAGGTCAGTAAAGAAACTCTAGAGTAGAAGCATATAACTGTGTGTAATCTGATTAGGTCTGAGCACCTTGGAAGTGATTTTGGAGAAGTATTTGTAAGTCACATTGCTTAGCTATATTATATAACAGTTTTATACTCCAAGCCACCACCACTTGCCCCACGCGCCATTTATTTATGATGCAGTTTAAATCAAGCAGAAGTGTCAGCGAGACACGACAGTACTGGGATTTCACACCGTCTAATTACTAAAAAAAACAACAAACAAAACCCAAACTATAATTGTGATATTTCTCTGGTCACTTGCATTTGAAGAACATAATTGCTGTTCAGTAATTCTCATTACATTTAATTCGGGATCAGTATTAGGATAGTGTGGAAAGATGTGCAATGAAAATGTGTGCTGAAGTTTACATTACTATGTTTGTAGGTGCCCCGGTGTGTTATGTAACAAAGCAGCATGAATGTGTGGAACCCCACTCACGTCCAGTTCACAGGTAAACATGATTAAAAATCTTGGCAGATGCATCAACGTTGAGTGCACAGGTTGGGCGCATGTGTGTACGTGTCTGCATGTGCACAGTAGTATAGGGATGGGGACTAAGATTTATGTAGAAGGCTGAAGCGAAGTTTATGTAAAGAAGTGGAGTGAAGATTATGTGTGGAGGTGATGTGAGGTTGGGGAGGAATAGATCCTTGCATTGCCATTAACCCTTTTCTTTGGGGGTGGGGGAGAGTGTCTTGAGTGGGCAGTGGCGCGGAGGAGATGGTGTGTGCTTGAATAATGACGAGAACAGTGGTGTTGTATGTCAAGAAGGCCCTGTTCCGGTTATCACTAAGAGGAATGCGACATGTCTGCCCTGTTTTATTACTCTTTTTGTTTGCCTTTTATTTGCTAATAATATTTAATGACTTAGATGACCTGAATTCCGGCTTTTTACTATCAATTCGATGTACTGCTCTCCCTACTAGCCAAAATAAAAAAGGGCCGAAAACAGAAGTTTTCTTGAAACACTGGATACTTTTTTTAAGGCAACGCAAGTTTGCATGTGACTTACCCATACGACACGTCATCGTAAACGGAAATGTCTTTGACACAGACAACTTTCGTGCGGTTTTATATAGTTTTAAACCACATTTCAGTCATACCCTACTTATACTTTTCTGTAATTTAAGCTTACGTTCAGCACAGAATGATACATTCTGTTCGAGTGATTATAGATTCTGCTGGTGGCGCCTGTGGGAGAGGACATGTCTGTATTTGCTATTTTGTGTTTTCTTGGGAGGAAGGACAATGTACTGGTATTTCCCAAGTAGATTTATTGCCACTATGTGGTGCCTCAGAGCAGTAACCAGAGAGGTCTCAGACTTTGTGCAAAGTACATACACATGAAAATATGTAAATACTGCATGTCGAAAATCTTTCTTTGGCATTCGAATTGTGTCCGAAGAGACCTAAGTATAGATTGTTTCCAGTGAGTTGCGACGGTTCGACCTAGCTGCGACTACAGCTGTAAATCGTCTTGCCTGCCAGTCTTCCCTTATTGTTCCTGCTAGTTGTAGTTCGGGTTGTTGCTGGGAGAGAATGCTGGGCGACATGCCTGTGTGCTGGCTTTGAAACAACACGAAGGGAGTCCATTGTATGAAAGGGATGGGTTGCTAGTGACAGCGGAGGTGGACGGGGAGACGTAACATCGTGACAGAGGGCGCGTCTGAGTCAGCCAGACCTGCTTCTCCCACCTAATCAGGGTGGATAAACATCCACCCGTCCTAGTTTCCTGGGGTCGAAAGGTCGTGGAGTTGGCGAGAAACCTCCGGCAACAGCGCGATTCACTTTTCCAAGCCTACGAAGGCGTAAGGACGGTGACTGAAAGTGAATACTATATGATGTGTGATAACGCTTCATACAGACCTACCGCAGCATTAGAAATGTTTGCTGCCTCACGTGCTGGTTCGCATGAGCCAGGCCAGAGTGCTGCAGCACCAATGTTCTTTGTTCTTGCTTAATTCTTCACGCGCAAAGGAATATTGGAGTATCATATTTACAATAAATCGATCAACAGCACACACACCTCCGTTCCTTAGATTCAATCCATTTTGCACCCCGAGACAGTCTTGTAGGAACGTAACATCAGTGTCTCCCGTCTCTATATAAAAGTGTCGGCAAATTTCAAAGGACATGAACGCGCGCTCAGTTGGCACGTGGTGACGAAGCCTTCTGTTTCGATGTGGCTTGGTCGCCAATTTTTTCCCCAGTAGAGTTCTTCCCAAGCCTGGCGCTCATGCGGGCTGTACGAAGTGCACTGCGCATGCGCATGCCGGTGACTAACCACAACAACAGATAATTATAGGTCAAACCATGACCTCTACACAGCGTCACTTCTTATAGATACAGTGAACTGAGCAACCTGTGGTGATCGATAGCTGATTGGTAAAGACATTGGGTTTCACTGTTATGTCCCAGGTTCGAAACCCGTTTTACCTTACGATTTTTTTAATTGGGGAGGTGGGGTGGGGGGTTAAAGGTAAGGTTAGGGTTTGGTATTAGGGCTTTTGTTTTCATGTATAAGTTCAAGTCTGTGCGCGCTAAACGGGATGAAAGTGGTCTGCGCATGCGTACCCAGGCCTGGGCAAGATTAGATTGGAAAAAAAAGATATTTATTGAGGAGGTAACAGCTAGCGCCCTGGCACCAAACTTTCGTTACACGTTCCTTACCTGCCCCTTTTTCAGACGCGCCCCTGAGCGTATAATCGGATATTGCTCATGCAGTCCACTAACCCGTGCTAGAATGCCTTGCATTTTGTAACTAGACGGGGTGAGGGTTAAATGGGGTTAGGCAGCACAAGCATTTTATGTTTGTACGGGGAATATATTCTTGCGAAAGAGTGAAAAGAAAGACACCTTCTCTCCCCCCCCCCCCACCACGCTTTTGTGCGGTAATAGAATAGACGGTATTTGATCTTGCTGAACAGAATTGAAAGACCGGCTGCACTTGGGCAGACAGGTCAGGGACGTGTAATTTGCAAGAACACAACATCCGACCCCGTACGTTTAGATGCACCTTGATTCATGCTGCAACAGTGAACGTCAGTGTGCGTGGAGATCAGTGGTTTGGGGGGGGGGGGTCGATCGTGAACACCAGAGGAAGCAGCCAAACGTGCACCCAAGCGCAAATCAAACGCGTGCAGGTGACAATTCATAACTGAACGGGCGAAACCCCGCAAAATGCCCGTCAAACCATGTGTAATGTGAAGTAGATTCAGCCGCTGTTGGACTGGTGGGTATTTATGGACGCGGTGGAAAGACGGTTTGTAACTGTGCCTCCAAGACGAGTCTACTTTCAGTGCGATCGGGTGGCTGCAGGAAGCCATGTGATCCGACGAGTTAGTCGCTGATTTGGAGCATCCCATTCAGTCATTGTGACATTGCGGACACTGCTGTAACCAAAGTGTCAACGAGCCCAGGGGAGGAATGGGCATGACCTACGGATCACCCCTGCACCGTGTGCAGGACAACCTCACTGGCGTGATGTACGGGGATGACATTCTGCACCCCGTCGTATGGCCAGCGCTGCAGGCAATGGGACCAGGCGCCATTCTTCAGATTGACAATGCCAGGCCAGACAGGGCTCGGGTCGTCGCCGCCTTCCTGCAGCAGCAGCAACAAGTAACTCGCATGGGCTGGCCAACAAATTCACCTTGACCCGATGGAAAACCTGTGGGACGTGCTGGGCCGTCGCCTGTAGGCAAACCACACACCCCCAGCTGACCTTAACCAGCTGTTCCTTTTGCTTCGGCAGGAGTGGGAGGCGATCCCGCAAATGACTCTGGGGACATATTTTGGCTTAGTCCATGAGACAACGGTGTCTTGCTTACGTTCAGGCCACTGGAGGGCTCACACGTTTTAGGTATTGATTATTCTGTGCTGCACCTGCTCTGTGGCAAGGAATCTTGCTGTTGCAATGAAAATAGCCCATTAAATCTGTTTTTGGTCGTTACATTAATGAATGAGGTGTGCACTTCAGTTTATTGTGAGTACCGATGTGTGTTTTGGCATAACGTAGCGCGTGAATTTTACTCTGGTCTTTTTATTCTTTGAAGCAATATGTAATCAAAAAGACAAGATTTTGGTTTTCCTTCCTAGGCGCCATGCATACCGCCCCACGGTTTCTCTTTATCTCTGTCTCTCTCGCTTTGCTCGAAAGCCTGTGGCCCCCACCATCGTCCCGTGACAAGCTGTCGTTTGTTTTCCATTTTCATTCGTCCATCAGGCACCGACGACTGAGCTCTGCTCAAGAGTCTGACGGTTCCAAGTCGGCTGAAGCAGCGTTACAGACGCTAGATCTTAGACGTTCAGTACCTGTTGTAAAAGGTCGCTGCCATACATCATAAGCAGGTGTTGTGGCAGTCATTCAGGCGGAGCATGTTGACGGTCGTTTAATTAACCTGCCAGGTATCGCTTTGCAACGGTCGTCGTGGCTGTCTAGGTACTTGTAAGCGGCAGTCGATCAGCCGCTTGCTGTTGTGTGCACAGCGTATAATGAAAATAATTGGCTGTAACCCGCCACACGGTCGGAAAAGAGTTACATGGCCAGGGTCAGTGCTGGATCACTGATTTTCCAACGGTGTGTGGGGGTTGGAGGGGGTGGGGTGGGTAAGAGGGTGTTCTTTCTGGGTGGTTAAGTCAAATAAGGCAGTTGCTGTGTAGAGGGAAACGATCCTTCCAGTTAGTACTTTGCTGGACATTTCTATACCTTGTCTTGTACATATAGCCATGTTTCGATCTTTTTCTTTAGCCCTCGTGCAAACACTCAAAACGAGTGCTGCCTTTTCACACTGCTGTTTCCTACCTCCTTTTTGTTCCCCAACTTTTTCCCTTTTTGGGTGGGATAGGGTTGTGCTTGAGCACCCTAATAATCTCCCACACTGTCCCGCGGGCCGCTGTGACCAGAGTATTTCCGTCCAAGATGGTTTGCGTACGCAGAACCTACTTCCGTTCCGATCGGTGCAACTGACTTCCATAAGCAGGGCTCTTTTAATTTCTCGTATTACTTCGATGACTAGTCAAGCATGCCTTCGAAGATTTGTCGCATTTTATAAACATTGTGGGTTTTTTTAAACATGCGGTTTAGTTTTAGTTTTAGTGTGCTTGTAGCTCATAATTACATGTATATTCTCTAACGTGACTCACTGAGTAACGAGCCGATCTTTTATGTTGTGATATACCTAGAGTGAAAAAACTCAGTGTTTACATGCGTCCAGCCAAATCGAAGTTGGGCAACAATTTAACTTGCATAGAGCGGCTTAGACTGTCTGCTGACATCGCCTTGCAAGCTGGCTCAAGCTTACGTGTCTGTCTAGATTTTTGTTCTTCTGTGGCTGCATAAGACAGGTGAATGCGTGAATAGTGGCTGTAGTAGGTGCCAAAAGCAGAAGCAGTCTGGAACCATGGAGACTGACTCTTGAGGTTGCCATTTTATTGTTCCTCCATTCACCCACTTCTGGCTGTTACCGGTGGATAACGGGTATACTTCCTGCCACTGGCCGCCCAGTTCGATTAGGAACGTTAATGCCACATTTTTGTAATTGAACGATGTTGATGGGACGGGCACTATACTCGCTTTAGAAAGCGCCCTGCCTCGATTCCGCCAGTATCTTGAGTTGTAGACGGCCGAATTGAAATGTCTGTACATATATCTGTGCATTACTGGGTTAGCCATTTATGGGTTCTTCTCCGGGTCACGTTCATTTTTTTTAAATCCTCAGGTATTTCCTCCTGTCACGCCTCCCTAAAGATTCCTCAATCAAAATGTCCACAAGACTAATTGCTGCAATGTAACAGGATTGTCGACAAAGTTTGGTTCTAAATAAATAATTTACCGTCAGAAATGCGAATTCAGGGTCAAATGTCATTCGCAATGCCATCACGTAGGCGTGTAGCAGCTGCATGCTGGCATGCAGACAGGCCTCAAGAGTGAAATCGATGCGTATCAGGTCTTTTAGCCACTTTGATGGGCTTACATCCAGTTTGTGTTTGCCTGGCGTGTTGATCGTGTGTCTAGCAGAAAATTTGTTGGTCATCAGCCTGCTACCCTGGGGTGGATATAGGTGGGTTGGTCGTTTGGTTTTTCTTTTAAACTTAATATCTAGTCACCAACGAAGAGATGAGGAAAGGGGGGGGGGGTACCTGAAGCCATATGCAGAGAAAGCACGGGATCGGAAACTGCGTACGATTCTCGGCAGCGATAGCAAGCACCACTGTACGCGACTGGCCACCCACGTCTCGTCGCCTCAAAAGAGGGTTGGGGGAACCTTCCCCCCCCCCCCCACATCATACACGCGACAGGCTGGATCTCGTGGCGAATGTGTTTCATTTGTGCCCTACAGTGTTCCGGTTTGAGTCACTCTGTGACCTTGAAGCGCACCGCACACCTCCCCGGAACCACGAGCGAGCGAGGCTAGCTGAGCGCGGCGTCTTGGAAGACACATCAAAGGGTTTAGGCGTGGTGCTCCTATTTCGTTTCGCTGCCGGTGCCTTTGATTCTGAAATTTATTGAACACCTTGCCCAGTCAAGAACGAACTGCGGGAACGTTATCACAAAGATTGCTATTACGGGTTTACAGTTTGTACTTGATACATGTACTAGCAGACGTCCATCTGGCGTTTGTTTGTTCAGATGCGACATGCGATTGTCAGCATTTCATTGAACTGTGGTACTGTTGCAGGTATTTTCTTGCTGCCATAAACGTAGCACTAAGACGTGTGTAGATTGGTAAGTGCTGATTAGACAAAGGTGGGGAATCTTGTGACCGCAAGAGGGCGTTAGTTTCATTCACCTATAACCTTTCAGTAAATGCATTATAAATATGTTTAGACAACACTACCCAGCCTCATCTGCTGGGAGACTTTGGCGAAAAGAAGCATGAATTCCCTTTGATAAGAAGAGAAAGGGGGGGGGTAGATCCCTCTGGTGCAGACGGTACATAAAGGGTGCACGCTACATTAACCAGAGGTAATTAATCTTTCACTATTAGCTCTATGGATGGTGTTACAGGACACTATACAGGGTATTGGTACAAATGGACTTATTAATTCTTGTGGTGGTGTATCTGGATACACAATCCGTAAAACTTTGCAAAGTGTGTCCGGACTAGACTATTCTACTTCCAATGTTCCAAACGCCCTTGATCGTAGCTATTTTCAGCACTGCCGTGTGCACTAAGTTAAACACATTGGTCTCTCCACACGGTCAACCATCGAACGGTTTTTGGGTGCTGTCACTGTCAGATCAAATTCCCGCTTGGCCCAGTGAAAGGTTATACAGTCGTGTTTGCTCCAGAAAAGGCTGATGTGTTCCGAATGGGTACGTGTATTTTCTTTTTTAAATTTATCATCACATGGGAGCTTTTGTTGTTGTTGTTTTTTGTTTGTTTGTTTTGCTTCGCGGAGATTCTGGTGACGTAGACCTTCATAAGCGTCACAATCCGTGCCAGGTGCTATCCAAAGGTCCGCAGTCTGGCCGATTTCGTGCTGCAGAAGTTGTTCGTTCAAGAAGTAGGATCGGACTTTCCCTGCTCCCCCCTCTCCCCCTCTTCCCTTCACCAGAGAGACGACTGTCAGGTAAATACAGGTTCCCCCGTCCTTGTGCGGTGACACTGCGGCCGTTTATGTAGTAGCGATGTTCCAGTTGAAGTGTCGATGTGATGGCGGACTGATGGTGCCCCATGCTGTGTGAATCCTGGGCGTTGGAGAAATGTGGTTTTAAAACATAACTGTTTCGTTTGTGCGTGTTTGCCGGCCGACGTGACACCCCAGGCGTGTCCTGGATGTTTGTGCTCTTGGCCTTGATACACTGATCCTGTAGTAAAAAATTGTTTTAGGTAGAAGGCAGGGTTTTTTTTTCTTTTCTGCTCGTCCGCCATTCATGTTTTGACTGATACTTTGTGGGGCACTATTTCGATGAAAAGCCTGGAACCCATATCAAACTCGCGTTATTTACACAGAGCATAAAATTTACGGCTCTGCCCTGTCCCCAACTGTTCGAGCCATACTTCCTTATAGTTCGTACGTCATGTACTTTCTTATTTGATCTATGAATTCTTAGTCCATATACCACTGATTATATCATCAAATCAAAATTCACATTTAAGTGCTTCTTTCAGACACTGGCTTTCGGCAGTTGACACACTTTCTCCATCGTCGAGTCCTTCATTTAAACAATTGTCAAGAACCTTCATGATTTTAAACACACGAGTTCGCTGCAACGAAACCTTTATTTTTGTAATTTTTTTTTTTGGTCGACAACAATGTAAACGACAGGAAGGTAGGTTTGAAAGTGTGTGTGTGTGTTGGTGGGGGGGGGGGGGGGTAAAACTTTGAATGAGTTGTAATTTCTGCAGTATTTTAATAGATTGTTGGTTATCGTCTTGGTACCTCAATATTACAGTAGCATACGCTGTAACAGAAACTCAGCGGGGTTTCTCGATCTACGTAACTAAAATCTTTTGTTCACTTCTTATTAGAAGGGAATATATTGCCAAAATATACGTTAGTGTCGGACTTTTTAAACAAGATTGTTTTTCTTGTTCGTTAGTTGCAATGTCGTAAATACTGAATATTAACTCAATGAAAAATCTCAGGTATTTCGATTTATTGAAATCCTAAACGCTACAGATTATGAAGTTGGTTTGATGAAAATACTAGTGTTGAGGTTAACATCGTTGGTTGTGGGACAAACATGTCTGACATGATAAGAGAGCTCATAGAAGCCCGCTTTGTGGCGAACACGGACGCTCCAGGCCTAGAAGTAAGAGCTTCCAAGGGAGGGAAGGAGGTTTTGATGGATGGGAGAGAAGCCGGCGTGACTGAGCATTCGGAAGTCCGTTACAAATGGAAGTTAAACACGCGCAAATGCACCCATTTCCCCCGTTCGTTCATTTAACACCTACCCAACACACGCCGACGCCGTTTGGGGGAGGAGATAGCGTTGGAGGGCGCAGATCGTGTGACGGTCCTGGCAGTCGAGGACGGATTAGAGCCAGTCTAGAGCGGAGCTGAGTGTCTGACCTCCTCCGTCTTGTTCATTTGACCCTGACGTAGCGACGCCAATAGTATTGATAGAGATGTCTGGCCAGCTTAGCGCGCCGCCATCGAATGATTTGCTGCCCAGCCACCCAGGATGTGGAGTCCTTACGACAGCGGCCTCCAAGTGACGTCTTCTGGTGAACTTTTCGGCACGTAGACAGCGTTTTCGGCAAACCACCTTAGGCACCGCAACGTGCGAGAATGGTTTTTGAGAAAGTAAAGACTGGATGGCCGACTCAGTGGCTGGGGGTACGTCCAAGTGAAGGGGGCGGAGAAGGGGTTTTAGGGCTAAAGACAGATACAAACACTCAGTTCCTGTCCCACCGCTATTGACGTCACGACTGATGCAGCTCAAACACCTCTACCCGTACTCCAAGATGGATGAAAAGCCCTTCTTCTGCCAATGACTGGTCACGTTCTAGCACTTGACGGTCCGCATCAAAGGTGGGAGTGGAACCGCACGTGTCAATGCGCATCAAGTCTCCCCCTCCCATGCCATCCACCCCCTCCTCCTTCCCGTGACTGATGGAAGCTAACCTGTACAGTCATGGGCGACGGGAATTGCTACACTGATTCTGCTGGTTACGTGTAATCACACTGAGGTCTCATTTCACGGACAGCTGCCAGCATCTTAATTTTTCAGTTACTGTCGACTTGTGGCCCTGAATAAGCTCCGCAGCTAATAGGGGCGGAATGTTTTTACCACTGAGTTTTATTTCTTCGCCGAAAACTAGGGACTACGCTGTTGTGTTTAGCCGTGCCAAATTACAATAGCTTAACACAAGCCCTCGCTCCCCACCCCACGCATAAGCGAAGCAGTTTATGGGAAGTTGAGGCTCCACGAAGGATGTGCGGCACCAAACATTTGTAAGCGGGGCATCACATTTCGTTTCTTTTGGCTGTGGGTTTGCCCCTGCTGGGCCTCTGCGTCCGGTAACCTGCTATCAGGGGCTTACTATATGGTAGGCGGGGCTGATAGTATAGAGATAGTATTATGGTATGATGGTTGTCAGCTTACATCTTCCGTTTGGACAGGAGAGATTGAAGTCTTTCCACTCCCAGCCTGAAGAAGTTTGGCGCCTAGTAGGATAGGAATGAGGATACTTTGCAGGTATAACAGAACGTGAAACCAAACATTCATTTGCACCACAGACATCCACTGACTGGAACTCACTTCCACAGCACATACAAATTACCCAATCGATCTCCGAATTCAAACGACACACAGATTTGTCCCAAAAAGCTATTCCCCCTTACTGCTATATTGGAAATCGCAAAGAGCAAATCATACACTGCAGACTGAGACAGGGAACGAACGACTTGAACTGGGACTTTAAAAGGCATCTAATAAATAACTCTTCCTGCGCATGTGGATTTGAAAAAAGTCAGCTGAACACTTCCTTCTAGATTGCCGTCTCTATAGCAATGCCCGCCAGCACACTTTGCTAACTCTCCGTTTTGCCACCTCTAGTCCCTCTCCACGCTGATCTCTTACTAAACCCAAATCTGTCCCTCTTTAAACGCCGATATTTTCCTGCGTCTCTACAAGTTTATTAAGGACCTCAAAACGTTTTTAACGATCGACAGTACTACTCGCAATCTCGCATGTGCCTGGTCTCTGGCGTACAGTGTGTCAGAAAAGTTTACCAGTAGGTTCTACGTTTTCATCTTGCGTATCTTAATTATTCTCATCTTCTGTACCGATTCGTGGAGTTTTCATCCTTCCTCCCTCCCTCCCTTTTTCCTCCTTCCTTCTCCCCCCTTTTCTCCAAAGTTTGTCATATTAGACCACGCTTATACTTCAAAACCTGCCTGCTTTTTTACTTTTATATACCTTAAATGGCGACCGCTCCATGAGCTTTTAGCTTCTTATGTCACCACTGATGTATTTGTTCTCTTGAAAAATGGCAGTTAAAAAAGCCGTGAAACCAACTCCGCAGGGCGTACTTTTCTGTGGTAAATGCATACACGTCAGATTTACCCAAAAACAGAGACAGGGGACAGGCACTATGGGCTGAAACTGTTGCTTTGCTAGGATGGCGTGGGTTTAATGTATATATATTTGTTTATATACCACGCAAGCCGACCTACTTTATTCCAGAGACTTACCCTTACTGTAATTAAATTCTTGTAGCCGCCAGTTTCTTAGCTAGGAAGAAAGCTGTGAATGATGTTAGCCAAACGTGATCTGCAACTGTAACGACTTGCCTGGACAGAAACTGCCGCTCTCATTTCCAACGGCGAACAGGTGTAAATTTCTTTGAAAAGCGCCCATACCTGTTCTCTTGTCGGTTTGCAAACTGTGAAACTTAGTGGATGGGGAGGCGAGCTGAGAGTTGTGGGCTACCTGCTTTCTCCTGCCCCAGGCTGAAGTATTACCTATACGCGTGTCCCCCTATCAAAGCTACACCGTTACCTTTCTTAGGTTGCTGTTCAACCTAGAACAAGATCAGCGAACTCAGTGCCTGTCTGGACCAAGATCAAGACCATTAAGACTCTGTCAAGATCCAGGAAGTTAATGGCTCTGTCGGTTGTCGTTAGCCTTCGCCTTCTTTTGTGGTTCGGAATATTTGCTTATGTGGAGCTAGGCCTCACGCCACTTCTTATCCCCACTCCAACACACCAACAAGTGACTTCACACACAGGGCACCTATAACCAGTCCTCGTCTTCGTTGCTCAATTAATTGAAATATAGAGAGAATGTAGCTGTCCAGCAGTACTGTTATCTTTTCCTCCTGTCTCTGTATACCCACCACCTCTCTCTCTCCCTTCGCGCGCTCTCTCTCTTTGAGTGAATGTGTGCACAAGGCAAAAATGTACGTACATTCCTTCTTTTCGCAAACGCACATTTTGGCGCAGTGGTATGTGCGTCATGATTTGAGAGATCCGTCCAACGGCCTAAATTACGTGCACGCAAAAAAAACCCCCCTCTGATGTCTGTCACAGCCACTTGCAATATCCTTGGATTCTTCTCTGTATTGATGCGCTGATATAAATTTTAAGCAGAAAACGTTTAATTTTAGAAAGTGCTCTCTGTTGAGATGTCACGTGACACTCATCGGTTGTACCCAGTTTCTAGCAAACGCGAGGATTTTTGCCTAGGTTTAGTTTTTGTGATCTTCTGTGCCAACAGGATGCTTTTATAAAAATTATCTTGTTCGCGTAATAAAGGATTTTCCTTCTTTGTTTTTTCTTTTCTTTTCTTTTTTTGCATTAACTGAAAGAGATGCCTTTTTATTTGACCTGAATGCTGCTTGCATGGAATCATAGGGTGCGGTCTATAGGTGTCACGCAGCGACCTTCGTATCTTTTCGGCAACTTCTAAATGTGATGCTGCAAAATGAGTGTTGTCTGTAGTTTATGACCGATGGTATAGGATCAGCAGTACTGTTGCCTGGGGGATTGTTCAGTGCCTCGCCGGGCGTCGTCCTATTCATCAGATGAGGTCATTGTTAGCGATCTGCGGACAAAATGAGTCGGACGTAGCAAATCTCTTAATGCCATGGGAAATGCATGGCTCATCTAGCGCTGTAGTTTTCCACGATATGCTGGATCGAAAAGGCAGTCAGTAGCAGACAACCACAGATTAAGTTACGTGCTCTTGTGCTCTATAATTACCTCTATGCTAAATCGAAGATCGGGAGGGAACGGACCCAGCTTGCGGGGCGCGCTGCGTGCAGTTGGCCACTCCGCCTAGATGCGTGTTTAATCATGATGAATTCCGATAGGTTGTATCGAGCAATACATCACCTTGACGCTTTATAGCATAGTCTGACAGTCTACTTGCTTGCATGGCGGGCGCTCTAGAATTTGGCCGGTGTGTGTGTGTGTGCGCGCGGGGGGTGAGGTGGGGTGGGGGAGGGATCGAGTGGGGGAAAAGCCCGCTATGATTGACAGACGCATTTACGTGATAATCATTACCTAGGGATTAGTGTGATAATTTATATATATATAGTAGTTTGTTCTAAAAGGGTTACATTCGGGACGTGAAAGCAAACCGCTTAAATAAGGTCCTTTCCGATAATGTAAAGAGAGAGAGAATGTGGGCTCGTGTTCTGCTTTCTGTCACCATGTAGCGGTTTCGGTTTTTGGATAATACTTTTGCTTCAGCCTGTTGTCTTGCGTCTCTCTCTCTCTCGCACTGCCACTTCTGGTGCACTAACAAGACAGCAGAGAAACGCAGCATTTCAGGGTGAAAACGTAAAAATGTACAATGGCTAAGGAAACGCTAATGGAATGATGCAGTACGATGCTAATTATTTTGTAATATTTTTCTTACACGTTTCATATATTTATACATTGTTATGCATGTTGTTTTTACTGTTACTAATGTTTTTCATGCAAAGCTGCTGGTAGTCTTCAGCCGGTTGGGAGGCTGAAGATCAAGGGTTAGTTAACATTTCTCGAAAAAATCATGAGTTGTATTTGTTCTTCATCGGTTCATATGTTTGTCCTAAAGAACGAAGTCAGCGCGATATGCGAGTGGCATGTAATGTCAACGTGGATAGTGACTATAGATATGTGTTACGGCGACATAATGTGTAATGAATTTTTTTTGACGTGCTGTAGGATTTGTCAGCTATTTAGCGGAGACCTGAAGAGGATCCGGCTAACAGATCTTTCTTTTGTGTGCAGTTTTGCGAGCAAGGAACCTGATTTCTAAAGGGAAAGGTGGTAAGTACTTTGCCACTTTGTCATGCCAATTATATATATACTTCTTTCTATAGAAAGATTCCAGAATATTGGTCTGTGTTCCTTTGATATGTTGGCAGATTTGCAACCGCCATTTCACCTTTGTTTTTAACGATTATTTTGGAAACGAGATGCGTATAATTGATCTTCCGTGGGCTTAATGTGATCGATTTTCGAATAAATGGGATTTTATTGTTGGGGTGAATCGTAAAGCCATCAAGAACACAGCATATGTAAGGCGGGGGAGGCTGCTAATTACTGACATAAACAAAAACAGCAGCCAGACTCTTCAGCTGCGCTACCAGCGATGGCATCCTTTTTGCGCTGACATCGTGATCATTTCAGTGAGAGGAAGAGTTGTAGAAGCGGTGTCGCGCCTCATAAAGAAACACCGATTGGTCTCCGCTTTCCTGAATCGCTGCAGACATTTATCCAGATCCGATGCATGATAATCATCATGTGCACTTGATGGATGGCCAACCTACTTCTGCACGTGAGATGTAATCTATTGTTTTCCCATGCGGCCGCCATTGGCTACACGGCTTTCAGACAAGAGGTGGTTAATTGTCGGTGCTGTCACGTGATTTATCGCTCAAGCTGGTACCTGTGGCCATCACGACTAGAGCCCAGCGCAGCAGCAAGCGACAGTTTGATTTCATCTTGCCATCTTGAAAACAAAAGGGGGATATCTGGCCAGTCTTAGAGAAGGGTCGGGTTTTTTTTTCAGAACTACAGTTACAGACTCACATGCATTACTGTCTACGTGCTGTGTTGAGAGGATATATATTTTTGGGAGGGTTGGGGTGGGGGATGGGGTAACCCCGTGCAAGTGAGCACGGAAAAGTCACGATTTGATAGAATGTCTCAAGCATCTGTTTCAACTGAACACTTAACCCTAACCCACGACACTTCTTTGTTCAGAAACAAATATTGCCACACAGTAACAATGATAATAACGAAAGAGCGTCTATATTAACACTTAAAAACATATATGGCTGTTTCTACGTAGAACGCATGCGCAAGACTGTATTTGACTGGTTCTGTCAAATTGTTTTTTTTCCTCGAGGAATAGCTTAGGTTACATCACGGCGCGGGTACGGGGTGGTGTGTGGAGAGAGGAGCTTTGTATTGCTTACACTGAAGTAGCCACCAGAGTGATGCCTGCAGTAAGATGGTCAGTGCGGAGAGGCAGCTTAATGTTTGGGTAAAGGCTGAGTAGAGTCGGAAGAATATTTTAACTCCAGGATATATCCGTGGCCGACTGGCCGCTCCTAGATTTGAATCCGCAACCTTCGACACGCAGTGACAGTGCCCTGCCAGCTGGACTATCCAGGTCCCCGCTGAGAGAAGAGGGCAGAAGGAGACAAAGGAATGGAGTAGTGAAAGAGTGGAGCTAATTAAGTTTATGCACAACTGTCTATACCTGTGTACTTTATTGGTTTGATGTTTTGTCGTGTGCTGTGAAGACTTTGCCATTATACACAATTGAAAGTTACTGTCATTTGCAGGCTCAACTTTGTCCAGTTCCTTTTTAAGTAATGGAACCGAAATGTAATCCTAGGGTTTAGGTACCAATATTTGGTTCGTTTATTGCTTAACTTCCAGTCACCAATGAGGTGCATATCACGATGGTGTTGCTCGAGCAAAACTACTGTGGTGCCACAGATTGGGAGTGCTGTCGTGAACCACCGATCTCCCGCCTTCAAAACGGACGCCGTTAGACCACCGATAGAGGCAGTAGTGTTCCCAAGGGTCGTTTAGTCAATATGCAACAGACCTTAAAGTGATACACCAAGACATAGACAACACAGACCTTAAAGTGGTACACCAAGACATAGACAACACAGACCTTAAAGTGATACACCAAGACATAGACAACAGACTTCAGAGTGGTACACCAAGACATAGACAACACAGACCTTAAAGTGATACACCAAGACATAGACAACACAGACCTTAAAGTGATACACCAAGACATTTAATGTGCACAGCATTGCTGTAATGTTTAGAATTTCGACCGGCATGTACGTGGAGCAGCGGCTTGCTGTTAACGGAATAGACCATAGACAGGCAGGCATGCGACAGCCCGGACAGAAAGAAGCCGATCTGAGCCAGCGAACATTATCCTTCGTGACTGAGGGCTGCTGCGTGGTTTACGCTGTCTGGGAATGGAACACCAATCACCTAAGTTGATTTACCTTCCACCTATTCCCCTTTAATTCCTGTTACCTGCGGATTGCCTCGAACAGAAGGGTGGAAGAAGCTATAAAGCTGGCGAGTGTAGTTGTGTGCGTCGCACCCTCGATCAGCTCGATCCAGCTTTCAGTTCTTTACACATATATATGCTCACATGTGTGTCGTTTGTCTGTTGAGAAGAGACCACGTGACAAAGACGCGTAGCGGTGGGCGATGTTGTTTTGACGTACCATGGTTCACCGACTTTGACGGTCGCTGGCTTTACCCTGGCAGTTTTTCAAGACAGATTTCTTCCACGTGTTGTCCTAGAGGGCACTGATCGAGTGCTTGATTGCTCTTGAACTCAAAACGCTTAAAATAGACTTCACGGAAGTTGGACAAACTGAAAGGGGTGACAGATCGAATGACTCGCTTTTTGTGCTTATGTTGACGAGAACATGGGGTCGCGGAGAGGAGAGAGCGACATGCCTTGTGTCCCCCTGTCTCAGTGTCTCCCGGTGTTGCAAGAAATTTGGTCCGCCGAGAAATCTGGTCCGGGTACGGTCTCCTCCCTGTTGCTGGAGGCTGTGCATATGGGTAGGGTATCAAGACTAGCACGATTCAGACGAAAAGTACTTTTCTGCTCTCACAATATCACGCAGCAAAGGTAGGGTAATCGCGTTGTCTGGTGTCAGTAGTCTAGAGTACACATTCTCTTTTTTTTCAGTCTCATTTAAAATCTCATACAATTTTTTTCTTCGGCAACTCGTGCGCAGGAATTATAAATGTCAGTAATGAGCGTTACTACTGAAAGAGGCTATACTCAGTACTGGCTAGATACAGTTTCGCCTTTGTCCAGCAGCGCCAAGCAACAAAAAAGACGAGATGCAAAGTGCAAAATATGTATAACACCGATCGACGCGTGTTTGACTACAGTCGAGGAACCCTAGCAACCTTGCAGAAAGTAGGGTAGTTCACTATATTTAGTATATAGTTGCAACTCAGTTAACACAGTCGATTGCAATCTGTCTTTTCATTTAGGCTCATTAAGTTATGAAGAAAGTCTGTTTAACAAGTGCTATATAATAGTATTTTGTCTATAATGCGGTTGAAACTGATTTAATTGCAACGTTAAACTGTGAGTTAAAACGTGCATAGGAAAAATTCTTCCGCATTGTTTTATTATCTTGTATAGACAATACGTCGGTCGGGTCCATGCATGCGAATTATGCGGGAGTAGCCTCCCATGTAACGACGAACGTACACAAAATAATCTATACAAGGGAGGCAAATCAAGCACCTCTTGCGACCTTTTGGGGTGGCTGCAGACGTTAGCAAAGCGGCAGTATCTGCCGTAACCCAGTTGACCCAGTTGGGAACGAATTCCTGACCCATGGGTCAGGGGAGGTAAGACAGCGAAGGAGATGAGATAGGCACCGTTGTCAGTGCTGGTCCGCAGAAAATGGTTATTATACACCCCTACTCTTCTATGACCTCCCTGGTTATTATACAGTACACCCCTAGCCCTACTCTTCTATGACCTTACTGTAGTAGGTCAGGGACAACCTTTACTTTTAATCAAAGGGGAGGAAAAATACTGTGGTTGGCTTTTTTTTTTTAAATCGGGTTTCTTTGCAGCTTTGGACTGGTAGTTGTACCATGTCATAATGTCATAATTATCTAAAGGATTAACGTCAAGCAAATTTGCTCATAAATGACATCAAGGAATGTAAAGTCTAGGAGATTTAAATTATTTGGACAATTCTGATTTGCAGGTCAGTTGAAGGAAACGGGCAATGGAATGTGTGAATAAGGAAAATAAGCACTAGTAAATTTCTCGATTGCAGGCAGTAATGACGTGTTTGTGACAATTCAGCTGGGCAAAGAAAGATACCAGACCTCAACCATCAAGAATGCCCAGAATCCAGAGTGGTTTGAAGAGTGTGACCTGTAAGTCTGTGTCCATTACCCCTATCAAATCACTTCTGCTGTGACAGAGTACTAACACAAGACTTTTTTCACTTATCTCTTGATGTGAATTAGAGCTCATGGGAATAATTTCTGTTCCTCACTGGGTTAATTTGCAGTGTTGAAAGAAGATTGGGATAATATTGCTGTTGTCAGTTTAGAAACTAAGATAATTAGTAAAAATTTTAAATACATTGTGTCTATGTGTAAGAGTTTGCAGTCAAGGTGGCCCTATCGTGTAATGGACACTGGATAATGGATATGATGTCTTTTAAGTTTTCACTTTGTGTTAGCTGGAAGCTGTTGCAATGTTTCAGCCCTATTCCCCACTTGCATTCTGAGATTGAGGTGCAGCTGTTTCATCGTGGTATCCTGTCAGATGATTTCTTGGGATACACCAATATTCCTCTTTGGGAACAGAAAATTCAAGACAAAGCAAAGAGCCAGTGAGTTTTTAGTGCATGGTGGGGTACTCTGTAGACATTACTTAGTGTTGCAGGATACACTGGTATTCCTCTTTGGAAACAAAAAAATGAAGAAGAATTGCACCCGTGAAACAGAAAGATTGCAACTTCACATAAGTCAACAGTTTGTAGATAAGAGATTGTTTGGGAGAAGGGATGGGGGAGAGAGCCCATTATTCAATGCCATATCTTGTAATTGAAACTGATGAACTGGTGACACTTTTAGGTCGGACCCCTAGAGGGGGTATATATAACATAGCACATTGTGTAAATGGGGTTGTGGTAGTCTGGGAGTAAAGTCAATATGCTTTCTCCACTTCTTTTCCTTCAGTGTCACCACCTCAGGAATTTGCAGACTTCCTGAGTGAGAAGAGTATGTGGTTCTCCCCTTCCCCACCCCCCACCCCCACCCAACACATTTTTTTGGGGTGGGGTGGGGATTTGGATATTAGACAGCTGCACTGCTGTAATATTAGGCTGCATAAAGTATTCTGGAATACAGAATTGAGAGGCTTATAAGGTTCATACTTGCACCTGGAGGCCGTTGCTTGTCAAGCTTTGATCATGAACTAGTTAACTGATAATTCTGAAGATAAAAACATGCTCATTTTTAATATCAGAATTATATTATAAATATTTGACTCCTAAGATTTGTATCTGTTCTTTCTCCAAAACTTTTAGAAGCCGCTGGATAAGGCAGTTGTCTTGCATGATGTGATGGATGCTGCAGTTGGCTGCTGTAACAGACTGTTTTAAAACCGTCATTCAGTATAATTGCTGTGATCTCTGTCAGATGGATTCAGCTGAAGAACAAACCATCCAGGGGACCAGACAGCAAACCTCGCGGTGAGATCGAGATCAAGGTGACCTTTCACTCCCACAGCCGTGTTGACTTCAGTTCAGGGTTGAAAAAGCGATCCTCCTCCCTTCGAAACTTAGCTACTGCTTTTGGTATGCAAACATATCTTGTAGTTGATCTATTTTCCATATGGGAGATGCTTGGCACTGCCGACTTTGTTTTTTCACTTCATTCTAGAGCTTTGTTTTAATAAAGTTCTGGCAGTTTAACAGACCACCTTGGTGATCTACTGGTTAAGGCATCCGCTTCCAAGGCAGGAAGTTGGTGGTTCGCTTCCTGGCCAAATCATACCTAAGACTTGAAATCGACAATCTGTAGTAGCTGCCCTGCCAGATGCCTAGGAACAGTACTAGGACTGGTTGGCCTAGTGTCAGCATAATGTGACTGGATGTGACTGAAGCCTGTGTTGTGACAGCAGTCCCATGTGAGGCAGCACATTAACTTGTCTAAGCAACACCATCCTGAAATGCACCTGGCTTGGGGTGTAACATTAAGTGACAAACACCCACCCACCCCTGGCAGTTTAACCCATTTAGTGCCAGTCGCATACTATTACGCAATGCATCTTTGTACCGTTGAGTACCAGTCACTATTAAGCAATGACTATTGGGAATCCCTGGTTCTTCTCACAGACTACTTAAAAGGACAAAACTTGGTTTAATGTATAGCTCAGGCATTTCCATATGGTACTGTTTCGCTTTGACCATGAATCAAAGTTGGCTAGGAGAAACATACAGGTTTTGCGTGCACCCTTAGATTTCAAAATGACATTATGCAAAATTACATAACCACTGGTCTGTGGATATCAGATTTCATTTACCTCATTTAGATAGATTTTAACAAATTTTGATGATATAGCAAAGATTAAGGTAATAATCAGTTTTTTTTTGTAGCAGGTTCGATTATTTAATGAGAATTTTTCAAAAACGAGACTTGATACCCTGGCTACACAGGACAGGTGTAATTTAATGTGGCTGGGAGAGATTGAGTAACTGTAGGAAGTAGAAGGTTTGAGCTTAATAATAAATACTTTAAGTGGTGGTGTTTTTTTATCAGTTAGTCAGGTTTTCTTTGTTAGTAATTCCTTGTTGTGCATATGCATGTATTTTTGTTACACATTGCAGTCTGCAGCTATAGCTTTACTTGCTCTTTTTCTGTTGTTTAGAAAAAGGCATGATGTTGCAGGCTTCCGAACTATTCATGGAATTTATATGGAGATTTAATATAACAAAATTACCCTACTACATTTCTGCCCAGGAATCTTCTTAGAACAAGGGTAAAGATTCTATAAAAATTCAAAGATATTGTGTTGTGCAGGTGACAGACTGAAGTTGACACGAAGCAAATCTTTCAGAGAAAACAGGAAGGATCCAGAAGGTGGTAAACCGGATAAACACCAGAATCAGAATCATGCTTCTCTTGGTGATGTGCCTGAGGTTAGTAGATTAAAAAGAAAAGGACACATTTTCAGTTTCTTCTTCTGATGCATGCAGCTATCAGCTGTTCTTGAAATCCATAGTGACCAGATAAACCCTAGCCACAGGAGTGGTTTACAGTTCATATATCCTAACACATGTACCCAAGAACACTCACTAGGTTGGGAGCTTGGACATCTATAAAGAGATTCTGGTGTTTGTGGGTGTGTGTGTGTGTGCATGTGGGCGTGTGCATGCCTGCGTGTGCAGGTATTTATGAGAGCAAGAGAAATAATTTGCTAATAAGATTGTTGTAAATTTCTTGTGCATGACAGCAAAGTTATATCCTTTGTTATATTTTACAGAAGAGACAAGCTTTTAATGGCAGATTTAACACATATACGCATGTTTATGGTGGCGCTGCTCATGCACTAATAATGTCTTGGTAATGCATGTAATTTTTTCAAAACTCAGTAAGGAAATTTATGTGCAGTTTCAGACTGTTCCATGGTTTTGAGTGTTTCTGATATGAAAACATTTAGAAGAAGGTTATCTGTCAAGGGTATATGTTGAGGAATAATATAAATTAAATAGGTACTCAACAGAACGGGTGAAAAATCAGGTGTGATCATCCCATAAAGTTAAGGGGGCCATACAAAATTCTTAAAAAAATCAATCAGTCAAGCAGTCAACCAATCTGTCTAGCTTTGGAGGTTATTATGCTTTTTAGTAAACATCATCAAACTTTGGCAGCTGCTTTGTTAACAAATATATTAGTCAAAGCTCCTGATAACACACAACCAGGGGTAGTTTATGCACAAAATTTCAAGAATGATGCAGAGATTTTAAAGCCATGCATCACGGTGATGCACAGATTTTTTTTCATTTGACAGATTACCATCAGAAGCTGCTTGGGTTGACCCTTCTTTTTAGAAAATGACTCAGATTTCAGTACAGAGGGTTATTTTGACCCTTGGTTTTAAAAATATCCAGAAACACTGTTGGTACTGACAACTTTCATCTAATTCTGTGTACCTCCACAGGTCCACTCTTGTTTCAAGAGATAGCTATTGAATATCATGATGTCTGTGTGTGCATAGATGCATGCATGTGTGTGTGTGTGCATGGATGCCTGCATGTATGCGTGTGTGCATGGATGCATGCATGTATGTGCACACATGTGCGAGAGAGAATAAACTGCACAATTTATACATTCTGTGTATGTGTGCATGTGCACTTGCGCATGTACCTGTATGTGAAGGGACTTGTGGAGGTGTGTGTGTGTGTGTGGCAAGTGGTGTGAGAGGTCGAGCAAGCATGTGCGGATGTAAATGAGAGTGAGTGTTTAAATAATCTCTTTTCTCTCTGTCATGCCTGCATTCAAGCATGTGCATATCATGCACATATGGTCTTGCACATGCATGCATGCATACACCTGCTCACATATACATCCTCACGTTCATAGCTATCAACGTCACCAAGGTGATTACACTTTTATCTACATCTGAATGTAGATCAGAAAGCCTCAATATGGGCTGTAATGGTGGGCCTCATGGTTCTCATTATCATGTTACTGCAAGTTTTCAACAAGCTTGGCTGTGATAAAAATTGCAATTGTTAAAAATTATTACAAAACTACACTCACAATACATCCCATGTTGTCTGAGATATTTTAAACCCACAAAGACAAATGTAGACTTTATAAAAATAAGAATTCTTTGACAAGGATTACCAGACTATTTGCTGCAGATATAGGTCACTGTGGTTTCGATCACTCAGTTTTTGAGACAGTGTAACTGGAGGAACAAGATGTTTCAGCACTTAGACATGCAAATCTGCACTGTTATTCCTGAAAGTTCGTAAACAGATTGTCTGAACAGGTTACCAATTCATTCACTTAGATTTAAATTCTCAAAATTGCAATATTATTTTGCATCATATGTTCCCTACTGAACCCTACTCCACCCTTGTTTAAAAATTCCTGTCATCCTTTTTTCCCTACATCTTCCACTTCACTTTCACTCTATACTCTATTCTTCTTTACTACTTTCTTGCATGTCTTCTCTTAGCGGAAACCACACACACAGAAAGGAATCATAACCCCTGCCGAGAGGAAACCTACTGCGACTCCTTTTCCAGCAGTGTCATTCCCTGCCCTTGATGTAGATCGCTCCTGGGTTGATGCAGCAGAGGTAGTCTCTCTTATTTATTGCACCCTTGGTCGGGGTTGTTTCTGATGCATGATAACCCCTTTTTTGATTGCTTATGTGCCCTAGATATTTTTATTCATTGTCACCCCCCACCCCCTTTTTTTGCATGCTGTCCTGGGATGTGGTTTGTCTTTTCCTCCTCACCCTTGTCTACATTGTTGATGGATTGCATGTTATGCTTCACTGCTTGTGGGGATTTACTCAGTGGGTACATCACCTTGTGTGGCATGTGCCAAGGTGTGTTGCTTTATGGGAGTCTAAACTGGTCACCTATAATTTAAACTTCCACAAAGTTATCTTAATCACAGCTTTTTGAGATCTATATCAGGAAGAGGAAATCAGACAGGATTAACTAATCAGAAGCAGTGGTCGTACTATTTTTTAAAAACAAAAACTGCATAAAACCACTCTATCTAATTAACTCACTAAGCTTGGTACAGAGGTAATGCACATCACTGGTCAAATCTTGTGCCTCTGTCCTTCACCATAAAATGCATTCCAGCTGTCATTTTTTATTTCAAAAAGTGATTGTCATTGCCCATGTCTGTGGCACAAGACATATTTACACTTCCATGAGGATATAATGGTAGTAAAATTTGCAAAACTTTCTTAAACATTTTACAGATGCATGTATCGCTGTAATTTTTGACTGTTCATGTTGTAGTTGTGAGAATCTGCAATATTTGTTTAGTCTGTTTTGGGCGGATCATGTGGAATTTTGGGCAAGACATGCCAGCTGATATTTGATGAAGAGAAAATTGTCTGTCATGTTTATGCTCTCTGTCCTTAGTGGATTTTTCTTCTTTGATATAAGGTAGAAATTTCCTTTCTTTGAAATGCCCTTTGGTGCTTACCTGTCACAGTGTCAGTCTTCTGTGTTACTAAGCAGAGGAACAAATTACTGATTGTTATGACATGCCAAAATATTATTGTTACTAACTTTGACTAGTTCTTCACTTATGAAATTCATTATTTCAAAAATATTTTACTTTATACATGTATATGATGTTCTCATTCTAAACTGATTTTCTTTAAATATTGTTTGGACCATATACTTTTATTGATTTTATATGAAATGCTAGTTGCCCATATGGCTGCTTATTTTATTTATTTTGAAGGGAATGACAAAGGGTGCTAGGTATAGTTGCCCATGTGGCTGCTTATCTTTATACTTTAGAGTGTTTGGCAAGGTACGCAAACCTTAGTTGGCTGTAAGGGCTTGCATTTGTGTACTCAGTAGGGTTTGACTAGGAATGCAAGGTATAGTTGCCTTTATGGTCTTGTATTTCTGTATTCAGGAGAGTTTGACTAGGAAGGCAAGCATAGTTACCCATACAGTCTGGTATTTCTGTATTCAGAAGGGTTTGACTAGGAATGCAAGGCAGAGTTGCCTTTATGGTCTTGTATTTCTGTATTTCAGGAGAGTTCGACTAGGAATGCAAGGCGTAGTGACTAGGAATGCAAAGTGTAGTTACCCATACAGTCTGGTATTTCTGTATTCAGGAGAGTTTGACCAGGAATGCAAGGCGTAGTTGCCCGTAGAGTCTTGGTTAACAATAAAGGAACTGAGCCAAACTACATTAAATGACACAGACCGTCAACAGTTTCTATGCATTACCCCTTCAGCTTTTAGACTAGTTTTTACGCCTGTATGACCTACTTCACTCAGCTAAGTGCCTGTTTTTTGTCTTTATCTGTTTTTGTCTCTATCTGTTTGTGTTAAGAAATAACAAAAAGAAGCATCACAGAAACTGGGAACTGTGGCGTTCAATGTCCCTTGGCTCAGTTCCTTTATTGTTAACTTATGTTTATTTCCAAGCAACAGTCACACGTTCTTTTTTTATTTTCATTTCGTCTGTATTTCTGTATTCAGGAGGGTTTGACTAGGAGCTACAGCATGTCGGCAGCATATGTGAAAACCATGTCAGTGGACCGGGGTCGCATCCTGTCTTTAACAAGCAGTGCAGACCAGCCAGGTAAGACTTTTGCATTCGGTTGAGCTGCCTACTAAATAGTACAAGAAATTACTAAATCGCTGATCCTTTGTACTGCTGTGGAAGGCATCTTGGTTATACTTTCTGTCTTTGGAAATTTTATTTCAGAAGACGTAAGCCAGTCGGCATACAATGTAGCTGGAAACCGCAGGAGCATGGTCGAGCTGCCATCCTCCCAGCCTCCCCCTCCATACCACATCCGTCCTTCATCACAGGATGACACAATTCTTGTACAGCGTGACAGAGGCCAACGTGCGCAGGTCCGGCGGCCTCTGTTTGCCAGTGCACAATATATGGACTCTGGCCATAGAAGGGAAAGGACTCATTGTGAAAGCATCCGAGAGCGCACAGAACCTGAAGAATCTTCTTCAACAGATGAAGAGAGAGCCATTAGAAGACCTCGTCCCCCACCGCGGCATCGCAGGAGCAGACCATCTGTGCAAGAAACTGTTCCTGAAGTGGCAGAGGAGGCTTCCTTCTCCCGTCTTGGTACCACTAGCAGCCCCAGAGAGAACAATCCTATGTGTTTAGGTAGTGATGAAAGAGTTCTGGCAGAGTCTCAGCGGCCTGAAACAATCACAAATGGTTCTCTTCAGTATGACCGCGGCATCCTCACTGGCAGCGTGGGACGGAGGGTGAAGCCTGGCAACAGTCTGGGATATCCTAATGGAGAAGTGACCATGAGAAAACGATCGAAGAGGGATCGGGTGAAGATGCTTCGTCAGGGTATGGTTGTGTCAATCTGTGCTTGTGTCCTTGCTGCAGGACTCTGTGCTGCTTCTTTTTGTTATTTCTTACCATTAGATATCTTTCTTAGCCTGGAGGTCTGTAAAGATGTGTCTGTTGCAGTTCTCTAGCAGTTTATATTTGAAATTTAATTATCCTTGTATTCATATAAGCCAGTATCTCTGTCTCTCATCTCAGTCTGAGTAGTGGAAAAAAATGCCTCTTATGATAAACCCAGTAAGACTGTGAATGTCTTTGTGTGTGAACAGTGCATCAGGTGTATCTGTTAAAACATTATTAGCAAGATATTTTTTAAGGTTACATTTTAGAAGAGCCATGATAGTAGACTCCTAAAATCCAGACTGTAAAATAGACTTCATAAATGATAGTGACAGATAGCACAGATGATCAATCATGCATGAACGATATGGTCTGATAAAACTGACAATTTTTCAGCTGGCCGCTGCTTCACAATTCAGGGATTTGAGGGCAGATTAAGTGGCCTTTATGATGACAGTCTGTCAGATCCCAGTGATTCATCAAAAACAGAGATTTCAGATGATACTATTGCTATCTTCAAAACCATGAACAGAGAGGTAACTTTTAGATTTTATTGAGAACTTAGATTGTTCGTCTGACAAAATATGGCAAATATTATGTATGTATAAGGCACTGAGAGGAAAATGGGTATAAGGCTTATGGCATACATAAAATTGCATTCTGTGGTATAGAACAATGAAAATGAGGCCAGCAAGCAATTTTTTTGCCATGTGGCTCTCAGGGTGTGCTTGCCTACAGACTGACAGATACTACATACTGCCCATCAAAGTTTATTTAAAGAATATGTATATGCACCCATTGACAGATTCATGATAATCCCTCAAAATGTGTTTTTTATGTGTGCTTATCATCATCACACACTTCCTCTTGATTGTAGTTAGGAGGTGTTATGGTGACCATCTGTCAAGGCCGCGACCAGACGCTAACCCTCTCCGTAACCAGAGATAAATCCGCTGTGCACATGCACTCCTAGTACAGATTTTCTCAACTAAAAATAGCGTGGTACCGAAGATGTCGACTCCATTGTTTAGTTGAGAACTGCTTTGCTGCATCACAAGTTGTGTCTATGCAGCGCAGACTACCGAAGTGTGTAGTTGCCAATAAGGAAGTTCCTAACTTTCCAGTAGTTTCAAACTATTAAGTCACTCGTCATGCATTCCACCTCAGGTCCTGCAGAGCCAAAACTAGGAGCCCTTGCACACACTGGATTTATCTCTGGTCAGTTATTGAGAGGGTTCGCATCTTGTTGTGGCCTTGACCTTGGCATGGTAGACGTAGAATTCATTCTGTGGCAAACTATCCGCCTGGTGTAGACAGAATTTGTTCTGTAGTTTCAGCCTTCAACTGTATATATACACTGAATTGTATAGCAATTTTTGCTCACAATATAGATGGAATAAACTGTCTCTACAGAATAACTATGATAAATCTATAGGATTAGTTCTATAGGTAAATAATACACAATAAACATGGTATACATTTACTGTATAGTTTCAGTCTTCCATTGTATACAAATGTTTGAAATGAGTTGTTTAAACACAAAATGAACTTTCCATATCGATTAGGAATGATATGGCTATAGAACGGATAATATAGCTAGAGAATCAAATGCTATAGCTATAGAATGCAATTCCTTATATATCTTGAGCCTTATACTCATTCCCTATTTGGCACCCCATGTGCATGAGTATGGGGTGAAGTGTTAACATGCATAGTACCTTGCACGTGAGATGGAGGAAGGGAGAGATAAAATATGAGTCATTTATTCTTTTAAATTGCAAAACAGGTATAATGACATTTATTTCTTTGGCTTAAGTGGAGTTTATTTGGTATAAGAACAATTCCCTGTGGGTCTGTATATCTGTGTTTTCGCTAAGCAACACATAGGATATAGTACATGATGCTTAGATACTTGTTTTATGTTTTTAAAATTATTTTTTGGGAATATGAGGGGTGTAGTTAAGGCAAATATGTCATTGTCCAGGTCCTTTTACTTGAGATAACCCTTTTTTCAGGAGCTGCTGCGGGTGGTGATTCAAAACAAAGCACAGCTCATACGTAAAGATCAGTACATCAAAGATCTTGAGAACTACGTTGATGACCTTTTAGTGCGGGTCATGGAGTGCACACCACGCATACTGCACCGTCCACCCATGCATCATCGTTAAAGTTGTTACTATTTCAAGTCTTTTGGTGTTTTTTGAAGGTGTTCTCAAAGCTGACCTTTTGATCGTGCTGCGCATGCGTTGTGGAGGCTTTTTGTTGTCAGTGTTGACTTTTTTTAATTGAAGTGAATCTGTTGTGTAAAAATTTTAACTGGGATGTAAGGCACTTATGAGGTGAGTACTAGATTTCTTAAAACCAAAACTCGCAAGCAAAGCACATCTCAGGAAGTGTACCATGTCCGTCAATTCAAATATTTATAACAAATAATGGAAAAGATTAGCGCTTTTCAACAGCGAGCACTATTTACTAAAGCAGAGCTCCTGATAAATCATACTGGGTAATCTATGCACAAATTTTCAGAGATTTTATGCTGTGCATCACTGTGATGTGCAGTGCTTGTTTTTTGCTTTGGCCAAGTAACATTCAAGTTGCTTGGTGGTGACCCCAGCTTTTTACAAAATCACCCAGGTTAAATGGCCATTTTGACCCTTTAAATTTCGAAGCAGTGAGTAAAGCAACTCAGTCATTTTGGAAAAACAGTCAGCTGGAAACAGGGACATTTAGGGCATAGATGAGAAGGTCCAGTGTGAAGGATGAACAAAGCAATTGGATTTTCGAGGAATATGGCCTTTGATCCATTACGCTTGTGTGGGTTTTCTGTGGAGTATATTTTTAACCCAGAGATGCATGTTGGTATTTTGGTGGTATATTGGTGAGCACATTGTGAAACCTGATCTAGTCTAGATTCTTTTTCACACCATTTTTCTGTATCTCAGACCAGATTTTCAAATTTTCAGATTTCTTTAGTATTGTCCCTTTTATAGCTGCTAATGAGCTGGATGTAACTGTTCACAATGCAAACCTTATGAGCAGACCAGCAGTTTTGTGCTACTTAAATTGGAACCCTTCCAAAAATAGTTTTGGTTTCAAACAGTTCTGCTTCTCTGGTACTTTGTTTTTAAGCACTTGTTGTCCAGAGTTGTCCAAGTTTTCAATCACGAGCTCATGATAAAAGCTCAATCTTTTAGGCTCAGAGTTTAGATTTATGTAATGCATGTGCTTATCTGAATTACACAAATTTCAAAATGATCTCCAAGATTTATATCCTGTACTTTTTGAATTGCAAGCCATAACTTTTTTCTTCCAATCCAACCTATGCAACTCGTAAATCTAATGTGGCTTATACATGGATGAAATCAGAACTGATTTTTTTCCCATGCATCAGGGTGGGGATTTAGTTTCCCCATCTGAAGGAGTAATCTCCCTTGTATCTTCCCATTAAGATTTACCTTTTTTTTGGTCCCTCGGTTTCATTTTAAGCTCTCCTTGTCTGTAAAGTACCATCATAAAATGCCAAGTGCTGTGTTTACAATGCTGACTCTATTGCTGCAACCTGCACTACAATAGAATTTTTTTGCTAATTTTTTTTTAAGAGAGGGGCGTAGCTTATAAAATGGTGCAGCTTGTAGTCTGAAAATTGATTTTCTTTAGTGAACAACTGTTGTTGCAGTTTTTCATGTTGAAAGATTTTTAATAGACTTGAATGTAATTAAGGATCTGCTTTTGCATTCTGGCTATTAAAGGTTGTCCCATGAACCATTTTAGGCTATAGGGGCTTTTTGTGAACAATTTTGTAGATTTACATTCAGTGCTTTAAAGTTTTATTTTACGAATCTGTCGTCAGTGCCAGTTTGCCTTTTTTAAAATAAAAGAGCAGCTAGAGGGAAGTTTTATGATGGTTAAAATTTGCCTTTTACCTCTTTAATGTTTTCATACTCAGATATTTTACCAAGAGTTAAAATATCTACCACATATCAGTCACTAAGTGTACTAAACACAATATCCATTGCGGCCGTTCTTTTAAAACTTCTCAGAGTGTGTTCTATAAAGCATACAGTCCTTTTGATTTGATGAATTAAAAGTAACTTATTTAATGTGCAAATTCGAATACTAGATGACTACATGATCGACATGTAATTTCTCATGCAGTTTCAGCTACACACTGTCTGAACAGATTGAATCCACAAGTGTCAGTTTATGCATGCTATTTCATTTTACCTGCACTAAGGAAATTTACAAATATTTTCTATGAATATGCTGATAGTTGCCAACAAATGAAGCAGCTATGTACATAGTCTTCTTGTCTTTGTGAATGTGTACATATTAGAACTGAGGCACCCATTACTGGCTCAATTTCTGGTGGTATGGGATGTCTTTAGTGCCCTAGTGCCACAATATATCGGTCAGATTTAATGAGTTGCTGCCTGTTGTCTTCATTCAAGACAGATCATAATGATTGTGGAACATTTAGCAGTGTTTGCAATGTCCACTTAAATAGCTCTGCTCACATCATTTTGATTGATCAGATTGTCAAAGCTTTTCACTTTCAGACTGGATAGTGTTATTAATGGGGACCTTTTCATCTTGTAATACCTCATGAAATGCTTAAAGGTCAGAAAAAGAGAAAAAGAAATTAATGCCTTATTTAACATTATCAACACCGTTATCGATGATGTACATGTAATGTGCAAAATGCATGTTTTTCATAGTTTGATACTGTATTCCTTGGCATATTAGGACTTTTTGTTTGTTCGAAGGGTAGGTGCTATGGATGAAAGGATTGTGCATGTATATGCAAACGTGCTTGTGCAAAGGCATGCTTAGGTGTATTTGTGCATATGCCCACCATTAATGTGTATGTACTTGCATATGAGCAACTGTTTGTGCTTACATAGATAAACATCCCAAATTTCAAATATTTTGTAATCTACTCTGTTGGAGTAGGTTTTCCTCAGAACCATTTCAAACCTGCCTTTTGACTGATTTGTACTCATTCATCTTGAGTTGCAATGTAAACTTGAAATGTTGTGTAAATGTAGCCTCTAACAAATGTCCACAAGAGATTATCTTTTATATAATGTACCATTATCTCAATTACACCTCCATTTATGCAAGTTTTTATTACTTTTTTAATGTTTTCATGTGTCCTTGAGCATTTCTTTTCCCCTCGTCTCCATGACTATACATCTACCTACTTCTCAACTAAAATCTCAAGTTTTAGAATAGAGATTTCTTTTTATACATTAGATCATTTTCTGTATGTAAAATGTTAAGCATCTTGAAATTCCTATGTGTGTATAAGTGTTATTGTCTTGTCCCTTTTGGTGACTGGACGTAATGGTGGACTACACAAGATGCTTTATCTATTGATGCTTTGCAAGAGCCACTGCCACTGCATTTTTATATAAAACAGTTTAGACTTTTCTGCTTGTATTTGTGCAGGCTTCTGTGGGTTTAATAAAATAGAAGTTTATCTACCATCCTTTCACAAATTCTTTGCAGAATTCAAACTTTTCTGAGTTAAAAGTAGTAATGCATTTAAAAATACATTATCTGTACTTATGCTTTGCATTATTCTTGACATTTGTTCATACCACGTACTGTCTTCATTGATTTGTCTTTTTTCCAGGCTGCACCCTTGATGCAGATTGACACCAAGAGACTTGTTTACATTTTGTGTTATCTATTGAATCATGTTTTTGTTAATGTGTGTCATTATTTTAAGCAAAGTTGGCACCTCACTGGTTAAAACTGAGTTGAAAGACATTAAGCACAGGTTGTACTTGTCTTTTCCTTGTGATGATCATTCCAACAAAACTAGGAGAAAGCCTGCATTGTTTCAAACAATCTAAGATGCAAGAATAGGTAAGCTGTCATCAGTGGGATCATTTAAGATAGGTTAAAGTTTTGTTGATAACAATAGTGCAAAGTTTTAAATTGTGTGGAATCTTGGCATAATAGTTTATAGCAATTTAGTCTTGACAGTGGAAATATCTGTAGGGCCAAGCATAGTAAAGCAGTGTCTGAGATTGAAAATAAGTCATTAGCATAATAAAAAGAGTAAGTTATTGTTCTGTTACCTGATCAGCAATAAGCATTTGATCTGTTGTCCTGTTTTCAATGCAAATCATCTTGTTGGCATTACCTCTTACTGGCTTTTAGCTTAGCAGCACAGGGATATCACTTTGCTCATCAAGGACTACTGTAGTTGAAAATGTAGAATATGTTTATGCAAATTTGTCATGCGTTCATTGTTTTAAATGATCCGGTGTTTATTTGTAGCTCTCAAAGGGGAAATATGTTGTCAATGTAAAAGTTTTGTTGTCTTTGGTCGAAATGAGCAACATGTTCAGAGAGAACAGGTAAAACATACTACATACAATGTTTCCACTGTCTCTTGCTGATTATATAACTACTCCACAACAGAATATCAGAAATTAAGGATGGATGTAAGGCTTGGTGTTAAATTGCCTCTCACAGTTTCCCATTAGGTTTTGGTTGTCTGGAAGCAAATCGAAAGACAATGCAACCTTCCTCCTGAAGGTTTGGGAACTGCAGTAGGGATTTTTTTTTTTAAACAAGAGGGGGACATATAACACTTCTAAGTTGGTACAGCATATTAATTGTGGAAAATGACTGCTAAAGTGTAAATTCACAAGTTATGAGAAGTGGTTCAGCGTTCAAATGGTTGTACATTAATTCATTGCAGTTCCTAGAATGATTCAGGAGCAGGGGAGGTTACTGCAAGTCTTTTTCACCTGATCACCTAATCCTCAACCAGCAACCTGGCATCTCAGGCTTAGGATCCGTCCATAGCTGTTTTCCATTCGGATTGCAGAGTTGGATGTAGAACTGTTGATTTAAATATTTACTATTTGAGCCTTTGGAACACAGAATCTTTTTCTACCGATTATGGATCTGAATGTGTTTCTGTGTTGTGACCATATTGCCCCAGCAAAACAGGACTGAGAAAAGTGCACAAGTCTTGGTAAGATTAGGTCTGAAGATAGTCTCCCTGTCTTACGGAGGAGGAAGATCTCGTGTCTGTGGGCGTGATTTGGAGAAAAGGGGACCACAAAGTGGCATATATTCTTAGTTGACATCTGTTGAGACATTTGGCACAAGGTAGAGAAGAAAGGTTTTAGTCATCTTCAGTTCTTACTAGCTGATTTATGTTCATTATTTCCTTTATTCATTGCAGTGTAGGCAGGTTTCAAATAGAGACCTCAAGAAACTGATCGACTTTACAGCACAAAGTGGCTGGCAGTTGTAAATTAAAAGAACAGCATGGTTTAAAAATCAAACATTCCCTTTGGCTTTAATAAGATAATGGAGCTAAATACATGGAGGTTAAATATTTGTTTTCGATATTATTCTGTACATTATGCCCTCCCAGTGTCATTAAAAACAAACTAATGGTAAGAAAGAAATATGTTGGTCTTCACAGCTGTTGCTCAATCAAGCTTATTTTACTATTTGTAGCTTTCATTTTCCACAGCTTTGGTTTCAGGCAGAAACATTTTGAACTGAAAGATGGGTAATCATTTTACATAGTCTGAGCAGACTAAAGCATTTTCTACTCTGAATAAATTGTTTGCAAAGGCTAAATAAAACTCCTATATTAGGTTTCAGGGATTTTTGTGTCTTCGTATGGATTGGTATGGCAAACTGCAGCCTGCATTTTAATTAATAGTCGCAAGCATCAGCTTTGCATACTCTTGCATGTAAATATAAAATAAATTGACCAGCCATGCAGAAATTCATACAGTATCCTCTCACTCCCATGCCCCCTCTTCTTGATGCACTTATCAAACACCTCATTTAAATGCAAAAAAATGCATTGCATACAAATTACCGTTACCATCTCCAAAACAATTATATTAGAGCCCCACCCTCCAGGAAACAAAAACCAGATTTTCTCTCATAAAATAAGGGTCCCACTCCACTCCAGCAAAAGTATCCAGAGACTGCATTCATCTTTATTTTTTTAATTGCCGACTTCCTACAGAGCACCCAGTAAACCCAAGTTGCATTGACACTTTAAATGCTTCACAACTGGGACTTCTGAATAATTATAGAGGTCAAAGGAACATTAACATACTAATGCAGACAATGGTTTATCCAGTGTTAACTGGTTCCGCAAACATGTAGACACCTCATAAAAGGCGCAGCCTTGGTTTAAGATCTTTCTTTCTTTCTATATACACAAAATATGGAGAGGGGAAAAAAAGCCAAGTAAGGCTATGCAGAGGTCGAGGTTATCAATAATTGCAGGACAGGATCAGAGACGTGTACTGAACAGCACATCTTGGGACTTTACGTCGGCCACTACAAAGGCTTCGTATGGTTACATGTAACAAAATCCTGCGCGATAGTCTGGCAACTCGATCTGGTTCGACCGCGACCCCTGGCGGTAGACTGCTTCAGGCCGTGCTTGTGACGTCACTCCAAGAGGGCGTATAGTCTTCGGGTGTGAGAACTGTATTCAACCATATATGTCATCCTGGCGGCCGCATCTGCATGAGAACCGAGAAAGAATTAAACTTTTTAGAAACCGAAAGAAGAACCAAGTGTAAATACTCTGATGGATGCTTTTTTTAAAATATATATTTTAGTGAGATGTGTCTGGTACGACAAAAAGAACTGAGCCAAGCGGGAATTAGACGGACAAAAAGTCGACGTTTCGGGGCATAGCCTCGCTCTTCTTCAGGACTGCGAAAACAGACAAAAGATAAGAATTACTTAGCTGACAAACCAAGGACGCCAGTCACGCACGGTCGATGGACACGGAGAAAGTGTGGGGAAGAAATGCAGACCGTAGGGGGAAAGCGTGCTATACTAGTGGCAAGGATCTTATACAGCCAATAGAGAGGAATGTCCCATTGGGGCTGGTGAAAGAGGAGGGGGGGGGGGAGAGGGCAAGGGAAAAGGAGTGTGGAGATCGTTGCAGTTGAGAAAGGGGAAGGGGGGAACGAAATGTTTTAAGAAAAACGGTGACTTCAACCAATCCATACAAATTTTTGTTTTAGATTTGTTTGTCGCATGCAAGTGCAGATAAAACACACACAAGCTCAATCCACGCAAAGACGTAAAGATCCTTCCAGAGATCCATGCAAGCCACACTTTCTGCGGACAGGGTTAAGCAGACATGCTGAAATATGAACTCCACCTTTTAAAAATTGAGAGAGAGATGGCTACTGTCATAAAGTAATTGCAAAAACAGTAAAAAAAATTCACTGGTGGACATTCAAGCACTTTCTTGTCAGCTGTCACGGAAAGACATTTTTCATGCGAAAGTAGGACACTGTATTACAGTAGTGAAATATTAATGTTTTTCTCGGCAAGAAGCCACGCCTCTATACATCGGGAAAGAAGAATGAAAAAGAAAATAAAAGAGCATCCGTGACAGAAACTGACACTTAGATAAAAACGCCTAGAAGATATTTCATATTTAAAAAAAACTACATACATCAGCACGTGTGACATTTTAATTTGTTAATATTTGAAAAATACTATAATTGTGCTTTAAAAGTAATTAAAATGAATTTTATTTAAAATCTGAAAAATGAAAACGTGTGTTATACGGGCAGCAATCTGTCAGAACTGTAACATAAATTATAGCCAAGTGTAATTTGCGATGTCTCACTTCACTGTCCGAGCTCTGGCACCGTAAGGAGGAAATTAAGTAATTAACGTGTTTCCAGCTTGTGGTGATTTAATTTTCACGTAGTGGTACAGTCACGATATGCACATTTAGAGGTATATGGGAGGGACGGGGAGGGGTTGGGGAGAGAGATCCCTTTCCCTATTTCTGTTCAGTAACGTCTAGTAGGATTCACGCCTTGGTTACATTGCACGAGCCTTTTTATCTGCACTTTTCCGTCGTCCTATACTTTGTGGTTTGGAAGACCCGTTTTCATAATTGCGAACAGCCATTTCACTGCTTATAATTATTCTAAACACAATCAGGATATCGATGTACTGAACCTATACCTGGTTTTACTTTCCAAGCTATAATGCTATACCTACCAGATGACATTATATTTGTTTATAACTAGATCATTATATTTCGCTCTTGAATTCAGACTGTTTGAAGTTGCTGTTTGTTACACGAATATAAACCTACGTTCAAAACACGCGTCGATAGCTAATCAAACTGTTATTGTAGTGACCTGGTTGTACCTGTTTACGCCGAAATGATAAGAGCAGCGCCAGCACATGCACTGTCACCTCGACCATTCTATAAATAAACTATACGCCCCTGCTGTTTACATATTTTTTTCTACAGTGTCCTTATGTCCTCGACCCATAATCTCTTGTCAATATGTTGTGGCTAGGCTGCCCAGCACATGCTTGGCCCACGTATGCTGGCTGAGTGCAAGACACGAATGAGAGGTACATGATGTCATGGGTACGTTTGATCGTCTCCTGACGATTGCTCGCACACTTTGAGAAAGCGTGTGCAACTGAACGCAAATATGGCTCCCGCAGTTGTTGTAGTAATATGTAGGTCAGGGCCATGAAAAAGGCTTGACTAAGATCAAGTTATACATACTGCACTTTTATTGCAGCGACCGACAGACTCGGATTCGATTCTACCAAAATCATTTGCTGGTCCTAAAATGGCTGACTCTCTGTAACTTAAGTTATACATGCAGTACTGTGACCATGTTGGGCGTGGGGGGTTGGGGTGGAGGAGGAGATCGAGGAAGGTGTTATCGGATTTTTTTCTATCCTAAACGCGAAGGCGAATCGTCGGTATGCTGATCGAGATATCGATGGAGGATTAGGTGGGATCGAGAGGGAAGCAACGAAATTAGTCAAGCGTGAGGGTGCTAAAAACTAAAAAGTGCCTCAAATAATCTGGATTATTACTTTTAGTTTGCAAGGCAGGTGATTCGAGGATTTTGACTGAGGTCATTCATTTTCTATAGATGTTTTCTATCACTAACAAGAACCCAAAACTAAGAACAGGTATGATAAACTATTTAGGGGTCTTTTCATTCGCGTCCACCTCCCAGAAATCAGAAGACAGAGTTAGAAGCTTGAAAAAGACGGGGGGGGGGGGGGGGGGGG